>QYAI01000140.1:0-67763 GCA_003988855.1 Arachnopeziza araneosa
TAAAATAATAGTTTTTATTTACACTTAGCTAATTTATTACTAATATTTTTTATTAACAAAAAGTTAGATTTGTTTTAGCATTAAGCAGTTTAATTTTTTTTGTAATTTTGCTTTTATGTAAAAAAAAAAACATTAAAAAGTGTTTAAAAGTGTTTTAGTTTATAGTTACTAACTGTCTAGTTATTAGCTTTTAGCTTAGTATAAAAGTTCTACAAAGCTTAACAAATAGTATAAGTTAACTTTAAGTGTTTGCTTAAGCATGCAGCTTAGCAATTATATTAGTAAAAGTTTAAAGCTATACTATATGTTATTTTTGTTTTTTTCTTATTGTTTTTATAAGCTTTTTAACTAAGTTAGAATTTGTAGTACTAAAAACTTTTTTTTTTTTTTGCTTGCGTTTAGAAAGTTAAGTACACTTTAAGTTTAGATTTGCTTTTAAAAATTCTTTTACTAATTTAGTTTAAGTGCTTAGTAGTAAAAAAAGTAAAGTAAAATTTTTAGTAAGTAGTAGTAGTTTTAATGCGCTGCTAAAGCGTATAGAAGCTAACATCGTAAAAGAATTTAGAGAGTAGTTAGTAAGTATTTAATATAATATTAAAAAAAGTATATGTTAGAAAAAAAAAAAAAAAGTTTTTAAATAATTCTACAGTTAAATTAACTAAACTTTTATTCGCAATTTTTTTTGCGTATAAGAAAGCAATTAGAAGTCTTTAACACTTCTGTAACGTCTACACAAGACGATTTTACTAGTTGCTTTAGTGCTAGTATTACACTTTAATACTACTAGTTGTTTGCAAAGTCTTTAAAATCGCAGCTATATAAAAAAAGTGCATAACAAAGCTTCGAATTAAATTAGTTCTAAAGTTACTTTTTTTCTAATAAGATATTGTAACAAGCTGTTCTCGGCAGTTTTAATATTCTTTTTTTTATGTAACAGCACGAACACGAATGTAGCTAGTTAAGAAGTATATAAGAGTACGTTAATAGTTTAAGTACATTTAGTTTATAAGCTAGCTACGAAGAAAAAGAAGAATATAAGAAAAGAAAAACTACAAGAGTAAGGTGTGCCTTATCTACAGTAGACTTCTCTCTAGCTCTAGTCCGAATAAACTCTGAATGTACCTCTTATTTTCCACACTTCGGAAATAAGATCCTGTCGCCCGTGCCGTCTACACATGACAATCGGTTCACGTGATATCCTGCTTATTACAATGCTAAGCTTAGTTTCTTTAAATAAACTTACAGTTTCTAAAACTTTAAATTTCAAGTGTAAATTTAAAAATTAAAGTAACTTTTACATATACTTAGCATACGTTTAGTATATGCTTCGCACTATAACTACGAAACTAACTAAACTAAAAGTATTAACATATGCTAAACATATACTACGCATATATATTACTTTTCTAGTTTACAAATTTGTTTTTCTAGTTTTTTATTTTTTTTCTAAAGTTAAGCTTTTTTTAGTTAAGCTTTTAGCTGTTTATGCTTTTTTTTTTCTTGCTTTAAGCTATTTACTTATTTAGACGTTTTTAAACAACTACGTTTTTGCTTAGCTTTGTACGCTTAATTAAAAAGCAAAAGTATAAACTTTGCATATAATAATACTAAAACTACAGTAATTGTGTTTTCGTTATCTAGCTGTAGTACTCTTAAGCTTTTATTACTTTTTTGTACTAGCAGTATTTAAGTTTTAGCATGTAAGCTACTGCTATTATTAAAAACTAGTAAAAAGCGTATGCTAAGCATATGCTTAGCTAATAAATTAAAAGTATCGTAAGAATTTAAAAAGTTAAAAAAAAGCTATAGCTGTTGTGTTTAGCAACTAGCAGCTTTTTGCTACGTTTGATTTAGCATAAGCTTAGCATATTTCTTGCATATGTAAAGCATATATATTTACTGTTTTTTTTTTTTTGTATTGCTAGACAAGATTTTTTACTGTTATTTCTCTAAGATGCTGTAATACTTTGTTCTTGCTAACGCAATTTTTTTTTATATATTTTAATAAAAAGTTTATAAAGCTTATACTGCTTAGTTAGTACAAAAATTGTATAAGAATACGCTTAGCATATGCTAAGCGTATGTTTAGCATATATTTGTACTTTATTTAGTAAACTTGTTTTTTTTTTACTAAAGTTATTTTTTATAAAGTAACTACTTTTACTTATTTTTATATGTTTTTTACATTTAGTTTAGTAGTTTATATTTATTTTTAACTTTGTTCGAAAAAGTTTACTAAAAAGCTACTACAGCTGTTTGCTTACTATTTAGAATTTTAGCTTAAGATGTGCTAAGTATATGCTACGCATGTTTTTTGCAAACTTTGCTTTTGTTTTAGAAAGAAAAAAACGTAGTATAATAAAATAAATTTTTAAATAATTTTTAAACTTTTTGCGAAAGTTTTGCTTTAAATAAACTTAACAAAAGATAACTAAATGCTGCAAGTGCTAATTTTAAGTATAGCTACAATTACAACTTTTAAGAAAGTTGCTAAAACTTATAAAGTTAACATATGCTTAACTTAAGTTAAAATTATTTATAACGTATGTTAAGCATATGCTTACTTAGTGCTTGCTTTTTACACATGTCAAGCGTAATTGTTCTTATACTAATACTTGTACTATTAAAGTATGCAATTTGTATTTTTTTTCTTGCTGTATTGTCTAAAACTTTAAAAACAAGCTTAAATATTTTAAAGTATTTAGTTTTCGAATTTGTATTTGTAAAAACGTAGCAATATAAAATAATTGCTGTAAATATTAGCTAAGCATATGCTTAACGCATGCTTTGCTTATGCAACGCATATGCAGCGCTTACTTTTGCAGTAAATATTTTATTTTACTAAAAAAAAAAAGTTTGTTATACTAGCAACTATTTTAAATAACATGTTAATCTTAAGATAAATGTAATTTATTATTGCTTTTGCTATGTCTTTAGTACATAAGACAATAAAAAAGTTATTATTATTAAAAAAATAAACAGCTTTAATTTATTGCTTTTTGTTATGCTTGTTTCGACTTATATAGTACTTACGAAAAACACTTATTGCGCATAAGCTAAGCATATGCACAACATGTTTTTAAAAGATACTTTAAAGATATGTTTCTTAAGAATATTAAAAAAGCTGCTTTTTTTAAATAAACGCAGTAACTGTATTATAAATATTTAGTGCATTGTATAGTATACTTTGTGCTTTAGCTTTAGTTTACTTCTTAATAATATTCTAGTATATAAGTAACAAAGTTTACTGCGCTAAAGTTCTAATTAGCTTTTAGCATATGCTAAGTATGTATACTGCATATTAACAGCATATACTTACTAAAAGTTTAAGAAAAAATATTAACTTTTTTAAGCTATTTTGCAAAGTTGTTAGCAATTTCTTTAAGTAGCTTTATAAAATAAAAAAAGTAGTAAGAATAAAGATTTAAAGCTACAACAATAATATATAAAAAGCGTTTTATATTAAAAAGTAAATAAATATTAAGTTTAGCTTTACAGCTTTTGTAATGTTAAACTTGCTTTTAACTTTAAGAATAATTATAACTTGCACATTGTTAGCATATACTCTGCATGTGTTAAGTGTATGCTAAGATTATGCTTGCTGCAAAGTTTGCGTTTAGAAATTAAATGCTTTATGTATACGTAGTTTTGCTTTTGCTGCTAAACTTTTTGCTAGTTAAATAAAGCTTTATAGTACTTTAAATTAATTTAAGAAGTTATAGAAAAAATAAACTTAGCTATATACTAAAGTTTTGCATTGCTATTAAGTAAACAGCTAGTAAAAATATTCTACAAGCGTTAGCAAGTAATTGCATAAGTAAAGCATAAGCTAAGCATATGTTTTATATATGCAGCGTATGTACTTACACTATTTCTTTCGAAGTATTTTAGCACTTGCTTAATACACGTTTGTTTTTTTGTTTTTAGAAACTAACACGAACTTTTTGCTTTTTGCTAATTTGCTATAAACTTGTTGTATTTTGCTTTTGTAAATAATTTTAATTGTTCGAAAGTTAAAGAAATATATACTTTTTAGCTTGCTTCTTAAGTTAACTTATAAAAATCGTCTAAAGAAACGTTGTTATATGCTAAGCATATACGAAGCACATTCTTATGTGCATATTAGCAGTGTTTAATCTTACTGCACGTATACTGTACGTGCTAAGCTTTATGTTTTTTATTTATTAAATAAAGCTTTGTCTTGTTTACGTTGTTTAATTTAATAAAGAATTAAATTTAATAAAGTTAGCAAAAAAGCACAGCAAAATAAGAAATTGCATAATAAACATATGCTACACATATACTTACAATATGCTAAGACTATGCTTACTTTCGACGCTTTATATGCAATTGCTTTAGTTGCTTTAGCTTTTGTTGCAGTCTTAGTAATAAGAGCTATTAGATAGTAAACAAAGTAAACAACTTTAGTATTACTTGTTTTAGAGTAAATTAGCATAAGAATATAATTTTAAGCTTTCGTGCTTAAGATTTTTCTTTAATAATTTAAACTAATAATGTAACTAAACTTAAAGATGTTGTTCTGTATATTGTTAGCATATGCTTAGTATATGCTTAGCATATGTACTATTTGTTCTACTAAGTTTATTTTGCTTTTGTCTTCGTTACTTAAGTCTTTATTGTTATTTACACGCTAAGCATTGTTCTAGCATATACTAAGCATATGCTGCTTGCATATTTTACTAGTAGCTTACTAGTATTCTATTAACTTATCGCGAAACTCTGTTGTAGAATCTTTTTTTTTCTTCTTCTAGCTAATCAAACATCGTCGCTTTCTTACTTAAAAAAAAAAGCGAATTGCAGGAAATATATTTTTTCTATAAAGAAATTTCTGTTTAAGCTACACATAAGCATAGCGTAGACTAAGCACACGCTTACTCCTAAAGTAGAGTAGCGACTACGCTATCTGTACACTAGGCGAAGTTTTGCCGGCCGCGTTTCTGCCTCAGGTTGTACACTGGATCAACTTTTCTCTATACCGCGTCAGCTGCAACCCGCCACCACCACAGTCACACACAAGAACACCAGTACTTTCCTGTCAAAAATGTTGGAAATAATCACATCATGGTGCGCTACACAAGAATTGCAGAACTGACCTTGACAAGATTTTGGACAGCCTTGATACTCGATTTCAAAGCCAAATGAGCTGCGGCTTCAGGTTCAGGAATGAGATTGACTTGATTTCCCACGCGGTAGTCTCATTAAGCCATCCGAAGCTGCTTTCTTAAGTAGTGGATCATCGTATTTTGATGGCACCGCATATTTATCGAGTAGAAGCTTTGTCCATGAGCAACTTATCATTCCTGGCTCAACCTCATAACCCCAAACATCATGGTCGAGATGTCCATTCTCGAAGGCATAAGCATAAATCAAAGGCGCTTGGATAAATGGTCTTTGCTCTCGGTTGGTCTGCCAGGCCAAGTAGTCCAAGGCTTGATTTTTTCAAGGCCTGATACATTCGAAAGAGCAAAACTCATATCTTATTTACAATTAGATACGTATCTGCTTCAGACAATTACTTACCAGAGAATGTGGTTCCATAATCAATTCCAACTATGAGTTTCGTCCTATTCCACATCGTAGCTGGAAAAGGATATGTCATGATTGGTTAAATCGTTTTATTCACAATCTGCGGTGAATTTTTGATACTGATGTATGGATAAAATCTTATATATTTACCTGTCGTATAGCATAAGAGAAAGTTCAAAGCCCCGTTACCGCTGTGCTTGAGATGGTTGTGACTTGGGTCGGGTCGGTCGTAGCCACTGTGGCACTGCACGGATGCGAAAGCCGCACCCAGAATAGCTCAACCTGTCACGGCCCAAACCCTCACCGGCATACCATCATGTGAGTTTTTGCATGAATAATCCTGAATCCTGAGTCCTTCAGCCACTAGGTCGCCAAGTTCTAGGTTCTGCCGTTAAATACATTTTTTCTTTTACTTCCGAGACCTATGTAAGAAAGTATACGCGATGCGGTCCTTCTAACATCTTTGCCAAATTTTATCCAAGACTCACCAGTGCTTTTTGACCATATTTGGTCTCTTATCCACAATATTTTATAGTGACCACAAGCATACTTCTCTATGTGTTTTGTCGCCGCGACAATGAGCCCGTTAAGGAAAAAAAGTTCTCCAATGGTGAGTTCCCAGGGATGCAGCTCTTGAAGAACCCTAAATAATTATAGGAAAAGAATAATGATACAACCTCGTGGAGCCAGTGTCAGAGCATATTCTTGACCACAACAAAGTGTTGCCTACCAACTACGAGCAGAGGAAAAAAATCGAGAGATTTTTCGAGGAGAATGGTCGCAGTGGCATTGACACACACAAATTAAGAAAGGAAATCGAAGAAATCGGAGGCAAATTGGAACCTCAAACCGCGGAAACATCAAAACGGGAAACCTATCTTCACGAAGCGGAGCAACGGTGCAGCCGTATGCTGGCTCGAAAGAACACGGCCGAGAGCAATCTTTCCAAAGCAGAAGTTGAAAACAGAGAACTCAGAGATTGCATCAACCAAAATAAGGCCACCATGTCAGATTTGATAAGAAAAGCGGGGAAAAGAGAAATTCAGAGTAAGGATGAGATGGCGACGTTTCGTCGCAACTACGCAGCTCTGAATGAGGAGCACCAAACCGACCAGGTCATCATAAATCAACTTCGAGCGGATATTTCAAACTATGAGGTTGTCGTTACCAGGTTTCAAGAGCTTGGATTATCGAAATTGAATGGGCCTGTATCTGAAGGACTTTCGGATGATTTCATAAGAAAGCTCTTCGAAGAATTATTCGAAGAAATTAAATATTGGGTCACCGAGACTTCAGTCTCCGAATTGGAAGAAGCGAGAAAGATTAAAGACGCTCTTATTGACACAGGCCTGCTGAAATCTGATGGATATCTAGAGCCAGTAGATCAATTCGATATGAATATAAACACGACTGTGGATATTATCTTGGAAGCTGTGCTCAATAAAGAGCTGTGCGAAAAGTTTCTCAAGAATTGGTTTTTTCTTGCATCTCAAGTTGCACTTCAAGAAAAATACCAGGTGGAACACAGGCTGGGAAGGGAATGTATGAGTCAAGATCGTGTATTTTAGTGCTACAGCTTGTAGAAGCCCTTATCCTATCAGGTGAGTCAATCTACTAGCAATTCCGACTTCCAAGTTAAGCTTCTCTTCTAGGAAATGACATCAGCTCTCAAATTTGGCGTGCGCAGACGGTTAAATTCTTGGCCGGGTCCGCAAATGCATGGCAGGTTAGGCAACAATTATATCAGACATTTGCAGAACAATTCCCGGCGGATTATCGTACACTTCTCCGTGGGTCTCTCAGAGAAGAAAAGATCTCGTGGCTGTTGGACATTATTACGCGCTTCGGAGAGTTTTCCATCCAGCTGTGGGCTTTGCAGGCAGACATCAAAGTGGAGGAACTAAAGGATTTTCGATCGAGGTCATTCCAAATTGACACAGATGACATGGTATTAGCTCGAGGAGTGGGACCCATGCACAGCAACGAGAAGGCATTTGAAGGCCGTCCAATTTCCATGGTAGTACAGCCAAGGATTCTCGCTGTGTGCCAGCCCGATGACAAGGGCCTGAAGACCAAAATTTGGGCAAAAGCTGCGGTTTGGGTATCTGATTGTAGATGAAGCCGATAAGGCCCAGCCCGGACCTCTCGATTGTAGCCAGGTGACCAATTTAGCATATTGTTAGTCGAAATCCTTCTGGCGACTTAAAGGAGATGGATCGACAATTATTCATTCTCCAACGTCATCATTCAGTTTCATGCTGTTGGTAAAGGCGCGTGTGACACTTGTCTCTGTAAATAATAGGTGGATAATTGGCATGAAAGTGTGTAAATATAGCCACTCGAACCAACTAACTATGTAGGATTCGGAGACCCTTTCGCGTCCCATGACTGGCCGAAAATGAGGCCAGGCAGATTCATCTAGTGCTTCCAAAAGCGAATATACAGTAATACGTATGCTGACAGTCATAAGTGATGACTGACCTCCAAATTATTGCTTGGCCAACTGCGAAAAGGTTGAAATGGCGCCATTGTCTCTATCAGATCAATACATGCTGAAAATGAAAGACCTATTTCCACACCAGGCTTCGTTTCCTCACGAGAAAGATGAGTTTATCGTCAATGAAAATGAGCCAAGACTAAAGGAGTCTCCCGATATAATCTTCATTGCGGTGATAGGAGGGACTGGATTGGACAACAGTAACATTATTCGTTTGGCAACTGGTTCTATTAACTCACATTAAAAAAAGCCAAAAAAGATATTTCATTTCTTATTACTCTGTATAATATTTTATAATAACTTAAATAAGTTTACTTTAAATAGCCCCCATGTTGAAAACAATAACGTTCCTGACATAACGAACCAGGCCCAAATGCTCAAGCTCACTAACTCTTTGAAATTCATGCCAAAAAACCCACAAGCAAAACTTAACGGGATGTAGAGACTAGCAAGCACAGTTAATTTTCGAACGCTCTCTGCACTTCGCACTGCCTCCTTCTTCTCCGCAATTACACTAGCCGAGATCATTGCATCGATTCCTTCACTGCAAGCAACAGAAAGTTTTTCAGCCCTGCCTTTAAGGTATTTGAAATCCAGGCACAAGAGCTGAGTGACCTTTTGAACGGTTTCCTTTCCATTAAACTCTGTGGTGTCGGGCCAGTCAACGGCGGCTTGAGACCCTAACACTGCGACTGTCTCCTCCAGATCGGAAAGGTGCTCTTCCAGTAATATTTTAAGGCTCTGTAGATTTTGCAAAGAGTGGGTCCGATCCCAATATCCAATGAAATGTAGCTCGTGGTCGATTCTACTCTTCATGACGTTGCAGAACTGCACTTCAGCGAAGGCCGCGAATTTGAAGACATCGGTCAAAGCGCAAAATGCGCTTGGCTTGCATATGTGCTGATCTAGGGACTTGCCGTAGCCGAAAGGGAGAAGAGATCCATTCTGACCAGCCTCCCATGTTTGAGTCGAGTCGTTTGATTCTGAACCAGACAGAACCGATTCAGTAGGTCGACTGTGGTGTACAACTTGAGGGAAATTCTGAATGATAGGAAAGTAGCAGGTTGCCCACGATTCCGCTCCTGGAAATGGGCACCAAGGGCCTGCAACACTTCTACTGAGGTCTCTTCCGTTGTCTGACCAGATCAGCGCTAAATGAAGAATCAGCGACGATCTATCGCAGTTACTAAATGGAATTGCCCATAGAACCAACCTATCCATCCCGTCTCCAATTTACAAATATTAATTGATATTTGCTGTTCTATAATAGAGAATTGTTTGCTGAGTATCGAATACCTTCTAACAATTGAGTCGCCAACAGTTCCATTCTTTCCAAGTCCTTGATGGTATTTCTTCATGGCGATTAAACTTGCTTTCCGGGCACCTTCCAAGTCTTCGGGAATAATTATTGGTGGCACTGTCTCTCGCGAACAGATAGTTGGTATCCGAAGTTGAAACGTGCTGATCGATGCAGACGGTAAAGATGGAGAACAAAATTGGCCCCAATCTCCAGAGACATCAGTGGGAAATTGTAGAAGTCTACAAGAAAAATCATGGTAAAGCGAGCGAGCGAGAGATTGACTAAGCTCCAGTCCCTTTACTTACAAATCCACTCGTAGCATGAAGATCATACTGATAACTGTCAGTAGCTTTGAGGAGCTTGACTCAACCGTAACTTCAAATCAACTACGAGTCGTCGTACCATCGCGGTGCTACTACGTAAAGACGAAGGAGCTCCCTCTGAACGGTGTCAGAATCGTTGTAAAGGACATGTATGATATTCGTGGATTCAAGACAACTATATGCAACAAAGCATGGTCCGAACTATACCCCCCTAAGGAGAAGACTGCTAGCTCTATCCAGAAACTCACTGAACTGGGAGCTATTATAGTAGCGAAAGCCAAACTCCAAGCGATGATTATGAGGGAGGACACAATGGAGTGTGTCGAATTCATTGCCCCATTTAATCCACGAGCAGATGGATATTAGACAGCTAGTGGCTTAAGCAATGGTAGCTGTGCTGCGTTAGCTTCCTACGAATGTCTGGACTTCTCAATCGGTTCCGACAGTAAGGCTTCCTATCTATACATAGTGCGCTCAAGTAACGTTTTTCCTTCTCCATAGCAAATGGTAGCTGCAGAAAACCAGCTGCTTGGAATGGATGCCTTGCGGTACGACCTACTCACGGTGCCATCAAGACTGATGGCGTAGTCTCGTTCTATCCGCAAGTCTCAAAGGTTCTCGCATTTGGAGATGCTAACGTCAGCCAGGAGGTTTGATATGCCTGCTTGCTTCGGGCTTGATATTTCTCGTTTGCCTGAATTTGTATCCCATTGGTATGGAGGCTCCACCCAGTTAAATGTCAGAGAGAATGTGATATGATCTGGAACCCAGAGTGCCGGAAAAAGCTCACCTGTCCAGATGCCTACCAAAATTCTGTACCCTCTCGATTATCTCCCAACGCCAAATGCAGCCCAGACTAAAATCATCAACAAGTTCGTGGAGATCTTAGAGTCCGTTACGGGAGTAAAGCGGACATACATATCACTGTCGAGTCTGTGGGAAAGCCGCGGCTCCATTTCGGGACGAGTATATGAAAAAATTCAAGAAAACTCCATTTGTACACAGGGCATTGAGGTGGAGGTGGGAACTGGTCAAAGATATTCCCCAAGAAGAGTGCGATCAGCTTCTGGAACGGCTGATTATCTATCGAGAATGGCTTCTCAAGAACATAGTTCACGCAGACGACAAGAGCCAATCTGTCATCATTATTCTTCCAGTTGAGGGCGGACAACCAAATTACCGAGACACTCCACCAACGTAAAGTATCCTCCCATTTAAGCGGACGTTAAACTTACCTGGTTCCTAGTCCTTTCGAACTCATCAGCGGCTTTCTTCCCTATACATCTCGCCTTTGACTGGAGGCCCCGAAGTCACTGCTCCCGTAGGTGAAGTCTCCTTCCTGTCGCAACTCTCAAACAGGATCGAACAGTTGCCGATAAGCGTATCCGTGTGTGGAACTCCTGGTAAGATGATGATTATCATTATTGCATTCATTTTCATGATTCCAGCAGAGTTAGCAGATCCTAACCTACTTTAATAGGAGCCGACTTAACACTCACTAAGCTCATTGCATCGGCATTTAAAATGGGGAAAATGCCAAGCAAGTTGGCGACGGGCTCGTCCATATACGACAAGTCGCAGGGTATAACATGAGTCGAGAAAGGAGACGCAGGCATTATTCTGATGTCGAAGGATTTCATTTGGTAATTTGAAGAAGAAAACATGCCCTCCATCAATATTTCCATGGCCTTCGCACGCGACAGCGACATCGACATCCACGATATTTTTTACATCACTCCAGCCACTATATGTGAGATTCAAAGTGTTCACAAACCCGGCTACCCCTATTTTTCCTACCCCTTCGAAGTAACCGCCAAAATAGTGTTCGAACGAAGCTTACTTCTCTTCAGCTTTCGCGTGTCGTGGAGTGGAGTGCAACGGGAAAACTTACGCGGACAGGATTAGATGGCTCTTAAGCATCTGCAGCCTCCTCCTTGTTCTCTTGGGCTGCAACATCGTCAAGTGTCTTCGTAACCTCAGGCGATTTTGGGGCCGCGACGGTGTCTCCTGATGCTATAAAGATTGTTCCAGCAGGGTAACCATGTACAGTAGTGTTATCTGACTTATCGACAGGAACGGGCCAGATGGCTTCCCAAGGTTGAGCCTCCCCCGCCTTGTGTAATTTGTGGAGCCATGTTAGATAAGTATCTTTTTCCTAGTAAAGTGGAATTTTAAGTGGGCTTGTTTGATTTTTGAAGGGTAAGGACGTTCTTGAGCTTGGAAGAGCAACGGGCAAGCTTTGCGGAATGTGAAACTGAGGTTGGGGTGAACAGGAAATAATATACTTTCTCTCCATAGGCCTAGTAAACCATACTCACTCCCTGCCTACGGGAGGATGATGCACACCTTTGCTGAAGGGAGGCTCTGCAAAGGTTGTGTCGTACATTGTGTGGCCGATTATTTGATATTCCCATCCAACTCTATAATCTGCATGTGGTTTAAAGCAGCGCAGGTATTGTGTTACTGGTTGACCTAATCAGTTGCATATGCAACACTGTCCATCAAGTGATGCTACTCGTCAGGAGATATGCAGAAATAGATTAAAGCAGCAAGCTTGTTCTGCATGAAAACACTGTGACGACGAAACTTCCTGGATCTGGGGTAACACAACGATAAAAGAGGAGTGGGGGGTGGAACTGGTGGAAGGGTGGCTGGCAATTTGCAATCCTGAAGACATAAGTTCCGACAATGCGAGACACAGATGGCCATACCTCGTGACCGTACGTAGCCAACTCATCTCACGTAAGCTTTATGAATATTTTAAAGGACGATTCACCGGGTTATTATATTCTTTTGCTGCTGCCTATGGAAGAGCAAAATGACAAAATTCAGAGCAAACCTTGTGACACACCACGTCATCGAGCCTTCTCATGCGGCGACTGCAGCGACTCTGACCGTTAAGGATGTTGAGTATGATGAACACCGACTTACGGTTCCTACCATACCACAGCATTCTAACAGACTTTAGTATCATCGCAATTCCTGGTTATGGCACCCCATCGGTACCAACTTGGGGTCTGGAAACTCAACTGAAGGTGCATTTGAAAGACATTGATGGTATTGGCCGAATCCATATATACTCATACAACTATGACTCTGTGGTTGAAGGGAAGTTTTCTTGGCAGATGCTTCTTGACCGCGGGAATGAACTCCTAACTCTTCTCTTGGAGTCTCGGCAGCAGCAGGCATGTAGCACCCAGAACCAACAATTACATAGAAACCAGCTAATAGATGTTGTGTCAATAGCCTAATGATAGACCAATATTGTTTTTATGTCATAGCATGGGTGGAGTGATTCTAAAGCAGGTATTTAGACCTATTCTTCAGGGTCTCGAGACCAAGGCTGAATCCAAACAGGCACTGTATCTTGGTTATCGTCAGCCTCATGGGCTAGGATCATTCATCAATAACACCATTGGAATTGTGTTTCTCGGAACTCCACATGGCGGCTTGCTTTCCGATCAAGAAACTTGCTCCAGATGCGCTGATCATGAAGACTTTCTCTAAGTCATATCAGAAGCAGAAGCAGATTCTCAACCTGGATGTTGATGAGGTCTTCAAGATATGTAATGTCGCTGTTCAGTTTGATCAAACTGCCCCTGATTTTCCTATCCTATCAGTCTATGACGGGCAAGAGACAAAGATTGGACAGAAACTGTTCACTGTTCGGAGTGGCAAGGTTTGTCCCTGTATTATCTTGCTCCGAGAACCATATTCAAAGGATAATAGCTAGTTGATAAAGACCTTGCGCAGACATTTGCATTGTCTGAAAAGATGCTCGAGGCACCATTCTGCTATGCAGAGCTTTACAAGTTTCAACATCTTCATGGATCCGGTTATCCTGTAATTCCCTTCATCCGCGACATTTTTCACAGTGCAAAAGGTAGGGTTCTCTAATCTATAATCCATTGTTACCGCCATCCTACTAATGTGCGTCCAGGAAATCCGCCAACTTCTTCCAGCAACAGCAGTAAGCTGAAACAAACCGACAATCAGTCTCCACCTATTTCCACTTTCTTGAGTGGATCGATTTACCAACAACAACCACTTGGAAAAGATAAAAGGTCAAAAGGTTCGCTCTAGCTTGATAGAATTTAACAAAATCAGCTTGCTGATATGAAGCTCACGTCGTTAGGTCCTCATCAAGACTTCAGATCAAGTTTTGACTTACTGGATCTAACACCCATGAACCTGTCCTCGCCCCAAAAGGGAAGAAAAGCTCAGTTGCCCTGCTTCCTAGTATCCCGGCATACAAGGAATCCCGATTTCTTCAACAGAGAAGGCATTTTAGACGATATGGACAAAGTCCTGCTTCCTAAGTCAAATACCACCACGGATGAGATGGTGATGACGCCGAGATATTACTCGCTTTGTGGAATGGGCGGCTTGGGGAAGACTGAACTTGCCATTGAATATGTCTATACAAGAAGGCTCAAATTTGGCGCGGTCTTCTGGGTCGATTCGGGGAGCAATTCTCAGCTCGCAATTGATTTCAATCGAATCTCAATAGCTCTAGGTCTTGAAGATCCGAATTCAGCAAAAGACTTGTTAACAAGCCGGAACGTTGTTATGTCCTGGATGTCAAACTCTACTGCCTATACCGATACAAGCCAAGATGGACAGGCTGTGAACACTTCATGGCTGTTGGTATTTGATAATGCTGATAAAACGGAGCTTCTTTGCCCTTTCTGGCCAAAGAGGGGCAATGGATCGATTTTGGTTACGAGCAGAGATCCCCTCGCCAAGAGTCAAGGTTCTTTCACTGATGGCGGTATCGATCTTGAACCCTTTTCTGAGGATGAAGGTTCGATGTTTATACGGACGTTGACCGGTTGTGAAGAGATACCGGAAGAACACAAAGCATCTATCCATCTCTCAAATATGCTTGGCGGCCTTCCGCTAGCAATGATTCAAATGTCCGGGATTATTCGTCGAAGGAGGTGGTCGGTCGAAGAGTTCGTCGAGTCCATGGAAGGTGATGCGCAGTATCGGGAGTTTCACAATCTAAACAATCCTGTGCAGCAGGCCAGATATGGGTTTACACTCTCGACGGCCTGGAATTTCGACGATCTGAGCAAAGATGCAATCGATCTGTTGGAAATCCTTGCATTATTGAACCCCGACAGAATTCAAGAAGAGATCTTCATTAAAGAGTGTGAATCTAGAGATACTAGTGGCAAACTGCTCAAGACCTTTCGGGAGGCAAGGACAGACCTCCTCAGCTCCTCTATCATCAAAAGGAATATCAGATTCAAGGAGCTGCGGATTCATCGGGTCATGCAACAAGAGGTGAGGGCTCGTATGGCTCCTCAAAAGTTCTACACAATTTTCAAACGGATAATTACTTCGCTTTCTAAAGTATGGGCTTTTGCTGGAATGGTAAAACGTCACGAAACAAGTCGTTGGCTGGTCTGCGAAGCCACGTTTCCCCATCTAGAACGTGCTTTGATGTTTTACCAGGAGAATTCGGATAGCTGGAGCGAATTTCCCATCGACCCGAAGTTTGTGATATTGATGAATGAAGCTGGAGCGTGAGCAATGTAGAATCATATTCTGGAAGCCTCAGCTGACACGGATTAGTTATCGACACGAACGAGGATTCTCCTTCCAAGGAAAGCCTTATCTTGAGATGGCCTATGAGCTATATCAAAAAGCAGGAGAGGATCGAATGAATGACCCATCTCAGGCTCTGCTCAGCGACATCCATTTCAACCTCGGCGCTATAGCGAGCGGGACAGATGATTGGTCCTCCTGCCTTGAGCACAACATTTTGCTTCTGTGAATGCGGGAAAGCATCTCATACAAGAGTGGCAAACCAGACTTGCGTCTTGGAATTGCATACAATCAAATGGGTGTTGCTGATACGATGATTGGCAAGTACGCCGTCGCGACGGAATTCTTCAGACGTTCGATCCAGGTTTACCAAGCCCTCGATGACTTTGAGATTGACATGTTGGCCTTTCCAAGAGCCAACAATTTGGGATTTGCATTATGGGTACAAGGCCAATTCACCGAGGCCGAGAAAGTCCTCAGCACAGCTCTTGTGGAGCGCGAGAAAGAGTGTGGGAAAATGGATAAATTTTCCTATAAGTGAGTTTTGCCTTCATGGTATTGTGTACAAAGGTCTATAAGTTTGTCTACTGACCTTTAATTTACGAAATAGAACGAGTCGTATTCTCCACGGCCTGGGAAATGTTAAAGCAGGTCAAGCACAGCAAGCTAGAATTCGTGGAGAGCCGAAAGCAGCTACTGACTCTATGAATGAAAGTTTGAAGTTTCATAAAGCTTCTTTGGAGCAGCTAGAATCAACACTCGGATTCTACCACCATCGAGTTGGAGACGTGTGTCACAAACTTGCTGAGCACTATATCGATAGTAACGAAAACATCATAGCACAGTAAGATTCTTCTTCTTCTTCTTCTACATAGCCTATAAAGCACTAAAGTTTTGCAAAGGGACTATCTTGATCGTGCATTGAGTATTTGGGGAGATCAAGCATGGTACAAGAGTCAATTTTCCAGATCATCTTTTCTAAAAGGAAGACACTTAGTATCTTTAGGAGGAGAAAATATAAAAGTGGGAAGGAAATGGATTCAGAGAGCGCTGCAAATACGACGTGAGATTGTGTCAGACGATCAGAAAAGCGAGGACGAACTCGATAATGGTGACTTTGATAAACTTATGATTTTTTGGTCTCGTTGAAAATAACGAAGGAGCTATCTAGCTCAAGGCGCTAATCTCTAATATTATCGCATCCAGGGTGCTGAGTACCTTCGCAATCTTGAGGCATTTCACGTGTTAATGCTTGTGACCGATGACAAAGAGGGAAGGAGAAATCGAGAGGATCTGACCTTCACGTCATCAAGCGCAAACAAGGCAAACATAAATCCTTCAACCACCATTGAACTAACCACCACCCACCACTCTCCCTTCAACTCGTCAATCATTTTAACGTTAGAAATATCATATATCGACCATGGCAACCGAAGCATCAGCGCGTGCCTTTTTCACTGCCTCGCATTTCGCCGTCGTCGGCGCAAGCAGCGATCCGGCGAAATTCGGGCACAAGAGTGAGATCTGACCTATTCTCATCTTCCTCCACTCAGCATCCTCGTCTCTCTCTCCAATCTGCAGATACTGACTCGATTCCAACAGTATTCTCGTGGTACATCCGCCATGGCATTCCAGCAACCCCGATCAATCCCTCAGCGCCGCAGATCCAAGCCTACCCCCCTCCCCCCGCCACCGAGCTCCAATCCTACGACACGATTGCCAACCTCTCCGCGCTTCCAAACCCGACCGAGACATCCGTGAGCATCATCACGCCACCCAAGGTCACGATCAAGGTGCTTGAAGAGGCGAAGAAGCTGGGTATTCAGGGCGTTTGGTTACAACCTGGCACCTTTAATGATGAGGTGTTGAGCTACGCGTTGGAGAACTTCAAAGCTGCTGTTGGGGGTGAGGGAGGACGTGGTTCAGAGGGTTGGTGTGTGCTTGTTGATGGAGAGAGGGCCGCAAAGGCTGCAGGGAAAGAGCTCAAGCTATGAGCTGAAATGTACGCCAGCAAGCAAGCATCGTTTGACATACTGAGGATGATTTGGTAGTCCTGCTGTCGAAATAGCTCTGCAGGCATATTAATGAGCTGCCCAGTTTTCTTCCCGTCCAGGTGCTCTACATACCAATATTGGCTGAGAAGGTGCTTGTAGCAACGCCAGCGTCCTAGCAGTCTCTAGTATTGTATGTTGAAGTTTCGACATACTTTTTGTTCTTCAATATTTCACAAAATTGTTTTTTATTCCAACTCCCTCCCTCAACCGAGATGTTTTTGTATCCCACCATCAAGACAGTGCCATATCAACGCTGGCCTCGATGACTTTACTTAGTTGCAATTGCTCAGGAGACAAGTTTGAAACATTTTCCCCAATATGCTCTCCACCACGGGGAACCCGAGAATCACTGCAATTTCCAGAAGGCTCTACGCTATTGTCGCTAGGTTAACAGTGTATCAGAATTCTGTGCGCGCAGAAAACCCCCAGATCGCACTAGAAAGCACCCACTGTATATAATTCTAGCAAAACACATTATTACTACTTTTTCTTATCGTCGAAGAACAGGCTAGGTATTAGTCAATTCTCTAGTTCTTAATTTTTAGAGGCGGATAAAATGCGATGATCAAATCACGTGAGCTTAGCAGCCCACTGTACCCCGCAGTTTTAGCTCCCCTTTAGGATTCTGCTTCGAATTTTCATGCTAATTGCACTTCTGATCCTTGAGGATTCTGTATGCTAGCAACGCCTCCAACACAATAGATAATGCTCTGCACACCCAGCGTCCTAGATGCCATTACAAGGTGTGTTTTACCCACGTGTAAGAACAAATTGTCACTAATCTGAGACAGGTGTTTCGACAATGATACCTATTCCGATCTGACTATTAAATGTCGCGAAAGATCATGGAAAGTTCACCGCATGATTGTCTGCTCTCAATCAAAGATTTTGCATGCAGCATGTATGACAGGCTTTAAGGTCATTATTTGGAGAATGATCGTCATCTACCCGCTAACCTTACTCCTCACAGGAAGCATATACAGGCGTCATTGACCTAGATGACGATGATCCGACCTGTGTTGAGATAATGCTGAAATACTTCTATACCAACGAGTATAACGAGCCGATCAAAGAGAGTAAAGAACTAGAACTAGGACTACGACTACAGCTGCAATGTCAAGTTCTGACGTACAACTTGGCCGATAAATATGACATACCAAATTTAATGGGACTTGTAGAGAAGAAATTTCAATCTACGCTCGCCGGAAGGCCTACACCGGAAGAATACCTATCTATGATTTCAAGTGTCTACACTGTACCTTCCTCAAGTAATAACCTCCGAGCCATCGCTGTCGAGTATGCTAGAAAGGAATTTCCGGAAATGATGCAAAGCCCAGATCTAGAAACTCTGCGAGCGACGTTGCAGGATGTACCGGAGTTCACCTTCGATGTACTTCAGCTGTTTGTCAACTCTCCTTTGAGAGGTCATTGCCATTCCTGTGGTCCAAATCAGAGTGCCGAGGCACTCCAGGCGCGTTGTATCAAATGCGGCAAAGGAGGGATTAGAATTTGCTGAAATCTTTAGTAAATAGAGATTTCAGTTAAGCTCCTCGTTATCTTCAGGGCCATTAAAACGACAGATTAGGTTCGGGTTGGTGAGCTTTTTCATGAAGGGGCGGCGCGCGTACGAGGACATTTGAAACGCCGTAACTTGGCTTCTTCTCTTCCGTACTTTCACCAATTTATTCGCTCAAATTCACTATTCACAACCGTTGGAGCCCTTTTTCATGTAGGATGCCACTCTATATCCGTCTTCCTATTACGAATGGATGATAAGAGAACCCACCTGTCCTTAACTAGAATGTTCGAGAATTGGATGTCTTTGTGTCGTATACCGAGCTTAGATATATGGTGGCGTGTGTGAAGCAGCGGAACTTGTAAGACAATTGACCAGTTTGTTTGCAAGACCTCTTAGCCTCACGATAATCGTCCAGATCAGTGGAAAATAATACAGCAGTTCCTAGAAGGTTATAGCAGTACGGTGCCTCTAAAACGTGTATCATTCCTCATCCGTCTTATATTCATTGAATGATTTTAATTAGCTACTGCGCTAGGTGAACTACGGCGCAAGATCTCATCTTTCATTCGACTTTCCTCTATTTAACATAGCACTCAATATTCATGAAGCTAGACTGTACGATGAGGCTCGCAGGATTGGGTGTGAAGATAAGGACTTTTATCAAGCACGTCTGAAGTATAAGATAATCGTTACTAAGTATAAAGATACTTATTTGAGTTGAGCACGAAGCTCCTATCTAAAAACTGAAGTGATACATTCTCTTACTTCGGGTAGTTCATGGACAGAGGTTGCTGACAAATCAAATCCATCAAATCCATCCAAACATACGTTCCTCTCCCCACCTCTACAATAGCACCATCTATCAAAGCACGAACAGCATACCTACTACACATAAGAACACAAGAGCCATGCCGCCAAAGTCGGTGCTGTGCACCTGCAGTAGGCGATTCAACACCGACGCCGCAATGCTCCAACACCAATGCGATTCCCCACGTCATGTTGCCGCATCCCCAGCACCAGAACAGAGGTTATGCCTTGACCAGCTAGTGCCAAGACTATCACTACAAGACCAGGAAGCCGATCATGGCGTAAGCCGAGCCGATTGAACGAGTCGCGAGCTCTGCTAAGCGCATCAAATTCATCCCTTTTAGCGGCGGCGGGCCGACGACATTCTTGGCCCTGAGCCCGGATACACGTATTTCTAAACAGGTCATGGCTGGAGCAACAATACCGTTTGTTGCCGAAGGAACGAAGCCGAAGAAGAAGAAGAAGAAGACGAGAGGGGGAACCTCGTTGGAAATACACCCGAGTTTTGACTTTAATCCAAACACAGGGCGGATGATGAACTTGCTTGAAAGTCAGGACTGGGCGCTCTGCGACAAGGATTGTGGATGGTGCGGCCATTGCGCTGATGGTGCTGTGTACTAGGTTCTTTCTTAAGTTAAACTCAAGTTGCTTTGATCTTGTAATTCGTGTTGTTACTGTAAGATATTGCAATATATACACTATTAGTTTCTTGATATGTTCCTTTCCGTTACTTTCTTCCCATTCTATCTCTTTTCTTTCATTGCTATCTTATTATTTGATAGTTTAGCTTCTTTGTTGTTAGTTCTAGGTTGGCTTGAATGTATTTGTTAAGCTCGTAATATTGCACATATCTGCGAGCCTTGCAAATTTGATCTACGCAGCAACTGCTCCCGTAGGAGGTGACGATACTGTTATAGCACACCTACTGTACAAGTATTTCGAAGCTTCGCGTTAAAACCACACCATCTTCCCCCTCTAGTTTGGTCGACAGCTCGGCACCCTCGATGAAGCGTTCTTCTTTGAACACAGCTGCAAATTATGGGACTTGCGTACAAAGGAGGGCTTTCAAGAGTTTATATTCGTGACTGGCAGATCCAATTCGGATCTTAATTTTGGGTCCAGAGTAGAGGGGAAGAACTCTGCCGCCATATTCAGTAATGGTTGATAAGCTGGAATAATTACGACGTTGCAAAAGTATCGAAAGGCGTGTTGAGAATATTCCCCTCCATCTACATGCATATAATTTTGTATGCTTTGACAAATGTAACTTAGAGACGAGTCTTCGTCCTATGAATAGCATCTCTGAGGAGTATCCTTCGTCATAGTACAGTATTCACCACCATGCCCTAGGACTCAGTGGAGTTATGACAGCATAATGACGACCAGTAGGAGCGAATGCGGCTTACTTTCACACTTGCAATAAGTCGATTCATTTATGCCGTTATTATGCATTTATGTCTATTTGTCGTCTGATATCTTGTCACAATAAAGATAGTCATACTGTACTGTTCCATATTGTATAATTATTTTAATATTGTTCTCACTTCTCTGACATTCTGCTGCCAATAAAAATATAAGTTCTAAGGTAGCCGTAAATCAGGTGACAGATTATACGATAGACTATGAGCCACGGTGCTCTGCTTGGAACCGCTGCCTGACTTCTGCATCTACAAGATCATGGAAATGAACAATTCTATGAGTGAGTGGTCTAGTGATGACAAGGTGATCGCCAACACGGCGATGATTTAAGTCTTGATATCGAACCTGTTTGTGACGACAGCAAAGCCAGCGGCGACCCGCTCGGAAAACACGGCCATTTGTGCTATATGCCCCCCTCCTGCTATAAAAGCGAATCAAGTGTAGCCAAACATTTCTTTGATGATTTGGATGCTAGATGCGTCATTCAGCAGGTGAAGGGAGGCACCACCCGATCCCATTATTCTTTGGTTTCGCGATTTGAGTAATTCAGCTGCACTTTCATATCTTCGCACCTCATCTGGCCTGCGGGCCCACTCTGGGGAGTATTTATTGTCACTTATGGGATCTCCTTCAATGACTATATGTTATTATCAATAAACTTTACCAAAACAAAAGTGATTATAAAAAGATTTACCTTTTATTTTGCGGGCTTTAAATGCTAAGAGTATTAACATCATGTCAGGTCTTTCGAAAGTATTGAAGCATTTCCTTGCCACCATTAACGCATAGTGAATCTCTTGAGAGGTCGTTCTTTGCTCGACGGACCAGCCCTGACGCAGTTCTAGCACACGGTTTGTCCATTTCCTCATACCCTGTGTGTCAGCAAACTCAGGATACAAATCGTAGAGCCCAAACTCTTCTAAACTTTTTAAAGGAACCACACATGATCGACCCGCAAGGTTCACTGATCCCTGGGAAAGATATTCTCCATTGTGGTATCTTTCGTCATCCAGACGGAAGCGGAAGAACTTCTGTGTCTCTCCACCCATTTGTGCAGCTGTTTGGCGATACGCTTGAAGAAGCCACATGTCCGGCGCAAATTGTCCATGTGGAAATTTCTTGGCGTCTATTGCGCAGATTTTGATGTCCGCTGGGTCGCAGCGAAACGTATAGCATCTCCAGATCGCGTATTGAATTGCGAACAGCAGAGAGCTTGTCCAGGACATCAGGTTATCGGAGTCTTCCCCGCCGCAACACTGTTTAGTCAGATGTGTGTGTATCATTTCTGTTGCTCTGTGCGCTGGAAGAGTAAGGAGATTGATTCTGCTGTCTCCCGGTGACGTACTAACGCTCGTCATAGAACCTATCACGTTATCGTCATTTTTTCCTGAGCTCTTTCCGTCAAACGTCCGGAACAAGTATTTTGGGATATCTGTAGCCGCCAAATTTAAAAGATTGACCTCGTAGCTTGCTCGTGGGAAAAATAGCGTCGGTCCGCCAGGACATCTGTCAAGGACCAAAACCCAAAAGTCGACCCAACTCTGCTCTTCCCTTTCTCTCCCCTCCCGCCTGCGTTCTATTTGTTTACTGAAGGCCCTGGCATAATCTTCGTCGATATCCAGGCGGTTTTCGTGTTCATAATATTCCTCAGCCTCAAAATCGGAATCATATGGCCATCCAAGATAAGCCTCTCTACGCTCAATGAAATAGTTATCGGGGTGCAGTGCGCCAGAGTAGCTGGTAACTTGATTGTAACACTCCTCAGCAATCTTCCATGGAACGCAACTGTCAGAGTTGGAGTCGTTTAAGACACCTCGGATAATGCTTCTTATTTGGTCATCGAAGTGTGATAATATGCTCTGAAGCAGGGACCCGTCGCGGACGTCAGCACCACCCTGGCCCCCAAGGGAAGTAAGATAGGCAATGGTAGACTGTTCCACCGCATTTTTGAGATTGTTGATGGTATCATCGAGAACACGAGTTACTTCTGTAAACTCTTTGGCTATTCTGTGAAGCGAGTATATTTCCGTGGTATCCAGACTGCTATGGGTAGCCGCTGAGCTAGCTAAGAAATGAGCTTCTTGCGCCTGGGAGACAGTGATTCTGGCAGATTGATTGAGCAATTGAATTGAATCTTGAAGAGTTGAGCTCAAGTACCCAGGAATCTGGCCGTCGACCTCAGATATCTTGTCAGCGATTCTCAACCCATTCACCAAACTTGTGACAGCATCAACATTAATTGCCATTGTAGTCGTCGATTCATCTTGTTCTAAATAGAGCCTCTTTTGTATTATAGGACGAAGCCGAAGTCTGTAGAAGTTTGATTTCTTGATGTGCGGGGTTTGTGCCACGTCAATACCTACATATGAAGAGTTCGGCGTGCACAGTAAAGCACCAAATATTATTTTTCCAAATGTATTCAGGGAACCCATTTCCAAGTTACGATAACTTACTCGATATTGTAAATATTGGATCACGGAGCAGTCTTCGCATACCGTGTTAGAGTAGAGAGGTTTCCCAAGCTTAGTCACGTGTGTAGCGTACAACAGCAGGTTTCTAAAACCTTCCATGGGGGTGTGCCCGCGGTGTGCCGTTGCCAAACCACTATCGGTCACTCGTCTCGTTCAAAAAACCATCACGGCGGAAGGCTAATAGGGACAGAACTAGTCAAATGCTGGCGCAAAGCGTTCCTATAGCGTACTTAACTTATATCGTGCCCTAGCAGATCATAGTAATGTCCCTTGCTCTACACCCTATTATCGTGATCGCAGACGACGCTCGATAGAAGAGAAAGCTTAAGGCTAACAGTAAACAAAGCACTTTCTCGTCACTGCAAAGCTGACAATGATTTTTTAGCATTATAGTGAGGCCCGGAAACCCAAATAAAATCGTTCTGTTAGTTTAAAAGGCGCAGAAAGCTCGTAGTGGAGGATGAGATTGAGTCCTTTTGATTGATCCGACCTAAAAAGGGGGGTGCGCGAAGCTCAATGCGTATCTAAGGGCCGCAAAGATGCAACCCTTGAGTTACACTAGTTTCGATCTGCCTGAAATGTATTTCTTTTACGATAACTGACAATCGAATTCGAATTTGAAGTTCCGAACGATATAACCGATGTGTTGGTAAGAACACGCTGCCCGATAACCTTTTTTTTTTTCGACTGCCGAATCCTCAAGGCTTGATTCACGATAATCACGAAGTGTACACACATATGCAGAGACTTTCAGGCGTCCGTGTGCCAAGATATATTCATAAGGACTGCACTACCGAGTGCAACAAAAAGGTCATTTTTACGGAGGAGGATACATAGCATCAAGGCTGCTGCGGTATGCCGAGAATGTAGAGCAATCAAGACAAGCTAAAAGGCGTTTCTCTCAGGAAAAAGAGTCTTGCGGCGCTCAGGCTTCCTTTTTTGCCCTTCGCAAAGAACAAAGCAAGACGAAAGCAGCAGGGGAAGCTTACATTGCCTTACTACAGTCAAGGCAGTGCTTACTTTAGTGCTCAAAATGGTGGCAGAGCTGGCCTGTAATTCAGTTATTAGTTATGTATCATAGCGCTCTAGGGTAGCTAAAATACTAATGGATAACATCATCATCAAAAAGCTCGTAGTAGTGCTGTAGGTCAAGGGTTCCTACCTGAGTACAAATAAACGCTTTTGCAATTAAGCGCGGCGACGACGTAATTGTAATTTTCAGAGTAGCCGGGGTTTGGATTGTTCAGGAGTGGCCACACAACATAATCGACACAAAAATATAAATTTTCAATAGAATCACCAATGTATAATTTACTAAATGCAGAGTACTGATGTTTGTCTCGTCAATGGGTGCCTCTCTCGACGCGGGGACGGACGTTAGCTGTTTGGATATTATTCATTCTATATATACTAGTTTAGACATGATTCTAGTACGGTCCTGTTGAAATATAAGTCTGCAAATAAGGTGACTTTTGATGTCATTGTGGTGCTTTCCGGCCCGTGCGCACAGAAACCTGACGGACTCGCGAATTCGAACCTACATTTCTGCCTGAGGATTCATCTTGGCGTCTACAGAACCTTCTAGCATTCTGGCTCCGAGGTGCATAAATACTACGTACTGTTGGACTGTCTACTCTGGAGCTTTTCTCTCTTGAATTCATCGAAAATCAATCGACACAGAGTATACCTCTCACAATTGAGCCATTGATTCGAAGACGATATTATTAGTAACCTACTTAACACCTTACCAGAGTGCATTCATCAGTAAGTTATAATCTGCGAGTCTAGCGATTTGGCGACTTGCTTACAATAACAGCAGTTTAAAATCAACTCCTCTCGACTCCAAATCCATGTTTAGTAAAGCAGTCCTCGATACCCTCGCGGCATTCGTCGCTGAACGCGACTGGGAGCAGTTCCACACTCCAGAGAACCTCGCCAAGAGCGTCGCCATCGAAGCCAGCGAACTGCTCGAGTGTTTCCAGTGGGGTCCTGACGCCGACCCAAAGCGCGTACGCGACGAACTTGCGGACGTACTGACGTACTGTCTTCATCTCGCCAATCGCATCGGGGTCGATCCGGAGCAGATCGTGCTCGAGAAACTCGAAGTCACGCGGAAAAAGTATCCCGTGGATAAGGCCAAAGGAAGCAGCAAGAAGTATGATGGGCTCGAGAATGGAGCAGCTTGAGTTCTCCAAAGCTGTCGTTATGACGTGGAAGTCCAATGACGAGAAGCACGGCAACTGGCCTGTCGTGTATGTGTTGGACGATGGCCGTGATGCCGCGCAGGCCAATCCGAGCAAGCTGAGGGACATCTACGTTGGCGAGTCGCTCAATGCCGCTGGTCGACTTCGTCAGCATCTCGAAACACCTGCAAAACAGCACCTCAAGAATATTCGGGTCATCATTGATGAAAGATTTAACAAGTCGGTCTGCCTTGACTTGGAGTCCTACCTCATCAAAATGCTAGCCGGCGACGGTGCGAATCGGGTGCTTAATCGAAATAACGGGATTACGGAGTCTAAGTACTATCAGCGTGAGATGTATCGCAAGGAATTCCGCAATATCTTTGAACGACTCAAGGCCGATGGCGTCTTCACACGAAGTATCCCGGAAATCGAAAACAGCGACCTCTTCAAGCTGTCACCATTCAAAGCGCTGACAGAAGATCAAGCCACGTCGGTTGAGGAAATCATCGAGGGCTTCCTGATGGATCGAGAGAGAGGTATCAGTAGCATGATTGTGATCCAGGGCGACCCTGGTACTGGCAAGACGGTGGTGGCTATCTATATGATCAAATTGCTTATCGACATCAAAACGTTCACCACGCTTGAAGATCTAGACAGCGACTCGCGGTTTTCCGAATTCTTTACGGAAAGTAATCAGAGACTGCTTCAAGATCTCCGCATCGGCTTGGTTGTACCGCAGCAATCGTTGCGAGACTCGATCAAGAAGGTCTTTCGCAAAACGCCGGGGCTTCACCCTTCCATGGTCATGACACCCTTCCAGGTCGGAGAAGCAGATGGAACTTTCGATCTGTTGCTGGTTGACGAGACTCATCGACTCAATCAACGTGCTAACCAACCATCCGGTGTGCTCAATGCAAAGTTCGCAGCGATCACGAGAGAGCTCTTTGGCACGGATGATACCAGCAAAACCCAGCTGGATTGGATACGAGCGAAGAGCCGATATCAAATCTTTCTTCTAGACGCAGCTCAGAGTGTTCGGCCGGCCGATCTGCCCCCAGAGCTACTGTCAAACCTTGTCGCCGACACTCGTGCATCGGAGCGGCATTTTCAGCTTCGGACTCAGATGCGCGTGCAAGCCGGCTCCGACTTCGTGTCTTACGTTCGCTGGATTCTCGATCCTCGTCCGCTCGCCTTTCCACGGGTGAGACGAGATTTTGGGGAATATGATTTCCGCGCATTCGATAGCGCTGCGGACATGCGAGACGAAATTTTCCGACGCGATGCCGAAGTAGGTCTTTCGCGCATGGTCGCTGGCTACGCATGGGAATGGAAGACTAAGAGGGACAAGACGGCATTTGACATTGAAATCGGTCAGACGCAGCTTCGTTGGAACAGCACTCCGACCGACTGGATTGCGTCAAGCAACGCGCTCGAAGAAGTAGGATCCATCCACACGGTTCAGGGATACGATTTGAATTATGTTGGCGTCATCATCGGTCTTGATCTACGCTTCGATCCTGAACAAAAGCGCCTTTTCGCTCATCGAGCCTCGTATTTTGACAAGAAGGGCAAGGAGAATAACCCGACTCTCGGTAGGACGTACACGGATGATGATCTGCTGCAGTTCATCACGCAGATCTACGCCGTGCTCATGACACGCGGGATCCGGGGAACATACGTCTATGCGTGCGATCCCGGTTTGCGCGAGTATCTCAAAGCCTTTATCCCATCTAGTTCTTGAGATTGCGTGAGTGATGAATTGAATAAACACGGTTCAGAGAAGAAGATTGGTTCAACCAGTGGTACTACGCAACGTCAGCTTCACGAACTGAATCTTGTAGGGTGGTAAGCGTATCTTAGCACAATGTGGTCGCAGTTGGCGCATCTTGTATCATAAATAGCGGACCGAATAGAGCGATCCTCGCTATATAGCACCCGACCTGAGGACATCTGAGCTGTCGATTCTAGTACTGGTATATTCTAGAAAAATAGCGTGTGGGCCTAAGCTAATCTCTTACGGTGCTATACTTCTCAACCCTACCGATAAATAAGAATGCCTTGATGTGCAGCGCGTAGTTGCCTAAAAAACCATCTACCTCGTCTATCTTATCATCGCATCTTATTCTTGCGGCTGTAAAGCCAAGACCAACATATTTAGAAACCGCAGCCCAATTCTCTAACCCTCCTCACAGCCCTACCGGAAAGAGAGGGCTTACATCACGTGCTCCTCACTTCTCACCTCAGAGCCAGCCGACAAATATCATGTACCCACGCTTGCTAAGGACCGCCCAGGCAGCATCAACTGCGCCCTGTAGCTTTTTGTCCATGGGTCCGTCAGGCGGCGTGGGATCCGGAGGCTCGACATAGGGCACCCAAAATAGAGCAGAGCGGCCGCTGCGATGCACGGTAAGCTTAATTCTTGATCTTCCGCTCCGACTGAGAAGCCCAATTCAAAAATTGGATTTTATCTCCGAATCATGTCAATAATCTTTTCTCCAGGAACAAGAAATTCGTCCTGATCAAATATTTATCGCCGCAGTTGAAGTGGCACGAAAATATCTCACGCACAACTGGCCGAGGTGGAATCGCGTGAGCGCTCGTCAGAATCATCTTGGGCTTCGCCCCCAACCGAGAATCCTGAAGATTTAGGACCGATGGACACAGCCCGTATCAACAGATCCATCTCACACTCCCGTAAAACTCGATTCTCTTGGCATATTTTGGACGCTTGATTTGCGTAATGCCAACTGAAGTGTGTTCAGGCCTCTCGTCATCATGAGCTTCCGCTTCGTGAACAGCCTCGCTATAGCTAAGAAGTATAACGTCTGATGAGTATATAAGAGTCGAGTGTTCTCTGGAGAACTTCTCGTTATCATCTCAGCACAGCAATACTTCAATCCACATTCAGTACCAACCACTCTCATCTCTTCTTTGATTATTTCATTCGGTTCTGAAATCAACACCAGCAACCTTCTTCAAGATGCAATACTCATCCGTTTTCGGCCTCGCTGCCCTCCTCACTCTCGCTGCCGCCTCCCCAGTCAAGCGACTATCCGGCGCCGTGGTGACCTTCAACGGCGCCGCAGGTGCCAAATACTCCCTCACCGTCCCCCTCGACGGGACCGTGATCCCCACCCGTACGCTCCTCCCCCCTCCCAACATAACCCCGACACCACACTAACCCTCCACCAGAAAACTCCCTCTCCATCTCCACCATCAGCTCCAGCATCGACGTCGCCTCCCTCTGCACCCTCCAAACCGTCAACCAGAAACCCGCTCTCGTCGCCGGGCCGGCAGGGACCTGGACCGTCGGCCCCCCAGAAACCATCATCACCATCGCATGCAAAGCGCCTTCCACACCACCTACGTCGCCCACTGTCATCGGCATCACGTTCAACGGCGCCACCCCGCAAGATCACTATTTTGAGGCCGTGACGCTCGGTGCTTCGCCGGTCCACACCCGTATGTCCCACTCTCACCCTTTTTTTCTCAAGATGCTAACTGTGACTAGGCGAGGGAACCAGCGTCTCGACCATCGTGACTGATTTCGCCGACTTCGCCACCAAGTGCACCCTCGACACGGCCGCTAAATACGCCCTCTCCAAGATCGCGGCCAATACCTGGGCGCTTGGCCCGCCTCAGGCCGTGAATGCGGTGGTGTGCTCGGCGTAGATAGCGTGTTTGATGGCGTTATGGGGCCTAGGATAGAGAATTAGGACCTGCTTGCTTTGTGAATGGAGTCGCGGTGGGGAAAGAATGGACGTTCTTAGATGGGGTGCATACAAAATTTGGCGCTTGGGTTTGATTTCGGATGTGGATGATTGATAATGAATAAATTTTCTGTTGTTAGCTTGTTATAAAAATGGACTTTTATATTTGTCAGTTCACTTCGAATAACTAGTTATTCTGTAGTTTCGGTCGTTCCACCCAGAATACGAGACTCCTCACGAGTGGAGGGGTCTGTACTGGTTGGGTTAGATTGGCTTGTATTCGAAAGAAGGATGGAGGCAGCTGGAGAACCCTTATGGGGTTCTAACTGCCTGACTAATTAGGTTTCACGTGTTGGCACGTGATTGTACCAACAATATTGATACTTGGAAATTTCATCTACACACACACAATCTCTCTCTGTCTCTCTCTCTCTCTATATATATATCCCTCTCGTCAAAGTTTACTCAACCTTCATTTATTCTCCTTCAACCCCCTCATCAACCTCGCCGCCTCCCTCCCTCTCTCCGCCGCATCCCTAACCGCGTCCCCCTCCCTCACCGTACGAACCAGCGCAAACACCCCATTATAGCTCGAAATGGAGCGCGGTTCCAATCCCCACCGGATGAGCAGACTCTCGCAGGAATGGTACTTGACCAGGTAGTCCTCGTCTGCCCGCTCAATGGCCGCCAGCAGGGCCTCTTCGCTCTCCTGGTCCGCGTACTTGCGCAGCCCCATGGCGGCCTTGATCTTCGAGCCCCAGAACACCGTCGACGCGAGCACGGTGATGAGTTCGCGCGCCATGGGGTGCGGCTGCTCTCCCTCGCTGGCGGCGTCAGCGCTGCCGCCCGAGGGAGTCAGCTCGTGGATGGCCTGCGCGATGTCGACCCTGTCATCGCCAGAGCTCTTCTCCAGTGCTGCTCTCATGATCGGGAGAGAAGATGTCTGGCCCAGGGCCGCGAGCGCCGTTGCTGCGTGACCGTCTTGGCTGTGGGACAGCCCGAAGAGCAGCATGGTGATGGCGTGGTCGCGGGCAGCGCCCGAGAGGGTCGTCACGCACTCCAGGTAGAGGCCGTCGTGCCAGATGTCGTAGGGAGGCCCAAAGGTGGCCGTCTTCCACGCAGCGTACGCCTCCCAGGTTATGTCTGCCGGTGGGGGTGGAGGGGTCGCCATGATCGCTGGGTGGGTTGTGCGGGGAGGTTTGGGTTGAGATAATGTGAAAGAAGAATGATTATGTGGTGAGACAACGGGAGCAAATAAGTCTCAGGAGAGCTCTTATATCTTGGTGCTTATGTGTTGTGCTGGGATGAGTAGGCAGTTAGGTCGTACTGCACCGCCTTGTGGTGGCAGTGCGAGTTGTCACGTGACTAGGCAGACCTCAAGGTTGACAGGAGGGCTCCGCTGTGCGACGGGACAGCACGAACTGTCTTCGGTTGACAATCCGATGTTACATTCAATTGTTTTTAGCTTCTAGGCAGTCAAACCATTTCTCGTAGGCGTTTTATTTCAGCCGATGCTTCGCTTTCGCTTAACCCCTTTCTTGTCTTTCGCTTCTTCGTTTCCGTTTTGGGCTTCGAGTTATGAATTGGACTATGGTGTCAGTGCACGCTATTGTGTATCATCAAGCACTAAATAACAATCATTTTGGCGGAAGGCTGGGAGATCTTTGAATTCGGGGTTTCAGGCAAGTCTTCAATAAGCTGCAAAATATAACGTGTCTTGAAACAAAACCCTGCTCGGTGAAGCGAAGATATTTAGAGAAATGGAATGAAATAGTCAACCTACTGAATGTTTAATTTAAATTGATACCTGCTTATAGCTCTCCCTCAATTCTGCGGTCGCGACTCCACCTCCACGAGGTTCAAAGACAGGTCACATGATCTCGTCTCACTGCTTCCCGTTCGGTGGCATCTCGCGACTTCTCTAACAGCACAACACACTTTTCTTTTGACCTTCCCGTATCCTCAACAAATCTTTCTTTCTCTCTTCAATAACCAAGTTCTTTCTTCACCTTTTTATAACCTCTTCACCATCCACACCTCAAATCAAAACCGACATCATCAAGAACATCCAACATGGAGCTTGAGGATCTCGTCCGTGAGTTTAACAAGCTCCCACGCGTTCAACATGCTTCACCCGGCCGGCCAACTAGACATTGGGAGTTTGACATCCATCATGCGGATGGTGAGGATGATCATGACTTGCTGCACATCATCTTTCTTGACTGCAACTGCCCAATGCACCAAGACGTTCTGGTTCATGTTCCCCATTGCCCTGATGTTGCGACCCAAGCCGATATCGTCATGCGTCTACTCTTGGAAGCTTGCCTCGGACGTGTCGAGGTCCACCACTTTGCCAAGTCACCCTTCGCACCTTGGTCTTGGGGAACTGGTGATGGGAAGTTGGCCATGGCTCTCGAGGAGAAATTTACGACAGCCGATGTGCGCGAAGAACTCTGCAAGATTACCGTTGGAGACGAGGCAAAGATCAAGATCCTGAATGAAAGATGGAACTCCTCTTTGGTGCGCTTCTTCCGCGAACAGATTGGTCCAAAATGCGTCAAGTGCAAAGAACCACCGGGATACAAAACACAAAAGCTTCGACTCTGCGCTGGATGCAAGTTGGTTCAATATTGTGGAAGAGACTGCCAAAAGGCGGACTGGAAGGACCACAAAGACTTTTGCAAGAAGAACTTCACCAGTGGTCCCTTCATTGATCCCATGGAATACTACTTTGACATTGCTCCCTTCCAGCCAGAGGCTCAGATTTTGGCTGCTGAGATTGGTATTGTCCTGCCTGTTCAAAAAGCTCCACCCGAAGTTCTCAAGTACGCCTTCAGACCCTCAACTGTGTTCTATTCCATGTCAACTAACCGCTGTCTCAAGGGATCCTATTAGACAACTTGTTATCACCGGAAAAGACACACGAGAAAATCTTGTCAAGTTGTTTGGCCAGTACAACCACACACTTGTGAAAATGTATAAAGGTCTTCGAATGGAAGTCCTCCTTCAGCCTCCTTGTGGATCACCAGCATATGCCACTGCCAGCCCTGACAATGCTAGTCAGCCGTGGACACCCCGTGAGGCCACGGCAGAGGAGTTGATAGAAATCCAAGAAGTTCGACGAATTCAGGACTTACTTAGACAAGAGTTGGGATTGAAAGCCAAGGAAAGCATTAGTTATGAGGACCAGAGACGGGTATTGAGTAAATTCTTCGGGGAAGAATGGTCTGAGATGTGGGATGCCTGTATGCTTGCGTCCAACACAATGGACCAAGGAATTTCCTTTGGTGATAATCGAGTAAGAAATATCGCCCAAGGCTATGTTAGCTAGCTTCCTTAAGCATGTGTTTTGAGGTCTGGTCTCAATGTAGATTCCTGCCATTGAGGCTCAATTTGCAACAATAGCAATAATTTTATGCTATACAAACCACTGGTTCATATACAATGTTCTCAAAGTATAGCCTCATCAGGCATATCCCTCCACCTCACCACAGTATGATCGTTCGCCCAAGTCAGCACCGCATCATAATCTTTACACTCATGTATCGAGCCCCATCCCGGTCCTGCATCCGATTTTCCTTCTAAGCTCGTATCCGCATTACACATGATGGCTTGTCTTAGCATATCAAAACAGTGAGTAGAATGATGCACTTTGTCCTGCTCAACCGTATCACCTCTCACCGCTGTCCCAAACGCCTCCACGAGATAAGACTTTTATTATCAGTCAACAAAACAAACAACTGACTCGGAATGGGGACATACAAGACAATGCAATTGGTGAAACACGGACATCATATACAGTGGCTCCTCTTTTCCATGGTCGTTGATGGAATACGGCTCGCCCAACCCATATGATTCTGAGTTATTGACTTGGACGTATCCTCGACCGACTAGAAGGAAGTGTCTGTTAGAGGGGTTTTAAAATTGAGGACGATGAGGGGAAGAGATGTTAGCCGCACAAGAACTCAATTCAATCCAGTTGTGTAATGTGTGCAACGTCTCCTTCCGGCTCGTGAACATGTCCTCATGAAGGTACCGTGGTTGCTCGACAAACTTGTACAGCCGCGAGGGAACTGGAATCATCAGTCAGTACAAGCTCCACAAATCATCCTCCCATCTCATCACCATCCTCTGTCTCAGGGACGGGAGCTTGCATACACTGCGGCACCGCCGTCTTCTTCATCTTGCCCCACCTCTCCGAGATGGCCATGTACGGATTCGCAAACTGCGCCACGATCACCACGACCAGCAACACCTCGACGATGATCCGCGCGACGCGCCAGAAGCGTGCGCGGGGTGAAGCTACCTCCCGCCGGCCGTCGCGCTCGAATGGGAGGTCTGTGGTGGAGGAGGACGCCAGGAACGGCTGCTCGTCCTCGGCCGTGGGCGATGCGCGGTCAAAATCTTCTTCTTTGGAGGAGCGGCCCATCTTGCTGGCTCATGGTATGGTGTCCCGAGATATCTGGTGGAGGACGAGGAGGCGATAAAGAGAGAAGAGGACGCAGAAACGATCAGGAGAGGTTAGGGAATAAATGAGAGGAAAACTAGTAAATGCGGAGCCGCAGGCCGAGATGGAATGTGGCCATGTGAGGCCCGGTCTTGGTTACTCCGTTTTAGCCTGTATAGGGTTGATTAGATGGTGGCGTGGTGGGCAGGCTTGGGGCGTTTCGGCGCCGTGGATGCTCATGCCGATAAGCGAGCGACTTTCAGGGGTACGATCCGGGGAGGACTATGGTATCACGTGATAGAATGCTCGAGCCTGTCATTCTGGGGATATTCAAGCTAGGAGGGGAAAGTCGAGGAATAAGAGTGAGTTTCTCTCTATATTTCTCGATCTCGAAAGGCTATCTGTTTGAACAGGTTTCTCAAAGACAGATCTAAGTCATGTGCGAGGTCACGGAAACGAGCTCCCGTTAAGAATACTTTGGGGCAGTAAGCGAGTCTCGATGTTCATGCTTAGTCGCTGTTTACTGCAGCTCGAGCGCCAAATCTCGCGCTGCTCTAACGCTCACATCCCTAGTAGCCAAAATGGTAAAAGCCGCACAAGTCTAGCTTACGAGCGATTACGTCTATAGAGACAGACCTCGCTGAAGTCCTTGTCCTTGAAAAGTCAGTCCAGCATAGGTAGTTGGGCTTGCGCTCTTGTCGAATGCAAGAAATGGGCTCTTGCTAACAAAGGTCACATTTGCAAAAGTGTAGGGTGTAATTTATTTGAATCTCCGATTGTATTCTGGAGTTCCACACTGACAAATAACCATGGGAACCCACTCCTCGTCGGCCGAGCTTAAACTCCAGTGAAGAACTCCATACAACGACGAGAAGTCGCCTCTGACATCCAAGCCATATCTGTAGGTCTGAAACGCGTATCCATTTACTTCACAGTGCAGTTAGCAAACAGTCTAACATTATCTAGCTAATAGTAGATCTTACCTGACAACACTAGAGCCACCACCTGAGTTAGTATACTGCCAGCAGTCACTAGAATTTAGAACATGATATTGACTTACATCGAACTATAGTAGACGTGTCAGCATACTCTTACTCAACAGAGGTGTCAATACTAGGAGAAACTTACAGTGCAAGCGTCCACAGACGAACAACCACAGATCGAGCAGTCAAATCGGGTTTCCAAGTTGGCAACAGCTGGTGCTGGGCTCGCTATGGCAACTGCGGCCAAGAGAGTAAGAAGGGTAATGGTGAACTTCATGTTGACTGAGTTGCTAATTGTATAGTGTTGGATTGTAGGTAGGAATCTGTGGATTGCTGTGTGATGAAGATTTCTAAGAGGGTGTATGTCTACTTAAATACTTTCGAACATTGATCCATTTATCAGCCACAGAAATCCGAATCCACCCCCTTGCATAGATGGTTATATTGTTCAGGAAAGAATAATAAGCATACTACACTCGGTCAAGTAGTCGGAACCATTTGTCGCCGATTTAGCGCTGAGTCAACCCCTCCAATAAACAGGCATTTAACGTAAAGAGAGGGGAGGAACAAGGTCGCAGAAAGGAATTCTTTTCCCACTATGTCTACGAGAAAATTGGGGGCTGATAGATCCGCCGACACTGTTACCGGGAAAACAAAAGTGGAGCGCAGAAACTATGTAATCATCTGCTGAGCGCATGGGCAAACTAGAACAAAACTTTTTCTTCGGTTTACGCTGTTTTCATACCGAGTGATTATTATACACGTGGTAAACATTTGGAGATCAAGAAAAGAGGCATGGAGGGATTTTGATAGTTGGGGCGATCAGTTGATCAAGTTAGCTGATCGATCGGCCGCTTTACGACTAGCTCTTACATTACGGCTGTGGCTGACGTGGTACCCTTTGAGTGGTCGAATAGGGCTGGGAAATTCGAAAAGCGAATCTAACAAAAGTGGGGATGAGGCGAGGAATGTAAGCATCTTACACTCTCGGTGGAGCTTAATCATAATTAGAGATCTGTAGTGGATATGTTACGTAGATATATAAGATGTTCCGATTCGGGCTAGAAGGCTTGAAATAGGCTACATGGGATTGTGGTCTGCGCTTTTATTCTTCCTGCTAGATAGATGATTAGTGTAGTGCTGCTGCTAATCGTTTTTCATATATTATCGTGGCTGGCTGCCGTCCTCAATATCGTTGTCGTTGCCCACAGAATTCTGCTCTTCCTCTCATCCTGACACTGTTTGTCTTCTCATTCAAAATATCGGGATAAGAGGATGCGGGGAAAGAGGAAACAGAGAACCAGCCAATGCTAGAGAAAACTGCCCACAGGGGTCCCAAGTCCATACAAACAAGCTTTAATTGGTTGCTTTGCGCGCGAGAGTATACTGTTAAATACATGCTCAGGCTGACTGTGCTATATGTGTACGTTGCTCGTCTCTTGACGAGATTCTTCCGAGGAATCCTTACCAATTGATGATGCATCCAACAAAGCCCCGCACGAAACAGAATCTCATGTGTAGGAAGCTGCTCCAAAGTGAGATTGAAGCTCCTGTCTAGATACACCACTATTGAATTGCGACAAAGTCTTTGCGGGTTTGCCATGCATTAAGATGCTTCAAAATTTCACTCTCAGTATCCCATTCTAAACACTAGTTTCCTCAGGACTACAACAGACTGCCCATCTATTGTCCACATACAGATTCAAAGTGCTCTCGAAGTCTGAAATTTATAATCGGGGAGGTTTTGTTCGAATCACACGCTCGTTCGGTGCATATAAGACGCACTATGCACTTGGACAGGGAGACTTTGGTAAAACTCACTAAGCTCTAAATCAAGAGGATGAATCGCTTACAGCCGAGCGCTACGAGACAGATATCGTTTCCTTGCCGCGCTTGTCCAAAATACGAAATGTCCTGTAGCGACCACTTCTTTCCTTGGTGGAAATATCTGAAATAATAATTGGCGTACATAACCCAATATTTGGGAAGAATTCTTTCAAATGAAGCATCTTAACTCCAATAATCGGTAATTTTGAAGTAGAAGACTATGATAGCATTTGAATTTGGGAGTAGTTTTTATTTAACTGGTTATTCATACTTGGCTCATTGCTAGTAAATCTTTTATGTTTTCCATGGTCTTCTCGAGTTAAAAAGTCGTATGAGCTGACAAAAGTGGCTTCCCATTTTGTGTGCGCATCGCAGGGCTCTACACCCTCTCACCCGGCTTTGATGTGAATTGCCAGTTTAGATCTTCAATTATCGAGTCAAGCTCTCTATTCGGTTTTATTTTTGCTTATTTGTTCATCTGCAGGGCAGCGAACAGTGTTACACAGCATGAGTTAAGCCTAGCCCCGCCCGACTTTGGGCCAGCCGTGGCCGGTATTTCAGGGGGTTTTGTCAGCAGAGTGCCGAAAACTAATCAAATACTCCTTAAACCTAGCCACTGTCACATTGGTAATCCGTAGAGAGAGTTTCGATTCGAGGAACAAGCCGCGTGGTAATCTAATACCTGAAATTGTCTGCTAAGAATCAGGGCATTTTAAGAAGATATTCCCCTGCTTGACACCCTATCATGGAAATTGAAGTTCTAGAAGAAGAGAGATCTCTGTATTTGAAACGTTTTCTTCAAGATTAAGGTTGTAAATTTAAACAGAGCTCGTATTTATTATGTTATCTGTTATTCCTCTCCCCCAATGACTAAACTCAAGCAGAGCTAATCTAGCGGAACTTCTTTCGAACGTACTACTCTTTTCTCGTCATAATCACTCTCCTGCTGGGCTGGACTATCAGTGTCGCGCGATATATTTTCAAGAATAGCAGCCTTCTTCGCATTCTTCTGATCGCGCCAGAGAAGGACTTGAATCAAGGCAGTCCAAACGACTAGAAGAAAATGTTAGGATTGCCCTTAGAACAGATAAAATATACCAGGGACTTACTTAGGAGAACTTGTAGAACGATGGAATAAGTGTAACCCTTCAAAGCGGCTGGGAATTGCGTTGTCTTCCATACGAAGTTGGGGGCCTAAGATGAATTAGTTAATGAATATTTGAAGAATGATACGGTAAACTTACAACTGCCTGTACGACGTACGCTAGATCATTTCCCATGGCTACAAGTAAAGCTCGCTTCTCTGTGTCATCTGAACAGATCTCATTGATCCAACTTAAGATGAGTGGACCAGCACCTCCCTAAGAAATAGAATCAGTACACCTCCTCACGAATTTCCTGTGAGGAATAGACTTACCCCGATTTGGCTGAACCAGTACACAAGCTTACGACTCTCGATATGACCGTATAATGACATTTCTCGGAAGAGAATACTGAAGATGAGCTGCATAACAAAATATTTTAGTTGGAGCTCTGAAGCAAGAGTCATGATTTCGAAGAGCACCTACCGTAAGGACTGCGCCAAAGTAAACGAATGGCCACCGGATCCCGCGGAAAATGTCCGAAGCCCATCCCCAGACGAGAGCCATGACGATAAAGATGCCAGATGTAACGAGCGGCACTAAGTAAATTAGCTTGAACAAAATCAAGAAGCTCAAATATATGAGACTTACAGTTATTGATCTGCGGTATTGTGAAGTGTGTGCCAGGAACAGGATAAGGCTTCTTGTTGAAACTTTTCAACCAATAACCCATAGCCGGTTGAGGTGAACCATTATTCCAGATGATGTAGAGCATAGGAAGCACCCAAAAATGCCAACTTGACACAATCCTCTTGAATTTGGCCCAACTCCAAGGTTCTGTGCCATGACGTCCAATAGCTTTCATTCGAGAGATAGAAAGCTCATGTTCCTCTTGTGATATCCACCATGTCTTGACTCCGCTCTGTGGCAGATTGGGGAAGAATAGGTAGCCAGCTGCCGCTAATGGAAGTGTGATGATACCATCGATGATAAAAAGCCATCTCCAGCCTGCAAGACCATTAACACCGTTCAAGTTGGTGTAGGCTGCTGCTTGTAGGAAACCACTGAAGAGTTGTCCGATGGATCCTGCAAGCCAGAAAATCATGGCGCGCTTGCCGAGTTCCTGGGGTGTGTACCAGGATCCGAGGAGATAATGAATACCCGGGTAAAATCCAGATCTATAAGAGGGAGACGTTAGATTCCGATTGGACGTGAAAGTTTAGCAAGGGACAAGCTTACTCGAAGAGACCAACAAGAAACCGCAGAGCATAAAGAGCACGGTATGACTTCACGGTCGATGTGCAGATAGTAGCAATTCCCCAGCCCACTTCAAGCTATCATTCCGATATCAGTAGTGTCACAAAGATAGGATTCGAAGGTACGAACAGTGGGAATAACCCATCGTGGAGACACGCGAGTCATGAGAAGATTTGATGGAATCTGTCCAATGACATAACCGACAGTATAGATTGAAACGCTGGTAACGAGTTGATTGCCGTACATGGATAGGTCTTCTTCCATTCCGCTGAGGAATGCATTGTTGACATTCTGAAGATCGAGATTCTTGAGGAAGTAACCAATCTGAGGGTTTATCAGTTTGCGCACTATTATCTTGAAGATGAGATAGAATTACTGAAGCAAATGTCAACACAAAAGCATCCAGTTTGAACAGTAACCAACGCTGGTCTTTGGGAAGCTCAAAAGTATCCCAAACATAACCCTTCCACGACTTGAGAGGTTTCACCACCAGCTGTTCGGTTGAGCCGTTAGGCACTGCTTCAGCATCATAATTAGTATGATCCTCAGGGCGCCCCATGTTGATTGATGATCCAGATTTCGATGCAGATGTGCAACGATGGCCTGCCATTGTGCAACTGCACATGTATAAATACCGGTATCAAGGAGCCATGCACTCATTGCAACTAGCGATCACGTCACTCTATCAATCAGGCCATAGCTCCTATCTTACCGACGGAATGGGACCAGATTATGGGCATGCGGGCTATCAGAACTTGGATGGGACCAATGAAAACCCAGGTTAGACCTGGTCGTTGCTACGAGGCTGAATGGTGCAATCTTGCCTCCGCAGTTATCAAACCCTAAATCGCTATTTCTGCGATGATCTCGACCGTCTTTTCGGCGGAAGGTGCAGCGGATTGTTTATCTGGCAGATATAGTGTGGTGGCCATGTGTCTCGCTTTTCGGACCCCGAATTGAGAGTGGGGTTGACAGTGAGCTCCCAAGCTGACGGGCTCTAGAACTACCATGTCAGAGGTTTGATTATGCAGTTTTGTTCGGATGATTCTCTGTAATAGGGTGTGATGTGTATTACGCAATAGCTGCAATTATTACACCTTCTCTGATTCGCGAACCTTGTTAACTCCGCGATAACTCCAAGGTGAAAAATACCTGAGTTGAGGAAAAGAATTCACTAGAAATAGCTTCGAATATCACGTAAGATTTGACTTTTCGAGCTCCAAATTGACTGAAGTCTGCGGCTCCTAGCCGACAAGCTGAGGAAGAGGTTTGAGGTTAAGCGAGTAAGTCACGTGGAGGGAACCGTTGTGATAACCTGGAAGTTGGAACCTCGTCCTCGCGTCTTTCATAGGAGAATGCGAGAACATGGAGAAAAATGATGGAGATAAATTGAATAATGAAAGCTGGATCTCCAAAATCAAAGAAAATTTACACAAGATTCAATAAACATAAGCAGCTCCAAGCAGCTAAATACCTCTCCTATCACGTGGATTTCCAATGAATCAAATAACACTAGAACAGTAAAGGCCCGCAAGTGGATGGAATGACAATTGAACACATAGGTGTATTCCTCTTTCAGGATAGAAATGTTTCTGAGGTTAAGGGGTCATGAATGACTTATCACGTGATTCTGTCTCGTCGCCTACTTTCTCGCTCGAATAGTATGGACGACTTGGGATTACTGCAATACCAATCGCAGAAACTCGAGCTTTCAAGCAACCGTCAAATCGATTGTCTTCAACGATGCATATCACTAAACTTATGTTGATGCCTTAGGCATGGTACAAGGCGGGGTTGATAAGCCTGCAAGAGATGTTACCTTCTCTGCACCTGTTAAGCCTGAAAAAAATGCGTCCAATATTGACACTTCAATATTCTCCTGAATCTCTAGAGAATATTAAAGCCATGTGATTATATCACCCACCTGCTTAATTTGCTGTACTAATCAAAGTAGAATAATCGCTGTTCATGGTCTCGGAGCAAATCCTGTAACAACATGGCTAAAGGACGTGTAGCAGCCGAAAGGAAATCTCAAGACGGTCAGCTGGTTGGCTGACAAAGATATGCTACCATCAATCACGCCAAATGCTCAAATATGGACCTTTGAGTACGAGTCAGATTGGCTAGGGAGCGCAGTGCCTCGGAAGCTCGGCGACATCTCAAAATTACTGATTCGTTGCATCCAGATCGAGCAACGAATCCCGAAAGATAGAAATTCTCCTTTCATTTTTGCAGCCCATAGCTTCGGAGGTATTATTGTTGCGGATATGCATGCCGGGACATTCATACAAGAGCATTGTCTATCAATTTCAGCATACATAGATATTTATAGCAGTGAAGAAGAACAAGCCGGCTTGCTTAGCGAAGAGATTATGACTTGGACAAGTCAATTTGACAGGAAACATGTTCCAAAATCCATCATAGGAACTTTCCAAGTCTCCTCCAATCCAATCAAAGACGAGAGTCCTTTAGCCGCAGAGACATTGTCAGTTATAGGCCTATTAGACAAGCAGGACATTCCAAAGGAATGCTTGCCATCTACTTGTACAAATCTCAGTGCTTGCATGGCTGAAAGTCTCCAAGCAATTGGGAATAACCACCTCAACTGCTTTAGCACTTATTTGTGAAGCATTTCCGAGTGCAACCTTTGTAAGATATGAAAACTGGGCTATTTGTGCTGGGTATCCCCCATTTATGCAAAGTTATTCGCTGTTGCTTAGAGATCAAAGACGTTTTGATGAGGCCGTAAAGGCCCATCTAGATACCATTAGAGTCAGCTCCAATGTCAATGGGCCCCGACATGCAGAGACACTGCAAGCTATGGACAGCTTAGCATCACATATGAAGATATGGGAGACTTGGATGAAGCTGTGTTGATTAAGCGAAAGGTTTTCGACTTCCGAAGAGCTATTTTTGGTCTTTCTCATCCGGACGTCTCTACTTATATGAGTGCTTTAATCGAGCTCTATGAGAGGTTGGAAGATTTGCTACAGCCCTTCCATTACAGATCGAACTTCTCGAGATTTACAAGGCAACCAAAGGCGAGCAGCATGAAGATACCATTAAGCAAACGGAATTCCTTGTTCGGATTTTGTTCAACATGGGCGATTTTGATACTTTCCTGGATTTGAGACAAAAGATATATGATATGTGTCTTGTTAAATATGGCGTCATGCATGAAGAGACATTGACAAAGTTACGCATGCTAGGCTTATCATTCCTAGTCACCGAGGATTTTGACGGCGTTAGATCATCGTTCAATAAACTCATCGAGGCAAGAGCGACTATCTATGGCCCAGAAAGTCTTCAAGTCTTAGATGGAATGGATGATCTTGGTTCGGCTTATCTTAGTTTGCACCGTTTCCACGATTCAGAAGCGATACAGACTAAAATCGTCAATATCAGACAATGGGTACTTGGGCCAGAGCACCTTGATACTCTCAAGGCAATGAGCATGCTTGCATTGGCAACTGACGGGGCAGGAAGACTTGAGGAACCAGAGAAATTGATGCGACAAGTCCTCGCCATCAGGCTTAGACTTCCAGGAGAGAAACACATATCTTCTGCTACGGCAATGTTCAATCTTGGTTTGATACTGGGTGAACAAAAAAAGTATGATGAAGCAATCGTATGGCTTACTCGGGCGTCTGACATCAGAAGAGAGCTACTTGGTCCAGATGACGCGCAAACGCTTTCGGCTATAATGCAACTAGATTTGATCCATGATGAGGCGAGAAATGAGGCTGAGAAATGAGGGGGCGATGAAGATGAAGAGCGCGCTGGTGAAGACGGCCAACCAGAGTCTCCGACTACTGCAATCGCGAACGTGTAGTAATACTCATTTAGAATCCAGTAAAGGAAGTAATAACCGAGAGAAGTCATTGTGTCTGCTTGCTCTATTATTTTTAGCCTCATTATTACGAGATTGTTACCCCTCAACCCCACACTTGCTCACCTTGGTTATGTTTCCATCGAGTTATAACCACTCGCACCCGAGCAAGAATAAATCCCCTTCACATTCTTGTTGATGTGAGACAGTGGTCTGCAGTGTGGCAAAGTTAGTGCATGGCGCGAGGCTCGCAGGGAATGATGTGCTGCCACAAGGAGCCTAGACCATAGACCGTTACACTTCCCTATTTTTTGATCAAATTAGCGATGCGTAAAAACATCAACGCTCTTCAAGGGCCAGCTCCTTATCTTTCTTGCATTTCTCACGCTAAATCAAAATTCTTGCTCTAGAAAACCTCCACTTCTTACCTTAAGCTTCGGCGTCTCTGGCAGGAAATCAAAATACTTGTTTCCAGCTACTCTAGATCTAGAACTTCTCAAACGCATCGAAATTCATTCCCATCCTCTCGGTACGGCTAGGTCATAGGGAATGTTAACGGCGAGAGTTGCCATCACACAACCAATTCGAGACCACAAACAGGCCCCACAATTGAAAGAATAAAAAGGTGACAAAAATAGGGATGTTTCTCGACATTGGGAGATTACGAGCGAATACTTCATACATGAAAATCACGAATATGGAACTTTCGAATTATATGCCAAGATATTCTATTCAGGGAAAACGTTGCGCCAAAAATCAACCCTCGAACCACTTCCAATTCCGCCCCTCTTCTGTCAATATTTTACAAACCACCCTCGCGATAACTCTTCCTCTACCTCTCTAAGACATCGCTTCAACCTTCTTCACGTTGTCCAATCCCTGCAACCAATTCACACGATCCTTAGTGAACAGCTCCAGCGTCGGTCTCAACTTCGTCTCCATGAGATTGAAGTCATCTACAGTACCGATACGAAGGATGCTCTGGTTTGGGAATGCGGTACCAATGCGATACATGAGGGTTCCACATGTGGAGCAGAAATGATTGGCCATGCTGTTACCGTGAACAGTGGTGGTTTTGTTCTGTTCGAAAACAGTCATGTTCTCACGGCCTCGAAGGTGCTTGAGATGGGAGTCGGCGATGACGAAGTTGGACGCGAACATTGATGCGGTGATTTTGTGGCAGTCGTAGCAGTTACAGACAAAACTGCCTTTGTAGCCTGGGCCAGAAGTTGGCTGATGGTGTTAGTGTGAGATTTGGCCATAGATCATTGAAAACTTACGAATGCTAGTTGCACAGCCCCACAGAAACATGTTGCGGTTGCTTCTTCATCATTGGAGTAGCCGTCACTGGCGAGACCGGCGAGAGGAATGAAAGGCTTGGTCTTGTCGGCGGTTTGGAGAGACATTGCTGTGTTTCTATTGATTGCGAAGGGTTGGAAAGCGATTGATGCTGAATGTGTTGATTGAGGAAGCAAGTGATTTGCGAGATGCTGTAGTCTGTATTGTTGTTTGTTGAGTGAGGATGTTGTGTTGTGCAATTTTGAGGACATGATGGGGTCTTATATAGAAAATGAAGATATCTTGAGGTTTCATGGTTGATATACGGCCTCTTACGTTGTACTGCTTGAGCAAGAATAGACGTTTTCCTCTTTTGGAAAGCATTTCTACTTCAGGCTCTGCCAATGAGGTATTTTCAAGTTGGCTCTTGAGGGGTGTCGCACAATCGTCATAGTAGAGATAAGATTGGCTAGATCTCAGAATGAAGCGGCCCCACTTACTCGAATCAGGCTATTTCCCGCACCTTGCTATCCCGGTAGATATTCGGAGAATCAATCAACAAATTCCCAAATAGGAAATGCTTTCTGCTTTGGGAAAATCAACTTTCCTGCTCCTCTTGATCAGCCTCTCGAGATTACGAAGCGGCCATTTTAGGAGACTTTCAGAATTAGGAAATGCTTTTTGTTTTGGGACTTTTCTTTATGCAACCAATCGAAATAGTTAGATTGTTTACGAAAGGAACATTTTCAACCAAGGTCGATCAAATTATAAATCAAGTGGCTTCAACCAAGCCAGCTTTTGAGAATCAGGAATCATCTTGACTTGAAATTACTCTTATTCTTGATTCGCCCTCTCTAAAGTTTATGCGATAAGCTAGTTCATCCCCCTTTCTATCTCGACTTGGAGAGATTCGATCTTTGAACGCTTTGAATGAGACATCAGCCGCCTGGCGGGTAAACTTTTCAAGTCTCCAGATCACGAGACTAGCCTCATCAGTCTCAGCAACATTTTTGGCCAAAACTCTTAACAGCAGACAAATAAATTAACTTATGTAAGATATTATTGACAGAAGCATAAATATGACAATGGCTGATTGGCCTTCGAAAACGTCTTAGGTATTTGGTCACGTAAATTCCGCGTGACTAATGAGGCTGGTATAGCTGGTGGTCGTACCAAGGTGGCTGCAGCCACGCCACTTCTCGTCGCAGAAACTTTCACCTCGGTTCGCTTATCGCAGTATTTTTTGCATCCAAAATTTCACTTTTTAGTGAGGGCGCAACTGCGCGCGCAGATCAGCTTGACTGGAGTTATTTGAGGCTCAAATGGCGGTGGCTAAGGCAATGCAGGAAATACATGACATTTGCTATACCCGAAGTTCCTCAGAATTCTTCCTCTTTTGTTCCAGTCATTGCCAAAATGTCATTTCATGCCAATCTCACGTCTAGGCCAGAAACATTCATTTCTCACTTGACGGGCGTACCGATTGATGAAGACTTGTTGATGCCTCCACTAATTTGCGATATCCCGTTCGAAGATTGGGATCATGCCCGAGCTCTGATAACAAAGTATCCTCCTTAAATCATCGTCTGGATCATTCGAGAGGTGTTGTGGGGTCAAGTCGTCCATACTGAGGTGGGGAGTATCTGGGCTAAATTTTTGACAGAACCCGGATTTACGCCGCTGCTTTCTGGATTAGGGAGTCTTCTTTCAGCGCCTTCTATTCACATTGGTTTAAGTCATGTCGCTGCCTCCCAAGCACCAACTATGGCGACAACCACTCCCTCCTCCTCCACCGCCACCGCCATGTCATTGCCTTGCAAAGATCCTAGCGACGTTTCTACTAGTTTCCACCATGTTGAACATGTCCATTGCGTGTCAGCCTTACAACAGCCAGAGGAAAAAGAAAAGCCTTCCGAGGCTCATCATCAAGTCTGGCTAGAATTAACTCCGGCTCCGAACTAATCGGACCATCGATGGTTTTGCGTCTTCGATGAGCACAAGGCAAAGTCTTTTGGCAGAAGATCAGACTGGAAAAAACATATGAATGATTTCCACAAGCCTGACAAACGAGCGTGGGAATGCCCTGACTGTCACCAATTGTTCGATCAACTTTGAAGCTTTCATCAGCATCATTCTTGCCACCACTGTCGTCGAAATATGTGTAAGCATTCTGTCACGAAGTTAAAATACAGTAAGCGAGCGTTTGCATGCGGCCATCGCTCTTGCGAATCTTTGCTATACTTGTGGGATGGATGGAGGGAACACGTCGCTGGTCACTTGGAAAATCAAATGACTCAAGATGATTGGCATTACAACACTCTGTTTCGGAATTTGTTGCGCCGGGAAGAAATCCATCGCCGCTGGGAAAAGTATGTCTCCGACCAAGTTGGGTATTACAACGTCGCGGCACGATTTAATTGGCTTGCTCGGAGCACATTGCTGCTCAAGTTGAAGCTAGAGTACTGTGACACGTTGATCGAGAGCGACTGTGAGAGATTTGTGGATGATGCATATCGAATTGGCCTTGAAATTCGAACTACTCATGCGCTCCTTGATCCATCAACTCTGATTACCGAGCCCAGCACAACCACAAACCAGACCACCGACCTTTGCAATTTTCTTCCCCTGCAGCCTCCAGATACCTCTAATTGACTACTTCATTCGAGTATCCCAAAAGCGAACAGCAAGAAGTCGGCGAAAAGTTCCACTCAGCATTTGTTGCAGACGATGGATTGAGAACGAGAGTTGACGATCCCGAGATCGACCTCCTGTCTCATGCACAGCATTATGATACGCCTTTTGAAGGATGGGGCTTGGTTGATTGCTGGGATGTATATGACCTACACTGTGAAAGCACTGCTCTAGATCTCGACTTGAGCGAAGGTTTGAGCCAAGGCTTGGTCAGTAGTAGCACTCAATCCTAGAAGTTTGAAGGATATCTATTCTTTTCCATCTGGGAATAATACGGTTAGAAGTGTTAGGCAGTTTTTCTTGTATTGTTGTAGCGTAGATTTTGTTGGTGCCATTGTTGTGTTCTCTGACCCGTTGAGGCGAGTTGCATTCGATTCTAATGAAGGAGACCCCGTATAGAATGTTTTATTATCGTTACTATACTTACATCTAAGTTCAATTCAATTACGTGTTACGAAATGGGCGCATGGAGGTTACTAATTTCTACCCTAGGTTGATAGAAGAAGATTTCGAGAATCCGTGTAGCCCAGGTTGGTATATGAGGCTGGCATCAAGTCACATGCAAGGACCACTTCAATCTGCAAATGCGCTAATATAATAACTTCATTTTCTTCTCATTACAATTTTCGTTGCCCATCAAACATTATGATCTGGCATAAGCCACCAAGCTAGCCAGAATGAAGTAAAGTTTTTGCATAAATATCTTGGTCACGTTGAATTTATTCATCAAGCTCTTGCTTTGATTATGTCGGCCGCCTATTCACACACGTTAGTGAGATGCAATACATCACTTACAAATCGAGAGGAACTCACTTTTTCAGCAATCGCATACACTGTTGATTGAGTCGTAGCTCCCACAGTGAGGGGCATGATACTCGCATCAATGATGCTAAGCTTCTTAATACCATGGACTTTCAATTCTTCATCGACCACTCCTCCCAACTCCAGTGGCATCTTGGGACAAGTTCCAACAGGATGGTACTCGCTCGGGTTCAACGTCGCCGCGATGAAGCTCCCGATATCGGCATCAGATGTCACATTTGCTCCTGGTTTCGTCTCAACTGAAGAGAGCTGCGCCATGGCGCCTTGACTAGTGAAATAAGTTCTCATGCCTCGGAAAAGTCCGATGTTGACATCAAGATCGACGGGATTGGAGAGCATGCGGTAATCAACTAGGGGTTCTCCATGGGGATTTGTAGGGTCGAGGTTCACGGTGCCTCTACTCAAGGGATGGATATTGAAACCCCATTGGTCCAGACTACCGAAGGGATTGCCTCCCAATCCTAACTGAAGCCATGCGGTGTTTGTGGATCTTGCTCCGGCGGCCAATAGTTTGAGTTGAGCGCGATAACCGGCGATTACGGTGGGATCTGTACCATTAGGTAAAGCGCTGGCAGGATCAACATTTTCGATCTTGGAAGCGATGGAAGCATATGCTTCTGGGACTAGGACTGGGAGACCGACTTGTGCCAGAGCACCACCGCCGCCTACAATGGAATAGGGACCTTGAAATATTAGATGTGGAGGATATCAAAGATATGAATTTACCTGTTCGATTTGCTTCCCAGAGCTCCAAAGCCCAAGCAGCGAAAGTCGCGTTATTGACGAGAGACTGCCTATCCGGTTTTACAGGAGTTTGAACTACTCGTCATTAACATTGTCACAGAGTCATACAAATGTGGATGGATACTGACAGTCGAATCCCATAGCGAACCATGAATGATCCTGGAAATTGGAGCCAACACCGGGAAGATCTAGAAGTACCGGAATTTTGGCAGCTTTAAGGATAGGCTTTGGACCAATACCGCTCAATTGAAGGATCTGGGGAGTATGAAGGGCTCCTGCCGCAAGTATGATCTCTTTCCTCGCAGAGATAGTGACTATTGATGAGTTGTCAGTCCTAGAGACAATCTTCACACTCGTTGCGCTTAACGAATTGTGGTCCTTGGAAAAGTTGATCTTGGTAACCTTGTGTCCCGTGATCAGCACATAGTTGGTTCGATTTTTCACTGGGTCGTAGTGAGCAGTGCGAGCGTAAGATCGTGTTTCAGTTCTGGGATCTTCTGAAGAGGGGACCCAGAATATTCCAGCTTTGCCTTCTGATCCGTCTTGGGGATACTCGGCTCCGGGAATAGCTCTCCAAGCATCGTACAGGACCTCTGGAATTGCCGTCAGTGATTGAAGAGTCATTGGACCGTATGGACTTACTGGTTTCGGGATACTGATAGTGAGCATAGCTTGCAAAAATCGGACCAGTGCCTCCCCAAGCCGCTTGGATGTCATACGTGATCTCGAACTCTGCTGCGAGCGGAGGATCAGGCGGGTAGAAAGTGCAACTCTGATCCTTAATTAGCATTTTTCTCACGCTAAGAAATTTATCTTTACCTTCCTAAAATACGGCAAGATTCCATCCCAGGTCCAGGTTGAATTTCCACCTCCAATGGCTCCCCATCGATCGTAATCTTCTGAGGTGCCACGCATCCAAACCTGAGTATTGATGGCGGAGCCGCCTCCGACAACGCAAGCGACCCCAACAAATTGCTGGACGGTTCCCACAGATGTAATATTGTACATCAAAGAAGCAGGTGCTGGGTTGATGGGATTAATGGGATCATAAGGCTCTGCGGGAATATCCGAGAAGTAGCCATATTCGACCACGAGAACGGTATCTATCAGTAGATGTTAGGTTGGTACTTGCAAACGAGAATGTTCACAAACATTTGCCGCTTTCAGTCAAACGATCGGCGACCGTGAGGCCAGATGTTCCACCACCAATGATGATGTAGTCATATGTCGAATGAAGATATTGCGAGCGAGCATAATGTGTTGCTTCACGCACTGAGTCTGGATATGCAAAGGTGCCGCAAGCCAGGAATGCTGCAGCAGCTGAGAGAATTGATTGACCTTTCATGTTGACGACCTGCTGTAGTCCCTAGAGTGTCAACGATCTGAAGAATGGGTAATTGGGGAAACACAACATTCTGTTCCAAGGACATGGCCATGGGACGAGTGGGGTAATAGGTAACCATGGTGAGCGGGGACGGCACGGAGCAAGACTTAGCGGTGAAGTTGTTGTCAGCTGAGTCAGCTACAGGTACAGCAATACGTCCGCTGGGTCTCCAATAAAAGATTGAGGTACCCGCTTCTCGGATTTGCGATTGGTAAACTCTACCCAGGCGGGCGGTGTTCTGCAAAAACGGCAATGCCGAACGCCAGCGGCTTCGGCCCATATCCATTAGCCCTAAGCTGTGAGTGGGTAGGCGAGCTTTGAGGCTTTACGCTCCGTCCTTTCACCACCTTCGCTCAATTAGATTCAGACACAACTCTCTCTCAACCCACAGACATTCTCTGCTCTGACTCCCTACCTTGAAGCAACATTTCCAAAAGGATAGTATCCATCACCGAAGATATATACTGTTAGAGTGAGGCTGCGAATACGAAAGTGTTTCCCAGCTAAACTGGCGCTTACCACGGTTACGGGATCATTTCGAAGGTTCGGAAAGAGCTTCTAGATGGCGGAAAGTGGGGCCGTCGTTTAAATATAGCGTGTTCCAGAGCTGCGGGGAGGCTAGAAGAAGTTCCGTCCGGTTAAAGGTGGGGGTGGTGTGCATAGTTTACACCAGTCTGCATGAGACCAAAGATATTGCTTGCGGGGCGGGGCTTAGAAACCGGCCCTCTTGCCGGGACGATGCTAAACCACGTTTTGGCAGGCTTCTTGCGGGGAAATTTTATCCCGCTACTGGTACCGCGTCGCAAGAACTCAAGATGCACGATTTATATTGATGTTCGCTCTTTTTGCTCTACTTCCTGCTAACCATTCTATGTGAGACTTGCGCTGATAGCTTTGACTGCTTTGAAAACTTCCCGAGATCGCCTTAGGAAATCTTTTGGCCGGAGAACCACTCCGGCGAGTCCGGCTAGATCGGCTAGGGACGATGTCCTCCGTGTCGGCAGATGCTGGCCAACCACGACCGCAGAAACAGAAGTTCCCCCTCGAGTATCTCACGCATGTGATGTGCTGTGCTAAGAAAATGAAGGAACATGCCTACACCGTCCTTGATCATTTTAGGTTAACTCATCTAATGCGGTGTGGTCAAGGAAACCCATGTCGGACATGTAAATGAACGTGGCCTACTTCTCTGATTGTTAATACAGGCGATAGGACCAAAGTGACTCTTTAAGACCGAGACCCCGAGTGTGAATATCATCGCATTTCAGCCCGACGCCTTTCCGTAGTGTAGTCTTCTCCTTCAAGGCATGAAGCTCCGCAAAGAACTATCTCATAGCCGGAGACGTTTATGGCCTAGGTTCTATTTGTGCAAGCCTCAGAGACCTAGATCCATGCTACAGAAGTCAATGTCAATCGTGAACCTACTGTATGATGAGAACTTGACCATGCAGAAGTCAGTCATACAACCTAACTTATTGTCGCGGGTAGAGCGCCAGAGCCCGTAAGAAGATCGATTTCTACTCCGCAAGCTGAAGCGCGCCATGAGTTTGCGAATATTCTGGACGTTGGAATTGGGGCCAGAGTCTTGATGGTAACAGACATGGGTGGGAATGGAGCAATGTTCTCGATCAGACACGTCCCGCGACTTTCTGCAGAGGAGTCTGCTTTCAATGCATCATGCCTATCTTATTTAATTTCTAGCATGCAGAACAACTGGACAGCTGATGATTCCTATTTCTGGCATTCGTGCATACCCTAATTCTCCTTCTGCAGTAAAGCTTGTTTTATTCCTTAACAACACTCTCAAAGCCATCTGCAAAGACCTTCACATCTGTTAGTAAAGAATATTCACAATTGGAACAAGATACTCACATTCGAGCGAGTGGCATCCCAGCACAATCATGTCTTCCCCGTCCAAACCCCAGATGACTCTTAATATTATCACGATCGAGCTTAAATTCGCAAGCGTTGGGAAATACAGATTCATCTCTGTTTGCGGCCGCATATGAAAGTGTAACTGGTTGTCCTGGAGATATCCTTCGACAGTGGAGTTGGACCTCTTCAGATGTTGTTCGAGCGAAACCACGGTATGGCGTGTACATGCGAATGAATTCTTCAACAGCAGCAGGAATCAGAGATGCTTCATTTTGCAGCTGAGTTTGTAGTTGCGGATCTTTTGATAGGTGATTGCACATTGCTCCGATCAATAAAGGTGGCGCCACCATCCCGACAACAAGTGATTCGCGCAGCGCTCCTCTGTCTTAAGATCAGTATCTCAATCGGTGAAAGTTAAAAAATGCCTACATTAAATGTTCTTCCGTAAGAGGCTTTCCCTCGTTATCGGACTCTAACAACAAAGATGACACAGGGTCTTCTTCAGGGTCGCGAGGATTCATCTTTCTCTCTGCAAACAACTCTTTCGAGATATCATACAAAATTATCGAACTTTTCGTCAGCCTTTCCCCATCTCGCACGCCAATTACAAATGCTGAGGTTTGTAACGGCAATAATCACCAGCTTCCAATTTCTCCCAATTTCACAAATCATAGCTGCAAAGATTTAATATTGCGGGCTCCATTTTTATTCGCAACAGAGAGATTCTACCTCTAGAAGACGGTAATTCCCATAACGCTTACCGACCCCTACCTAGGTAGTACCTAAGGTATATATGACTTTTGTATCACGTGATAGTCATAATTGTGATCAAAAGATACTCCAACTATCTATATATCTTGAGCCATGGACTTGAAAATGAGCTCAATATATAGTTTATTTACATATTCGATTATTCAATGTGTCTTGGTCCCAGTTCAGGTAATTTGTTCTTCCAAGATTAGTCCCGTGACTTTTCATCTCTCACATCCGACTTCCGATATCCAACATCTACAGTGAATAGAAAACGCATCGGGGCAGAAAGGAAGAATTCTCATCCTCACTCATTTTCTAAGTTGCTATAGTTTTATTACTTGAGCGTTTATATCCCGAGGATGAATTAATATCATCTATGAACTCTGCATGGTCTTCAAGCCTCCCCCGCACTTCTCATTTCTCCCCACTGGAGAACGAGACAAATGCATTGTTGAAGCTGGGTGTTAATAACAAGCTAGGTTCTGTGTTTGCTCCAAGTAATAGTTATACGTCATTGCTAGTCTTCACGTAAGTCTATTTTATGAAATCATTTGATAGACGCGGAGAGATGCAAGTTATATATATGCTATTGATACAGAAAAACTAGATAGAGACAGAAATCCAAACAAATTCCAAATAACTTCTTAACGAGAGTGTGCTATCCCAAAGGTCTTTGACCACTCTAGTTGCAAGATCCATCAGAATTACCGCTGGGGCTTTGTCCTTCTGGACACCATCCAAACCAACACTGAGCATCAAGTCCAGTTTGCTGGTTACACTTAGCCCAATCGACCGCAAGATTGGCGGAGCCGGACAAGCAAGGCGTACATCCGCCCATACAATCGGCAGGGCTATTCCAGTTACTGCCGCCAAGGAAGAAGCTTCTACCAGCACAAATCTCCGTACCGTCGATCCAGTTTCCTACGTCCCGCGTATTAGTTATTCGTACATAATCTCTATCATAGATTCCGACCGGCGGGGAAACTTACCTGCGGAGATGTATTTGTTGATACAATTATGGAGGTCTCCGATATTCGCCTCGTATTTGGGTCCAGCGTAGCAAGTATTGCTACGTGCGTCCAATATCCCCACAGCCAAAGACTGGGCAAGTCCCGCAAAAGCCGCAAGAGAGGTGAGGGTGGCAATTGCGAACTGCATGGTGAAGATATGATATCAAAGATTGATTGAATTTGATTTTAGAATTGAGGAATGTAGGTGAAGTGAAGTGCTGTGAGCTAAAGATGTAGGCAAAGGGCCACATTTATACTTCTTGGCAAGAACGAAATTGAGAGACACTTGACGAATCTCACGTACAATGTAATGCCTCTGCTACATCGTAACCCACAATAAGGATTCACCGAAATTTCCAACTATTAGAATCCATTGAAATACATCTTCGCAAACCATTGGGTATCACTTAATTCTCACCGATCCGCACCTGGGTATGGTTGGCCCTCTTGGACTCGCTAGCGTAGTGTTGGCGCTCTACACCGGAAAGCAACAACCTGTAGGGTAAGCATATTGTTCTATGAAAAATGTCTGTTGAGGATTTGGATATGAATTACTACCTAGAATTTGAGGCGGAGCGCGGATACGAATAAGGAAAGAGCTGCTCTTGATACTGGTGTTATGAAACAGCATAGCCTAATTGCTTAAATCCAAGGTACTCTCTAGCCCAATCAACAGGTGGAAACAACCTCAAATTACTGCATCAGAGGCCATACGAGGACAAATCCCTACGTAAACGGCGGAATTAAAAACATTTGAACTCGGAAAATGTACCAAGGGTGTAATGGCAGTGTAAGACTTTCAGCACTCCACCCTCTATCGATTCATACACGTATTTTCAAGTATGTGAATTTACAGTAGTCACACCGGGGTATCAGCTCAGCCAGTGAAAAAAAACGTTGAGCCAGTGTACAACATCAAGCATAACTGCCTACCTAGTCTGTAGAAGCGCCGGAAATAATATTTATACCCGTGCCATGCCTGAGGTTGTCGACTGGATGAACTTTTCGATACTGGCTGAGCTGAAAGTCGAGTCACACCACTCGTTGGATACAAGCGCGAGCCTCGTATTGGCCGGGTTTATTTTCTACTAATGATGCACTCGGATTAGAGTTTTTGAAGTTGTGATCTACAAGGTCGGCATCATCATCCGTTCAAGCGAGCTGATCTCACTACGAAGCCCTAATCTTCAGCCTTGGCAAAATCCCCAGGCTTCAATCCCCATTGGTTTAGCACGCTTCATGAGGTGGTAATATGTTTACGTAGTCTCGGTGTGACTACCACGTAGTATCCAATGAACGCACATCGTAGCTGGACAAGCTAAGATGTACCTGCCAAGCCTCAATTCCTGCAGAAGGGTTATCTAGGCACGGATGAGGCGCAGTTGCCATAAAGTTTGGGGCCATATGGAATCTTTGAACTAAAGACACAATAGTGAAAAATATCTCTTGAATTTATAAAATGTTTTGGATACGAAAACTTACTTCTCAGAAGAAAATTGCATCCCACTTATGCCTCTCCTGAGAAATGGGAACGAAGGAGAAAGCGGTTCAGTCGTTCCACACAGTGCAGTTTACTGCTATTTTAAATTGACAGAGTAAATCGCTATGACTCTATTCATTACCAATAGTAGCCTGCCAAAACCTACCTTGAGAATCCTAAACACCAAAATTCCATACAAACGCTGCAGAGCGACATCTCGCCACAATCCGAAAGTAGATCGTTTTAATCATGAAATAATCAGGACTTTCGTTTGCGCAGTCCCGAATCTTGGGACGTAAGGCGACTTTTTCAGGACGGCATGCAAGCCACGTCTCAGATCTATCTCTATGCAGTGGAGGTATTGGATGAATCGACGTTTGGATTTTGGGGGCCATTCTCAGAGAGACGGGCGGAGAAAGTATTTATTTACGCTAACTTGGCAGGGGCTGTCAGTTAGCGAGTTGTGTTTCGAGAATGCTTAACGTGACGGGATCTTTAATTAAGAGCTATGTAACGGGATCTTGTGTTTGGTCCTACAGGATTTCTGTTCTATTACTGTACTTGAACAAACCGTGCCACTCATGATGATAGAGTCAGAACAGCGTCAGAATCGAAGTCGAAATTGGAGCCGGAACCACTCAACCAATAGTATCATTCTCAAACTTGGAGAAAAAAACTCAGTTTTACATCAGATAATCTCACTCAGTGCATTTATGATCCTAACAGTGTTCTAATATCATAAATCTCGGACTATGATATCAGTGGAACATAAGATACTAGTTGTCTGCTGGGCGCAATTACTCGTGTCTTGAACTAATTTACAAGGTCTTCTGCACATTTCTTATAATACAAACATTCAAACAAGAGTAAATATCTCCTCATTTAAAATACCAGACTCTGCATCTGACACCGCCTTTCCAGTCATGTACCCATCAACACATGCTGTCCCAACTAATTGATATGTCCCTACAGTTCCTGACACGGGTCGCAGGACATGTGGGACTTTCGACCCCCACAGCACGCATAAGATATCTTCTGCTCTCGCAGCCTTTGGGACCCTAGCCATCAGCGATCCAACTAAGCAGAATTTTTCGAGGCCGATTCTCCCAATCATGAATGTCAAAGTTTGCTGCAAATAACTCGATCCGATATCAGGACGCAGTCGCTTATATCGAAAGTAAGTAAACTCGCTCTTCCAAGATCGCATGAATAGTAGGAAATCTCCCAGCTCTTTAATTAGAACGGCGTCGGATGGAGGTGGCGGATTAAATTCGCCTAGTGGTAGCTGGCCAAGTAAAGTTCGCGAAAGACGATCAACATTCCGCTGTCCTCCCCTTTTCGGACTTTCAAAAATCCAATCAGGTAGTCGTTGGACAAAAGTTCTCATTTTTCCACCAAGGTTTTCCGGAAAATGTGTAACATCCATGAAGAATTCATTAGAAATACAGCCTAATTTAACACCACGTAGGGCGAGAGTGAAGATATCGATGCTCGTGGCTGCATTACCAGCGATAGAACAGGCCTTATTCTGAGATGCTGTGTGGTGCACAGCTTCCCGCTCTAAGTATCTAGATGCTTGTGCACTGAAATCGATGACCCAAGAAGGTAACCATGAGACAACGGGATACGAATCGGAAGAAAAATAGTCGTAGCATAATGCGTCTAGGTTACCAGTTTCGATTATAATGGATCTGATAACTGTGGTATATATTTCTTTGACTGGGGTAGAATAGTCAACGATGACAGCATCGCTGCACCTATCGGCAAGTCCTAGTAAGGCAAAGATCATATCGCGTGGGTTGGTTGCGTTGAATGTTTGAAACCTCTCCCATAGCCGCAATATAGGTTTGTATTCCTTCTGTTGTGCCATTGCATTCCGAGCTTGGTGAATCTCCACTACACTCAAGAACTTATGCAGAGTTCGAAGCCACATTGATCCTTCTTGCATATGCCGTGGAAAGATCTCCAGCGCTCTAATGAACGGGTCTATTGCCTCCCACTGTAAATGGTGATGTCCATAACATATGTAGACGCGCCGAGACATGACAATTTCTTGGATAATCCACATTCTATTCCAAACGGGAGGGTTGAGCAAGATTTCATACAAAAGGTTGAGTGTTTTGCTGTCTAACATATTACTAAGCGCATTTTGAAAAGCATACACCTTATGATCTGACTGGCCACCATTCGCGAAATTGCTGCAGAACATTTGGCCGATTTGTTTGACAAGCTTAAATGTAGCCAAGCCATGTTTCTCGTTGTCTTCGCCTAGCCAAAGTAAGTCACAGACTGCCATTGAATATATATCCTTCATGAAAGCAACTTGATCTTCCCTTTCTGCTATATTTAACTGATCAATACAAATGGCATCGATCCACAAAGTCCGACCTCGATGCTTAAGCCTTAAATGTCGCATAGCTGAGACTAGATTGACTGTGGCACGGAACAAAGACCCACAAAGGAAAATATGTTGGGTAATACTGGCGTTTCCCCACGTATAAGAGAGTGCTTCGTACTGGGGTTCTGTGTCAAGAGGCACATTGAAAATATCGCAATGTATGTCGGAAGCAAAATCAATGGATGGCTCGAGAACAATCAGGCGAATGGATCGGCTTGATCGATCAAGCGGTTCGTAGGTAAAAGGCATTTGGATTCATTTGATGTCGTAAGCGTGTTGACCATCTGCTGTGGGAGAAATTGAACGCTTCCTCGGTATATGAAGCACGTCTAATGCATTTGCGGGGCTCGTAGTGTTGGATTTCTCAGCCTTATCAACAAAACTGTATAGGATTTAGGGAGCTAACTTTTCAATGAAAACGAACTCGCTTCGATTCATAGACAATGTGCAGAACTAGAGAAAATAAATCGAAAGGTTTCCCCGCTAAGGCCAGATTTATCCTGTCTCGGAATTCTCGCTTAAAATCAGATTTGTTGCTTAAAATAGAAATGAAGTCTCCTTTTTCGATAGCCGAAATTTAGTTCAAGGATCATCTGTTATGCTTTGGGGATGTGAAATCCTCCAGTGATTTTCAATATAAAAATAAGAGAAAGCATATTATGGCGGCCGTCTAAGAAACTTCGAATTATTATAAATGTGTTCACATTACAAACCAATTCATTCTTGGCACAATGATGGCCATCGTGCAAAGAGCATAATTTTTGTCCTTGTTTACCACTATTCTGTGGTCTCTAGAGAAAGTGATCAAATCTCTTGTTTGAGTGCTAAGGTTTCTCTAGATCTTTTTGTGATACTAATTTGAAGGAAGCGTTGACACGGTACAAGCCCTAGCTAGGAACCACAGACGGACTTGCTCCATTCCTGAATCCAGGTATTAAGTTTATCATCAAAAATAGTACAGAGGTGCTGGATATAAACGCCGCAGCGCCTACACTAGCTAGCATACGAATCATTTTCTCTTGCTCGTAACTCTAATAATTTGAAACGGATTCATTCCATCGCAAGGCTACCAAACGAAGACTGAACTTGCTAGAGCTTCCAGCAAATTATCTTCCGGGCTGCGAAAGGCACACTTTCGCAAATCTCACCTCAGGTAGTTCTCTTTTTGGAAACTCTACACCGCCATCCCATCCTTCCCACAATTCCTGCTTACTCTTATAGCACCAGCCACCTATGAATACGTTACTCTGACTCGTTTCATAGCTCCTGTATTCCTGAGCAGATAAAGGCCAATCGTCATCTTCCAAACTCACAACCATCCCCTTCATCTCACGCCACTTAATGGCCCCATAATTATCATCCACAAGCGTCAAGATCTTGAGATTCTTGCTTTTCCTAATTCTCTGGTATAGACCGGAATACGCCGTGATTGTAGTAATCCGGTTCCAGAATTTAATTGATAGGGCCAAATGCTGGACATAACGCATCGTGCCGCTATTTTGCAGACGCGAAGCATCTAGGTGAAAGGTCTTCGGACCATTAAAGCGAATCCAGAGAACTGTATCTTGTGAACCGATGGCGAGGTAGGGATTTTCATTCGTTATGTGGTAGCTCTTCAACAGTTCGGTTCGAGACTCGTGGCAGACTTGAAGGAGGGGTTGAATTGGGGCATCAATATTAAGCCCGGAACTTCGTGCCGACATACGATTGTACGGTACGAGACGTGGCTCGATGAACATGCCCCAGATTTTGAATCTTAGTTCTCTTGGAAGCTCCATAAAGCGCGGGAATGTCGCTGACCTTCCGCTAGCGTCTGAAAAATAGATTCAGAGATTTTTCTAGCAGTCAAGTGGTCAGACAAACACTGACCTAAATTTTGTAAACTTCCCATCTTATGTGCGCTTAATGAATTTAGAAGCGTCAAGACGGTTGATATAGTCGCTGAGTAACGATAAGCTGATAGGCTATCTTAGTTTGCTTTTGATCTTCCTGGGTGTATTGATATCGAGAAAAACCTTTCAATTCATATGATTATGGTGGATGTAAAATAATTAAAGTCCTCGCTTTTAGCACCTGTGGCTGACGTGCTGCGCCTTGTATGGGGGCTGGTCTGCTGCGCCTTGCGCCGATGCGTCAATGTGTCAGAACTATCCCTCGTCCAGTGAAATATCACCAGCGCAAATAGGGATGGAACTCCTAAAATTTGGAAATATTTTTTATTTATCTTTGTTAAAAATCGCCTGGGAAAAGCTCCGCATCTGCAAAGATGTGTTTGTAAATGTCCAGATAATGAACGCCACAAGACGCTATCCTGGCCACACAGATGTACAGTTGATAATTTTGAAATTTCTGTTTGATTAAAGCAAGCAGACTTCACCTCTATTCTCGTTTCGAAGGGCGCATTGGCTCGGTTAAAGAGAGGAAAGAAAGCTTTGTTTGACTGGGAGGCTAGCATTTGATCTTACAATGCCTCATATGAGTTGATTATTGTAGCTTTAATCCATAATGTCTACGCTTTCCTTGCCATTTGTACCTCTGTAATTAAATTTATCATTTACAACTCCATGAACAATATTTGTCCCTCCATTCTCCGGTAGCTGTTCGGTCGGTAGAATATATTCCTCGCTAGTGTTATTGTTGACGCTAGTAAGTTTAATCCCCCGCTCATCCCTTCTACCTCGCGATGGAACCCAGTCATTTTTGCTCGTGCCGGCGTGGAAAAACGACCCTTTCGCAGATGGTAAATTAGATTCGTTGGCGCTCGAGTTTGGTGGGAAGATTGATGGGAGTAGGATGGACAGAACGAATTTACACATCGGTAAGCAGGCACATATGATACCAACATTTTCTTCGATGATTGTCCAGAGGGAAGAAGTGATTTCATCTTGTTGGCCAATTAGCATTATAATTATAGTTTTGGGATAAATGTGGAGATTTACAGGTCATGTCAGGACTTGTAATTGAGAAATTCAGCGTCTGCATCCGGAATATGCTAGTGATCACAACACTGGAAAAAGATCAGTTTGACAACAAAAAACTTGATGTGGAATGGATTGAGGCTTACAAACCGCCGAGCGCAAACACGAACATCAAAGCAGCTTTTTGATTTCTGGGTATTCTTGACTTGTAAAGGATCGGCATCGGCAGGATGAGAATGATCAAATCGGTTGCGATGGAGAATCCTGCATTGGCATACCAATTTTCGGAGAGGCTCACGCACGTTCCTGGAATCTTCTTATCCCAGGCACGAGGTATGGGCGTACATTGGAAAACGGATGCCATGAATGCGGCAATCATATAGCATGAGATAATGGCTAGCATGATATAGCATAGTATGCGAAAACTCTTTTGCACAAATATCCGAAGGTAAAGCAAGAGAATAGACGCTTTAGTTAAGTTAATTGTTAACTTATAGAAAGCTTGTGCAACGTAAAATAACTACGGAAATAAGTAATACAATGAGATAGGAGGGACTGATTGAACATACCTTCAGGGTCATCGCCTTGTTTTCAGGCGACAAATTATATATGTGTTGTCCAAATCCGTAGAAACAAGACGCCATTATAAGACCAGAGACTGTCAAAGAAAAATACTTTAAATTCGTGAGCTTACCGACTTCTGGAATTTAATCTGCTCATACTTACTAAAGACACTAGAATGGTCCAGTCATCGTATCCAAGACCAACTTTGGCCCGCTTCCGAGCCCATATCCTGAAAGCCATGAAAATTGGTGCAAGAACAAAGAATATAATGCAAGGTACTTGAACCTCTAGCGCATTGCTCGCTCCTGGTTTGTTACCGCTGGCCGTGAGCATTATTCACGATTTGTCAAACGAAAATGAAGTATGATGTGAAGATCAAGGCGCTCTCAGTCATGAAAACGAAGTAATCAACATTATTATAAAATTTCTACTAAGAAGCAAGAACCCTCACCATCAGAGATGTCTTTTGCTACGATGACAAGGTCACATTGGGTCTCAAGGGTACAAATCCAACACATGGAGAAGCCTGGAGCCTACGTTTTGGTAAATCCTCCTGGTTGCTTTGTCGCAAGTAGATTTTTGGAAGGTCTGGAACTTGCCATAGTGAGTTCGATAAACGATGAGGCACAGCTTCCTCATGAGCTATAGTAGGAGTTAGGTACTCAAGAAAGCCCACTCTCACAAATTTCCGAAACAAAATATCTTGCTTATGTCTCGGTCAAATCTCACTTAGTCTAATTCGCTAGCATCCTTTCGTTGTCATCTTTCCCCTCTGCCAGGAACCGAGGGTTTCGAGTATCTGATTAAGTAGATGCACGTGTGTCAACTCGAGCTCCTGCCACATTAGGAACGTGCATGGGAAGTCGCATTAGGCCAACCCCTACTCTAACCCTGTCTAGTTAGTCAGTGGGGACTGGTTAAATGAGTTGCTGCACGATTATACTTGCGGTGGGGGTTTACTTCAAATTTTGACACTGCGTCATGTCAAAGAAGAAGCTAGAAAATTCGGCATTTTGGCAATAAAATAGAGCTAGGGCAGCTTGAAGGACTGGGCAGTCCGAACACGAGGCTTTGAAACTCTTGTATTTTGAATTTTGAATTGGCGACCGTGCGTAAAGAGGTACGTTGTCTCAAGATATCTGATCGAGGAGAAACTATTTGGTACAAAAAAGATATCCTAAAAATGCTAGGCATTCTTATAAGGATGTAAGTTCCCTCCCTCGAACGTCAACTATGTGTGATGTCACATTATCGATCCTTAATACTAGCAAATCTAAATACTAAAGAATTGTTGTTCTGTATGCAAAATCAGTAGATCATCCAAGGGCAAAAATAAGGGATAGTTTTGAAGTTTATACCTGCATAAAATATACGAGAAACAGCCGGGGTAGGCATGGAGAATCGGTTAGTCCTGCCCTGTAAAGAGTCTTCATATCAAGAACCTAGTTAGCAGTTCTCCACTCAGCCATCCAGTCAACCAATCAACCATATAACCGACAGCTCAATCTTAATACCAACGCTTTCAATATCTAGGTACTTTCCAAATTGCGATCAGCGGTTTCCGATTCCCGCCACATCCCTCTCCTTCCTTGCCTACCCCGCTCGAAGATTTCGTTTGTTGATTCAATCCAGCCGAGAGTGTGAGTGCTTGTTTTGATGTCTGGCGAAAATTTCGTGAATCAATTCAGACGGTCTTCAAGGTCAGTTATTTTCAGAGTTGTTGAGCGGAATCATGACTGACTAGACGTCGAACAGCTCATCGCCGACCATTTTCTGCAATGAAGGCTGTGCGATGTCTGTTTATACTTGGGCTGCAGCTCCTCTCCTTTGTATGCGCGATTCCTAGTCAGAAGATCATCACCACAGACATTCCCTTCGATCTAAACGGATCTAATTTCACCTATCAATGGCCGGTTAGTATCTATGAGTTTGCTTCGCAAAATGCACAAACTCTCCAGATGGCATTCATGGACGCTAAGCCAACTTGCGCTCCAAATGGTCAAACAGCTGTCTTCATTCATGGCAAGAACTTCTGTAGCCAAACATGGAATGCAACAGCGATCGAATTCCTCAGAGCTGGTTATCGCGTCATCCTCGTTGATCAAGTCGGCTTCTGCAAATCATCCAAGCCGACCAGCTACCAGTTCACTTTCCAAGGCCTGTCCAAGAATCTCCACGGCCTCTTAACAACTATTGGCGTCAATGACATCATTCTCATCGGACATTCATTTGGCGGTATGACCGCAGCTAGATTCGCACTTCTATATCCCAAAATGGTGAAAAAGCTGGTTCTGTCAGATGCCCTTGGTCTCGAAAACTATGTCGGCGAAGGGATACCGTATCCCGACACCGACTACGTCTTGGCGACAGAGAGGCAAAATACCTACGGGGCGCTGCGCGGTTATGAACAAGCCAACTACTATCCTGGGTTATCGTGGGAACCAGCTTATGATGTTTGGGTTTACATGCTCCTTGATATCTACGGCGGATCGCAAGCTGCACAATATACCTGGTGTCAAGCCCTCATCACGGACACCGTCCTTACAGAGACCGTTGTGTATGAATTGCCCAGCCTGAAAATGCCAACACTTGTGCTCATTGGCGAAAATGACCCGGTTGCTATTGGAAAGGCGTGGGCTCCTGCTGCTGTTCAAGCACAAGTTGGCCACTGGAGTGTTTTTGCTCCAATGGTTGCGTCTCAAATTCCTAATTCAACCTTCATCTCAATTCCTGGACAGGGTCACGCTCCTCAGATTTCAGATACAGTCGCATATAATGAAGCTCTCTTGAGCTGGCTTGGTACGCATTAAAATTTAAATCTGTAAATATTAATATATATTTAATTCCATATTTCTCACTGTGCATATGTGACATATCCTTGATTTCTTGTTCCGTTAAGTTTGAGTAAATAAGACTAGTGTAGATAGATACAAATAAATCAAGCAGAAAGAAGAATCAGGTAAACATTCAGTCTGTTCCCAGCACCGCAAGCCAGCTCTGTCTTGTCTCCTGGGCATGTACTTGTACATTCCGCATCTTGGTTCGGAGCAATAGTATTGCCACCAGTGATTGCATTTCCACACCAACACTCGCCAGCATACTCAAGGCCAAACATTGAATATCCTCCACTCTTACAAAACTGCCCACACTTCTCCACGGTCATCGAAGTATAATCGACAAGAGATGCTAAGGCAAGAGCGCGGCCACTGGTGTTGTCGGTATAGCAACCTGCATAGATATATCCATCTACGGCCCGAGGGATCGTTGGACGAGTATAGTTTTGCATGGCATACACGTTGAGACGATCCGGTCCGCCGCATATCTGACCTGCATCGCCGGCACACTCCATATAGCAATCACTCTGTGGAGCCGTTGTGGAATCGCCTGTGGGATATGTGCCACACCAGCATTCGTCGGCGTATTCGACTCCCATCACTGGATACCCGCGACTCGAACAAAATACAGCGCATAACTGCGGTGTCATAGTTGCATTGGAGGTTGTGGCGAGACCGAGGGTTCGACTGAGGCTGGACTCCGTCATGCAGGCGTAATAATCGTATGGGCCAACAGGCGGAGGGGTGTATATCGTGGCGCAAGCTGTTGATGTTGATGTCTGCGCATGTATGCCCAGAAGGTTTGAAGCCAAGGCTATCGACGAAACAATTGATTTCTTCATCGGGCCAAAATCGGAATCACAAAATCGCTGGCACGTGTGCTGAATAAGTCCGGGATTGAAGGTTTTCAATGTGTATCTTAGGTGTTCACTGATTTTCGACTTAGATCATTTCTTTCTCATAACGACAATCTAACCTGATTTGTACAGAAAGAGCAAATGTTTGATTAATACCTTATTGATCCCTTCGGTTATTTCAGATTGGCTTGCTTCCTCATAGAGTGAGTTGGGTATTTGCTCCGAGGTACGAGACTATCCCTACATAATGAAATATGTCGGAAATAACATTGGTGCGTGCGCCTCGGCTACAGTTTCTTGACCAAGTTGTGTCCACGAACCGTTTCCGCTCTTTTGAAGTCGTTACGCACGTGTCAAAGAGCACGTGACTAGGATTTGTGTCCATCCGGGCATGGGCATGTTCAAGATCAAGACTCAAGACTTCATTGGCATAAACCCGCTCAGTCCACTGAAAAATCCTCTCGGCAAGTATAACAATCACAACCACCGCTCAGAGGCAAGAATTTCCTTCCAGCTGCTTGCACCGCCACCTCACAGCAGCGCAGACGAACACAGAGAAAGCTTAGATTCGGAAGACGTCGGCTGCTCAGCGGGAAATTGAAGCTGCGCCTATTTCGGTGCACCCGTGTCAGCCCTGAGGTACAATATATCTTCGTGGAAGTCGACGTCCTCACGTGACGGTCCTTTTGTAAACCTACCTATGTTAAGGGCTGGTGCGATACAGTGTGTGAGAATGCAATTTCACTCTCGATTATGATGGACAGTGAAGTGAGAATCTAACCTTTTATTCAATTTCTTATCATATAATTTCTATCTCTTCAGCTTACAAAGAGCAAAAGGCTCCGGTAATGTTACCTAAGAAAGCTCCAAATTTGTCATATTATTGAACTCTCTCTCCGAAACAAAGATCCTCTGGTTTGAGATACCGACTCGTCGATAAACATCTCTCTTCCCCGGAACTGGCTCTAATATCAAAGACCACACCATGATTTCATGCCTGCCGCTATGAATTGGCTTTTTGTCCCCAATTGAGAGTAAATGAATGCACAGGTATTCCATACAAAAAGAACAGGCTACCGTATTTGCTTTTGAGTGATTATCATCAGGAAAATATTTCCACCAAAGACTCATGGTGAAAATATTGAAGAGCCAAAGTACCACATGTAGAAGAAGCCTTGGTACTGAAGCGTACCTCTGCCGTGGAACATAATCCCAGTAAACCCGATCATAATAAAGCTTATGCTTATCTCTATTCCAAGGACTCTGAGGACACAATCTCAGAATCACCCAGCTAACCATGCCCGCCGGATCCCAGTTAGATGTTCGGCTGTCGTATCTGGGGTATGTGTAGCCACGCAGGCACAGCTGCCCGGACTGAACTTCTCCAAAATCGAGTTTTCCAACACGGGTGACTTCAGACTCCGTGACCTGTGCTTCATACTTTGACCAAACTTGCATAGAGTACCTCTTCGTGTGGGTGGGAAACTGCAGTCGCCGCACGGAATTAAACGATATCCAGCTCCAAGACGGTCCTTTGAGCGAAAACTCTTTCTGCTCCCATTCTGGCTTCTCCATCTGAAGATTTATGATATTATAATCTACTTCTTTAAACATTGAGTGAGGGGAGGACCATATAAGACTGATCAAAAGGTCTTTGCGCCAGAACCCAGCCAAGAAGGTATCACCAGTGAGGCTGTGGATAATTTGTGCCATGCCAGCCAATGCTGGTAACTTGTCCGTTTGCTTGATAAGTTGGCGATGGGTGGAGAGAGAGATAATATTACGCCAGATCCCGTAAGCCATTCTTGCAATCTTTGCCGAGTCCTTGGGATTCGCCAGTCCCGTTTTTTTGTTGATCAGCGACCGTTGAAGTTGTTTTAAGCCCAGAAGGTCAGGCCATTCTGAGACTCCGTTCCCCACAGCTTGATTTGAATTCAGCCGTCCCTCAGGAATTACTCCGCCATCGGCAGCTTTTCGGCTAGATGCGCATTGCCAAAAAAATTTGAAATTTTTCGTAATATAATACTCGATAAGATAATAGACGCTCTTGAAGGCACTAGCCTCGATGAGCTAGAGGCCCATCTGCCACACATTGGGTCCATCCTTCTTCCACTTCACGATGCTTGACTGCGGGCTCTAACATCACAATCAAGCTTCTAGCATAATTGTGGAGCTTTAAATGGCCTAGCGATCGCTTTTTCCAGCCCGGTACATTTCCTGAGCTTGTCATCTGCTTTGGATTATTGATCTTCACTTGGTCTTGAGCTGATGTATTTAAAATCCGAGGCTTTTCTCCTGTATCCTGACTTTTGTGGCTCAACCCCAACATACCTCCATCGCTATCTTTCGCAGCTGCAGCCGCTAGCGTCAAAGAAGCATTGGTGTAAATATTACCCATATTCGCGCTTTCCATTTCCCAATCCTCACGTGAATCTTGAATGATACAGAGGGAATCTATCCAAAGATATCTATATCCAAGTTTTCTAGTGATGATGGTTGCGTCGAAGAAGTTTGATGGCATCGAAGATAATGGAATCGATTCCAGCCGAGACTCTAGTGTAACTTTCGTTGTTATCAACCTTTCTCCGCTAACGCTTGAGCCCCAGCAATGCGAAAGGGCAAGATAATGGCCCTTCTCGCCCTTTACTGGTAGCACCAGTCTTGATTCCTCAGGATTATCTGTTGGATGGACATCGATAAGTCTTGTCGGTAGATCCTTGCTGTGAATCGGAGGACATGTCGTTTTGTTGTGGTTTGCTGTACAATCTTGAATCCAGTCATGCGCAATGGCAAAATTTTGATTGTGCCACAGGTCCTTTTCGATCTCAATATATCTAAAGTTGTATTGCAGATCAGCGTCCTCCTTCGAAAGAACTACTAGACTGTTAGCTCGAACTCCGCGAATTGGGCAACTGCCAAACCGGGAGCAGCAACCTCGTGGTCTTATTATTTTAAAGGTCAAAATTAAAGGAATCACGCCAGGTTTCGCGATTTCAGTTCCTACTTGGAGATTTAGATTGACAATTGGGCTCTTTCCATCGATCGACGTCTTCGTCCAGAAGTCCAGGTAGGCAATGATCGGGACTGGGGAGTCTTGAGATCCAGCCAAAAACGCTAATCTCTTTGTCAAGGACTTGTAACCACCGTTCAAAGTGAGAAATTGTTCATGAAAAGACAAACAATTCGTACAGCTATTTCCAGCTGCCTCTCGAAGGGACTGGTAAGATGGATGAAACACTAGGTATCTGTTGGTACAATAATCACGTGCCACGCATGAGAGCCTAGTTAGTCAGGCAGCCAGAACTCCATAAGGGTTCTCCAGCTGCCTCCATCCTTCTTCCTAA
>QYAI01000015.1:0-302262 GCA_003988855.1 Arachnopeziza araneosa
CAACGCCCGGTTGATCAGCTCCTACGTTGGCATTTCCGGCAGGCTGTTTTGGTTAATATGAAGGGTGCTGGTGAGCCTCGGTTCGAGCATGATTTCCCATCTGGCTCTGATATAATGGGTCAAATACTTGAGGGTCCAAAGGCTGATAAGAGGATGGAGTTTGAGCTGTTTAGTCGCTTTGCGACCGAATTTGATTTGACTGAGTAGAAGCAGTATAATAGATATCTATTTCTACCTTGTATGAAGACACGCCTTGCAACCATAGCCGGATCAAAGGGGGTCAAAACAGGTATCTAGGGGGCCAAAAGAGAACCTTTCCTTAGGTGCCCCGGCTGACTCAGGAATGCTCACTCCCGGCTCAGGGAAAAGCGGCCGGTAAATAGAAGGAGAAAGTTGATATCGGACACTACAAATATTGGGGGGGGGGGRGGGGAGAAATACATAGGCTTGTAGACTAGTTCTGCGTTAGAACTTAGACATACGGCGTCTGGGTGCTTTGATACAAGAGTATGAAATGAGAAATTCGAGAAATATCTCTCTGCTTTCTAGAGGTCTTGTACAAAGTCCAAGTCTTATGATATTAGTGAGGGTTAGTGGAAAAATACAACGTGGCCCAAGATTCCAAATTTACAGCAATTGATATGTTGTGCTCGCATGCACATTTGTTTTTGACTTCTTTATCTATATCTAGGTATCGTCGTCTCGACAAATCCAAAATAATAGGTACCAACACCAATCGGAATCATCACGTGCGGGTAGTGCCTGCATCCGAGACGTCAAAATTTGAAAGCGCAAGCGCAAGCGCGCGTAACAAGGCCAGAATCTCGAACTTTCCTAGAAAGTGCAATCTACGAACAATCTTCCGCCTCCAAAAATTCTCCTCACTAGCAATAATTGACTGGCTCAATCATTGCACGAAACTCTGCGATACCCTTTAGACCGCCGCCTGATTTCTCTTCGCCTTGCGACTTCGATTTTCGCACTCGTCAGATTCACTTCTTTGAGTTTGTTGGTACCAAGAAGACTTCCTGAATCGCAACAACTCGTCTTGCGCAACATCACTTCAGTTCATCTTAACAATAACATTATGGCCGCCGCTGCAGCTCAGGCGCCGGCTGGTGATGTCCAGCCTTCATCGCCCGTCGATCTCTCCACTATTCCTATCTCCCCCGATGGCGGCAACACCAGTGAGAACAAGAAGCCTAGTAATGGTGAGACTGAGGAGCAAATCACTGTCTTCCATAACAAGGATAACTTCAATGTGAAGCATCCTCTCATGAACAAGTGGACTCTGTGGTTCACGAAGCCTCCGAGTGGAAAGGTAGAGTTTGCAGCCAGGTCATGATTTGAACAGACTTTTAACACTTTCTAGGGCGATAACTGGAATGATCTATTGAAGGAGGTGATCACTTTCAACTCTGTTGAAGAGTTCTGGGGTGTCTATGTATGTCGCATTCTGTTACTCGAGTTATATGCTAATTTATTGAAGAATAACATTGCTCCCGTTTCCGAACTGGCCCTCAAATCTGACTACCACCTATTTAAGGAAGGCGTTAGACCAGAATGGGAGGATATCCAAAATAAGCATGGCGGAAAATGGTCCTACCAATTCAAGGAGAAGCGCAATGTCCAAATCGATGAACTCTGGCTCCATGTTATGCTCTCCGCAATTGGTGAGACTCTTGAGGATGAGGAAGATGGCGAGCTCATGGGTGTCGTCGTCAATGTTAGGAAGGGTTTCTACCGTATTGGCGTCTGGACCCGTACTATCGGAAAGAGCATCCCAGGTGGAGGCGACGGTGACGTTGCAGGAGGTAAGGGACGATCTACCGAGAAGGGTAGGGAAGTTCTTATGAGCATCGGTCGCAAGTTCAAGGAAATCCTGAAGCTTCCTCCAGCTGAAGCAGTTGAGTTTTCTGGGCACACCGACAGTGCTCGCAGCGGTAGCACTCGTGCTTCTGCTAAATACACCGTCTAGCTGCTTGGTTTTCTAGGGTCGTCTTGTATACTTTACTCTCTCACTTCATACGAATGCATAGGGAGTTATGGGCCGGTCTGGCATGGTTTTCACATTATGCATACACTTAGCGCCAGGTGTATCTGGCCTATTTCTGCTATCATGGGTCTTGACTCTTGCAGGGAGGCTTCTTGCGTGGCGTTTGTTCTGACGGAGCGATCTGGGCCCTGGCTGTGCTATACTCCCACGAATAAAAGTTGATTACATCTTACCCAATTTCCAGACGCGTGCCAAGTCAAAATAAGTGTCACAAGGGAATATGATTCTCTCTGCATGATGTACTGTACAGTCTAGTCTATTTGTTTCTTTATGCTGTGATCTTACATCTCGTCCCCACTTGCTTCTTCCATAAATACCTGTTTTACAAGGTTCTTTTTGTTTACTGAATCTTGTTAGCAATCATGATACCTTGGCGATTCGAGAAACTCACTCTTCCCCATAGCATTCCTCGGAATGAAATCCACTACCTTCATAACCTGTGGGATCTTATAATTCGCCAGTTTCCCTTTCAACGCCCTCCTCATATCCATTGGTCCCCATCTCCCACCCCTCGAACCCTCTGCACCCTCTCTTAAAATGAGCACAACGCCAACTTTCTGTCCCCATTTACCGGAGGGAACAGCCACAACAGCTGCTTCGAGAACTTGTGGGAGAGAGAGTAATTCCCGCTCAACTTCAAGAGCGGATACTTTCTCACCGCCGGATTTGATAATATCTGCACTCTTTCTTCCACGGATGAAATACATTGGCCCTTTCGCCCATTCCTGCTCACTGTGACCCGCGCTCTCCACTATCCTCCTAACCGCCACATCACCTGTCTTGAACCAGCTACCCCTGCCATCCTCGCCCTCAACATGCTCTTTTAGTGTGGCTTTCTCGTTACGGAAATACTCTCTGAAAATCGTGGGGCCACGAAGTTGAATCTCGCCATCCCGCTCTTTACCATTTGCATCTAGCTCTTCGCCTAATTGAATCACTTCCCCTGTTTCTGTGTCTAGTAACCGTACTTCTACGCCTGGTAATGGCCAGCCTACACTTCCGTCTACGCGGTCTTCATTGGCGAGGCCGCACGATAGAGCCATGCCTACTTCGGTCATACCGTATCGCTCTAGGAGGATATTACCTCCGCTTAGATCAGACCAGGCTTTTTTGGTGGGAGTAGGAAGGGCAGCTGAGCCGGAGATGTTGAGACGTAAGTTTGAGGGGGAGATGGCGAGTTTGGCTGCAGTTTGGATTGAAGGTGGGAGGCCGGGGAAGGTGGAGAGGAGACGATTGTAGACGGTTGGAACGACAGTGAAGAAACTGATATTTTCTGGTGCGTTGGAATTAGGGAGGAAGGGAGCGGCGAAACGTTCCCATACTGCTGTTGGATTGAAAGGGAAGAGAAATTCGATAGCAGAGCCGGCGAAGAGGGGGGCCATGATGGCATTTATGGTACCGTGGATGTGATGGAGGGGAAGGACATGAAGGAGGTGATCGGCCGGAGAATATTTCCATGCTGTCACCAATGATCTTGACTGGGATGTCATAACTGACTGAGGAAGTAATACTCCTTTCTGAAATCCGGATTAGCACACATCTATGACATCCCCATGACTTAAGCTTACGGGTCGATTCGTAGTTCCTGACGTATAAAGCATCATTCCTCCATGTCCATTTGCAGGGCCCTCAAGCATAACATTTTGGTATGAAGAGCCACCCAGTTTTTTCTCAAGCTTGACAAGCTTAGGTTTCGATTCTAAACATGCTTCTCTTACTTCTTGTGCTTTGCTCTCGAATTTCGTAGAAGCCAGTAGAAGTGTAGCTTGACTCTGGTCTACAATATATTGCAACTCACATACAGGAAACGCCGGAGAAAGAGGAAGAGCAATCGAGTGTGCGCCAAGGCAGGATAGTAAAGTTACTGAATGAAATTAATTGAAGTCCCGGCAGACGTTAGAAAGAGCCCAATTATGCGCACCTACGTAATCATAACTGTTTTCCACAAGAAAAGCAATCCTCTGTCCTTGCACAGGGCCCGGCCCAGCAGCGCGAACTATCCTATCTCTGCCCTCTGCAACATCGCTCAGTAGCTCTCCATACGTGAATCTTCTCCCGGACACTGAATGAACGACAACCGTAGACTTTGGATCATGGCTTGCGATGGCTTGGAATATAGGCAACCGTGGTAATGTCGACGCCATCCTAAAAAAATGTATAGTTCGTGGTCTTTTGTGTAGTAACTGGGGATATATTTGTTTGGGGAGAAACGAAGATGTGCGCTTCACACCGAACATTGCTTGGGGGAGGGTAATATAAGGGCCAATTGCCTGGTAGAAAAGCCGATCCCAGCGGAGCTTATCATCTTCTGGCAGCTCGTAAGATCTTAATATGGTGAAAGACCCGCGATAGAGTGCGCAGGATTATTTCATGTCGCTAGAGACAAGGTTCGGCATCAGAAAAATTGCCTTCAGCCTTCCGAGATGTCGGACGTGGACAGGAGAAATCGCCGACCGCAAATCAATTGCAAACCAAACTCCTCAACAGCCTGATTGATCGAACCGCACTGCCTTTTGTTGGGAATCCAAAAGATCGCTCTGATTGACGCGGATTGAGGAAGGAGCGCCTGGTCGTTGGTGGAGGGGAAGATTTCTTGATGCTGCGCAGAGCCGTTTTGGCATTGGGTAGGCGACCTTTCTCCGCTATGGCTTCCCAGACACCCATGGAAGATGCCATGAGAACCAAAGTAGGCGCATCCTCTCTCGTTATGCCTTTCTCACAGAATAACCAACATGATGTAGATCACGGAAACCCTCAAGCCATCTACCCTCGAGATCTACAATGACTCCCACTTGCACACTCATCACAGAGCAATGGCGGAGAGTACCTCCAAGGAAACTCATTTCAGAGTCGTCATTACCTCGGAGGCATTTAGGAGCAAACCGCAGCCGGCAAGACATAGGATGGTCTATGCATTGATGAAAGAGGAGATGGCAAGGGAGGGAGGCATTCATGCGCTGCAGCTGAGAACACGAACGCTGGAGGAGGAGCTAAGGCAATTAGAGAGAGAGAAGGACGGGAACGGAGAGCCGATTGCGAGCACAACTGTTGGGGCTGCCTAGGTTTGCTAATATGCGACGGACCGAGGTAATCGCTATGTTAGGCCTTGATACTAGCTCATCCAGGACATTCCGGTCGACTTGGGTTTAAGTTGACCTTTGCACAAAATCAAAGGATGGTATGCTCACTTCACAACCTCTAGAAGAATAATGTAAATTATGTCTACCTAACTACAAGAACAAGATGGGTATCTCATGAAAGCATGTAACAGACGAACAGCATACCATGCAGATATGGTCTCCAGTGCTCAGTTCTTAAAATTAAAAGGTCCAGTGCTGGGTTTGAGGCTCTACATGAGTCTTCTCTTTGGGCTTCGTACAAAAACTCGTTCTTTGCTTCGGATTAGAGGTGGAGCTCTTCGAGATCAACCCTCCGGAAATTCGACGCTTCTCAAGGAAAGCTTTGAAAGGGCTTTCCTTGACGATTGAACCGGATATCGATCTAGTGCGACTCTTGGGGGTTTCTGGAACGTCCTGATTATCGATCCAACCCTGCACTTTATCTAAGCTGTCACCATTATATCTCAACTGACTCAATGTTTCATGCGAAACGCTCGACGGGGTTGTCGAAGGCACTTTCTGGAAGGCGGCCTTTCCGCGCAGAGGTGAGCCGTTTTGTATGGCCATGTTGGACTGTCGTGATTGTATGGTAGAAGGATTCAAAGTCCCCAAAATAGGCGAAGCTCCAAACTTCTGCTGTGGTGTTTTAGGGATTAGGATCAGCTTATCTTGGGCATCGATCTGCTCGTGGTGTTTACTGTGCAAGGAAACCTTTCGTTGAGTTGAAGCTCGGCTATTGGTGGCCTGGGGAGAGCTAGTTGCCCATGGAAGTTTACGGCCATTGGGGGTACTAGGAATATCTGGACTAGATCTCTTGGTCGATGGGTAAATAATCCCTTGTGGAGGTGCCTTCTGAAGTTGGCTAAAGGTTTCAAAAAACGGCGCTTTCAAAGAAGGGTTATCGATCTTTGATGAGATGGGCTCTGGTCTTCGCTGTTGAGCGTCATTTTGTATTTTTGTGATGTCTTTTGGCTTGTGTGCATTAAACTTGGCCCGAAATTCGCTGATTTCTCGAGGATCAAGAGATGAGAGATGCTCTTGTAGGTTGTGAGACGTTACTATCTGGAATTGGAAGATGGGTGGATAACAAGCATTTTGTTCGTAAAACTTGACACCGGGTATGAGATTCTCTGGTGCTGTATTGGCGCACCAAGGAGTGTACTCCGATGCAATAACTCGTATAAAATCATCATAGACATTCTCTTTGATTTGATTGCTCCGTTCAAGAAATTCCAGATATACGACTGTCCATGTAAATTGCCTCTTACTTCCAGAATATTCCGTGTATATAGACTTGTAGGCATCGTAGCCAATGCAAGAAGAAGCTCGGTTGTTGCTGTTGGACTGTACCAAATCATTTGCGTCATGTTCATCTGATTCTTGATCCGGCCCGGAGTCTTGTTCACTAGAAGCTGCGTAAACTTCCGAGCTTCGGGGGCTTTGATCATTACGAGCAGCAGATGTGTAGCTTGGCTTATAGGCTATGATAGGCGAACTTTGTGTGTTTGGAATCGAAACAAATCCAGCTGTTGATTCTTTACACTCTAATCCAATAGATGAAGCGACGAGGTCGGACGGGTTGATATTGAGGCTTCCGTGTTGAGAAGCTAAATCGTCATGATTTGAGCTCTTAGATCTATGGAAGCTATCTTGTTTATCAAGTGTTAGCTCATCTTTGAAAAAGTGCCTGCTAGCTCTAGCCATCGCTTTAGTATCGACAACAGGAGAGTTTTGATAGTCGGCCATTTGAGCAACCTTGAAACGACGTGGTCGTTTAACAACGAATTTGTCGGGGGTCTGAATTATTTCCTCCATACCGCGTTTCAAGCTTTGTTGTATGAAAGTAACATGCTTTCCAGGTGTAGAATTCGATATCTCGATCGTAGTAGGCATCGACTGCTCCAAAGACTCCGATTGATTATTGTCGCCAAGACAAGGTTTGGCCAACGTCTGTGGAGTGGCCTCATTACCTGGAGTTTCAGTGTAACTCTCGTGTGTAGATTGATCTAGTTCGACTCCGGCTTCATTTGCCACATCTGAAAGTGGGCGAGAGTGGTTCATATACTCTGATATGAGCTGTGATTGGGCTAAGAAATCTCCCTGTTCGTCGTCTACATCAATCATCTCGAGGTCCAGCGTCTGATTCGTTTGTGTGCTCGCTTGAATGAAGTCGTAATGATCAGTATTATTATCTGAACTTTCACTTGACATATCCTCCTCGCTTCTCGTATCGTCAAAAGTCGCCGGAATAGCATGATCTGAAAGGATCTCGATTCGATCCTTTTTATCATAGATCTCGGCAAAGTCGTCTCCTGAATTTCGAGTGCTGAATCCAGAATGTGGGGTTTGTTCTACTTGCACAAGTTTAGGATTCTCAGGAGCAGTAGATGGCACTTCTTGAGATAGTTTTGGAGTGGCATCTTTTAACATGACGATGTCTTCCACCACTTCACCTTCGGCGTATGGTATCGTGTACTCTATATCGTCTTCATCTAGAGGATCGCTAGAGAAAGGAATAACAACCGAAGGTCGTAAGTGCTCACTCAGAGATCGCTTAGGTATTGGAGATGTCATCTTCTCAAGCTTATGCAAACTACTGATTATGAGAGCTGGTGATGGCGAAGTATGCCGACTTCTCAATTGATTGGCAATATTTGAAGTGCGGCCAAAGTCTGTAGGAGTTGTTGACCAGGAAATGTACTTTTCCTCTTCTTCTACCTCAGCATCTGATTCATCTCCCAGTGATACTTTTCGGGATCCTTCGGGTAATTCGGGTTCTTCAGCATTTTCGGACGAGTCGACTAAGGCTAAGTCTGGATCATCTAGTCCCGCTTCAGATGCTTCATCTTGTGTTTCTTTGCCTTTTTCAGAGAGATCATATTTAGACTTGTTTTTCATGCTACCGATGTGTGTTTGAGAATCAGACCCGAACGAGGCTGTCTGTCTCATAAAACACGTGAAGTCATTGTGGACTGTCGGCGGAATGTTAGCATAAGGATTTCGATTCAGGTTGTGTTCTTGGAACCAAGAATCCTGGCGGTCAAGGAGCTTTTGCTGACTATCGTGGATGCGAATAAATTTCCGTGGGATACGTTTTAATCCTTGAAATGGATTACTATCTTGAAAAGAGTCTATGAAAGGCAATTGGAATTTCCTTGTCGGCAGGCTAGAAGACATTTCTATGTCATTGACGAGACTTGGAGATAAGTAACTTTCTGCATTCTGCGCCTCTCGATCATCAATGTCGCCTAACTCATTGACGGAAACAGAAGGCAGCTTCGGATTAGACTCCAAAGTAAGATTTTGACCATCTTCATTCTCAGATTCTACCATTAGTGTATGTTCGGATTGTTGCACACTGTCTTGATCGCTGAGTTTCGTCATTCTCGAACTGGCATGGTCGATCAACATAGGCGTGAGAACAGATGACTCAGTGGTAGTCACGCTGCCGTGTGTGCTTTTAAGTTTTGCGGTGCCATTATCTGATCGTTCATCGATCTGTGGAGCCGAGTGTTCCTGTTTCTTATGTTGAGGTCTAATCCTCTTCTGAGCTTCTAATGAATCTCGCCTACTCGCTCGTGGGGGTGATATCCCTGTGGCTCTGTGATCTGGGACGTCTTCTATTTGGGTAAGGCTAGTTCTGGCCGTTTTCTTCATCTGTGTTTGGGGTTTCTTGGTAAGAACAGCCAAGAGGTCATTTCTTTTCATATGATTTGTAATCATTCTACTCTTGGAAGGCTGCGAAGCTTTCTGTTCAGGCATTTTGTCTTGAACCTGCGTGGCAAATACGTCCTGACTGCATGTATTGTGTTGGGACAGGTTATGCCTAAATGCTGCTTCTTCGGCCTGTGAGTGAATTGGAGATGAAGGAATATCCGATTTACTTTTGAGAGACACGCACTGCGTGATCAGCGCAGATAATTTGTTATGAGCTAATACCTCAACAGGTTTCCCAAACCGTGCGGAACCTTCACTTCCTTTAATCGTGACTTTCGGGATCCTCAATATTAGACGCATAGAACTTTCTGCACTCAAGTCAAGAATCAAGGGTGCGGTTAGCAAGGTAGGGAGACTGATGGAGCCAATATATGACCTACTAGGTCAAATTTATTGATAAAAACCACTCCTCCTCTGAAACTTGACAGGTCCCGGCCATGGGCTGCTACCACTTGTTCTACAGCTTCCTTGTCAAAGGATGCTAAAATAGTTGTAAAGCTATCCGAAACAGAAGTAAGCACTGAGCTTCCAACCTATACAGGTTAGCATCAAAAGAGCAAGACTTGAGAATTATTTCTGGAATATTACATCAAGGATCTGAAGGTGCTTTCCTTGGTTGAAGTGTAGAACGAGGAGACTTGATTTTGGTGCATCTACACCGTCTTGATGTCCTGGCACTAGATCGGCATTGTCCCTAGATTTTTTAAGAACTTTTCGAAGCTCCGTCTCAACCAAAGGACGAATCCAATCTTTCATCAGAGTAGACATCTTCCCTAATATGTTGTTGCTAACGCGTCCTGCAGCTTTGAAAGAAGTATCGTTGGGCGGCTTCTAAATATTGAAAGAGCCTAAGGGAGGCTAAGTCTTAATTGACACGCCTTCCGTGCTCCCTTAAGACATGGTGGTATCTAAGCAAAGTGTTTTGAGTTGTTACAAGAAATGGTTCTGGTATAGAAATTGAAAAACAACCTTGACGCGCGAACGCGTGATCGCACAATTCACGTACCTACCTAGGTAGAGCCTTTGCAGGGGTCCCTGTAGCATGACGGAGGCGGCCGAGCTGTACAAGCAAGCATGCAGAATCCTCAAAGCCGGCAGCGAAATGGCAACAGCATGCCTTTTGACTCATTCCTTATTTTCCATCGCCACACTCCCTAATGATGGCAAAATCACAACGGCTTGATGATTTGCTAAAAAGCACCGAGTAGTTGCCACACCTCATCAAGGTTCGCGGTTGTGCTTTTGCGTCTACATCCTCTAGAGAAAACTCGAGAAGACTGATTATTGAAAGCATAAGTGATGGGATTTCCGTCTCGATGATATGATAAACGGCTTCAAGAGCCACCTTGATGGCAGCATAGATCCAACCAGCTTGGAACATCTTCCCTCAAACTTCAACGCTGCTTGACCTATATCAAAATGTCCTCCCACGACTCTCCCAGAACCTCGATGGGTGCCTCATCATTTGGCATCGCATCACGCCGTGGTTCTTTGGCATCTCTCTCTGGCTCCAAACCTATTGATAAAGAACTGTTATCTCAGGCTCTTGATAAAATACATAACACCGCAAGCCACTCCGAAACCCTCACAACTTTTAACGAATTTGCTTCCCCACCTCCTTCGACCGCACATGCAGAGAATAAAGGCATCACTGGTGATATCATGCAAAATGGGCTTTCTGGTTTGTACAACCGTTTTAGAGGAGCTGTCGGAGCTGGAAAGGAAAAAGCAGGGCCATCTTCGAGCAAAGCAGACCAGGAAAGCGTAGACACGCCTAGCACATCAACAAGCATCTCTAAAGCCACCACGAGAGAAGATAGTGGTGTAATTGCGTCACCAACTCAAGCTTCAGCATCATCATCTCGGCTTCAGTCTCCAACAGCCTCCTCCTTTGTAGGACAATCGTCAGAAAGCCAGTCCCAAACTTTGAGGTCTTCTAAAGCTTCAATAATATCCACAGTAGCAACAACACCAGGAACAAGTAAATCTGCTGCATCTAGCAGACCCTCGATGACTCCCATGGCGAAGGCTACAGCCTCAACAGTTATAGTGCCAACTCTTGCCCCAATCAATGTGAGTGCGTTCAGAGACGGAGAAGCTGCTACAACAAGCAGCGATCTACCTAAGATCGATGCTACACCTACAATCAGGATAAATACCCGTGATAACTCGACCGGTTTTGGTTTCAGTGATCCTCAGTCGGCCCGAAGGCCAGGTAAAGATTCTTCCATAATGGACGACTCGGAAGGATCTGACATAGAACCCGAAAATGCCAAAATTACGGAGTTGAGGATCAAAGGTCGCGACTATTTGGGCGGGGATGGAAGTCCGCAGTTGGGAAATGGACAACCAGGTCCCTCCAAGTCGACATCCTCAGCATTCTCTTCTCTTCGAGCAACAGAGGTTACACGAGCTTCAGAGAGGTCGGACATAGCCAAAAGACCAGCTGCAATTGATCGTATTACACAATCCCATTTACCCGGGTATCAGGCTTCAAGAGCCTCATCCACTGATCGAAGCACTGCTGAAACCAGCCCTATCCACACCTCAGCACATGATAGTGTGCACCATGATTCTTTCTCAAAAGACAATGGGCCACAATTAGGATATCTAGGCCGGCTTCGTATCCCTGGCACAACCCCTAACGAGGGTGCTCCAGTCAGTGCTAGGCTTGAGCAAATGAGAAAGCAGGTTCTTAGTAAGGAATTCTGGATGGCTGATGCTATCTGCCGAGAATGCTTCTTATGTGGCGATACTTTTGGTACATTTCGAAGAAAACACCACTGTCGTACTTGTGGATGCATATTTGATTCCAAATGCACTTCAATAATTTCTGGTCAGAGATTTGGGGTTCAAGGAAATCTAAGAGTTTGCAAAACATGCCTCGATATCATCAATCGACGACATGATAGTAGTGGGTCTGACGAGGATTCCGCAGAAGACTCAACTCTCACAACATTCTTTCAGACGCAGCAGGCGAAGTACGACTCTGCACGAGTTGAGACCCCAGATGTGCATGTGTCAACACTAGATGGAGACAAAGCAGGAGAATATGATGCGCCAAGGCCCGTGGAAACACCGATGATGGCAATTCCGGCTACTCGAAGGATTGGAGAATCAACAAATCGACGGTCTGCCGTTCTTGAGATCGATGCTCCTCAACTGAGCCGGCCTAGTTCATCGAGGTCCCTAAAAGCATTATCCGCAGCAGGACGGCCAGTGTCATCCGGCCACAAGAGACACCACTCGAAACATAACCTACTTGGCCGTTTTAGGCCTTCTGTCGACGACCGTGCTCCCTTCCATCGTGGTATCACAGAAGAAAAGAAGTCAAGATTGCCAGCCTTTCATGACGATAATATCATTGATCCAGATTTGGCACCATATATGTCCGATGAAGGTTCAAGTGGAGATGAGCAAATGAGCATCTTTGCTACTATGGATAGTACTAATACACTTAGTCCAAGTTTTGAAAACGATCGATCAGGGTTTGGTTCCCTTTTGAGTGCAGGCAAAAAACATAGGACTCGAGCTGAAAAGAGCATCAGCGGAATCAGCTTCACAAGTCGTGGTTTAGATGATTACAATACCAATCCAACGATGGGGGGATTTTCTCGGCCTAATAGAAGACGTAATCTCAGTGCCACAAGCAATAATTTCCATCATCCGAGAACGTCTCCACGGCAACAGGCTCTCGGATTTGGTAACCTTGACGAGGAAGTCGCAAGCATGACAAATTCTCTTGCTGCTTCTTCCATTGTTGCATCAAGGATGACGAGAAGTGTATCTATGAGAGATGCCAAAGCACCAGCTGTAGAATTGAACAATGCCAGTCTTCACCATGTTCGGCGGCTCTTGCATCAACTCTTGGAAGATGCGCACATTCCAAACGTTTCGTTTTGGGAAAAAGCTCTGATACCTATTTTACTTCAATGCACAGATGATGTGAACCCAAACGTTAGGGCGGGCGATGATATTGATATCCGACACTATGTAAAAGTGAAAAAGATTCCTGGAGGGAGGCCTGGCGACACTGCTTATGTTTCTGGCGTTGTTTTCACGAAAAATCTGGCTCTCAAGAGCATGCCGCGCACGATTTCGAACCCAAGGATAGTTATCGTTTCATTTCCTATTGAATATCAACGACACCAGCAGCACTTTATGAGTTTGGAACCAGTCATTGCCCAAGAGAAGGAATTTTTGAGAAACATGATCAATCGAATCGCGTCCTTGAGGCCGCAATTGCTCTTAGTTCAAAAGAATATCTCAGGACTTGCTCTTCAATATCTCGCAGAAGCCAATATTGCCGTGGCTTATAATGTCAAGCCTTCAGTGATCGAAGCGGTATCCCGCTGCGCTCAGACCGAGATCATTTCTTCTATTGACATGGTCGCTCTCAAACCAGTCCACATCGGCAAGAGTGCTGGATTCGATGTTAAAACGTTTGTCCACTCTGATATCCCAGGGAAGAAAAAGACATATATTTATCTTTCGGGTTGTCCTAAAGAGTTGGGCTGCACTATCGTACTACGAGGTGCAAATATGAACATTCTTCACAAGATGAAGCGCATTACAGAATTCATGGTTTATGTGGTGTATAATCTGAAGCTCGAAACTTGCCTAATGCGCGATGAGTTCGTCCTCATTCCGTCTGTGGCAGATACTAGTGGAAGTATTTCACCAAGCAAGAAGCAGGCTACTTCTGCTCTTAATTCTGGTCTCCCGGAACCTGCCACTCCAAGAGATGCACTTGCAGCTGCAAGTGACAAGCTAATGGCTGTGGTAGCGGTCGGGAAGCAGCTTCACAAGATCTCAAATTCAGATCCCGAGGGAGTTACAAATGATCAAGCTTCGCAACAGGTTCCAACAAATCTTGAATCGGTCGAAGCTGTTTCGACCATGCCTGCGATAAATGAAAAGAATGATATGATTGTAACAACACCAAAATTCATTTCTGCTCATGCATCTCATGCACATGGTTCCAACGAAGACCAACTTCCTGCGGACATTCCTATGCCGACTTTCTACAGTGATATGGTAGCAAAACATCAGACTAAAATATTGTCTGCTTCGCCATTTGTCAAATTTGTTCAACCTTATCTGTTGATGAGAGCACGGGAACAGGAGCGTAGATTAGTTTACTTGAAGAGGCTGCGAGACCAAGACACATTTGAAGAGCAGACGGATATAGAGAAGTCAAAGCCGCAAAAATTCCAGCTCATCAGACCTGACATGGTTCATGATACAGTCAAAAGAGCACCACGGCAGATCATGGAAGTGCTACATGCTGTCCATGATGCAGAGTATGATAAGGCTTTGCACAACTATCAAACACAAACACGCCAATGGGAAAATTATATTCAAGGAAATCTGAACCTTTTCGACCCGTATGCGCATCAAAATATCACAGTACTTTACACAGTTGTATGTACGGCAACAACAATTCCTTGTGCTGGACCCGAATTACTTGCTTTAGCTTTTTATAATGAGCATGCTGAGTTCGATCCTGACTGCACCCTTGGTCAATATGTAGAGGATCTTTGCATGAGTATAAACACCATTTGCACATCGAATGGTTGTGAGCGCAAGATGTCCGAACATCACAGAACATATGTCCATGGCGAAGCACGTATCACAGTCTTCGTTGAAAAAACACCATGCAAAATAAAGGGGCTTCAAGAGTCAATATTGATGTGGAGTTTTTGCAAGATTTGTCAGAAAGAAACACAAGTTATGCCCATGTCAGAAAGCACCTGGAAGTACTCACTTGGCAAATATTTGGAATTATCATTTTGGAGCAGTGAGCTACGTCTCCGAGCGGGTGTCTGCCCACATGATATCCATCGCGATCACTTACGCTTCTTTGGTTATCGAAATGTGGCAGTTCGCATCCATTACGACCCTATTGATCTTTTGGAGATCATAGTACCTCGAACTAGAATTACCTGGAAAGTTGATAATGACCTTAGACTGAAGAACGAGCTATTCACGAAGTTTGAGGAACGATGGAACCGCTTCATGAACTCTGTGAAATCTAGAATAAAGGGCATGAACATTGATAGCGTTGCTCCAGAGAAAGCAGAGGCTTGCAAAGCGGAAGTTGAACGACTCAAGAAACTTGCACAAGAGGAGCACATTGAATTGACTCGGAAACTGCAACAAAAATACATGGAGTCAAAATATTACGAGGTCATACCACTAAACCGGGCTTTACGGGCCATGCAAGAGAAGGTAGCCCAATGGGATGACGCCTTCACCGATTTTGATGCAAACTTTTTCCCTTCAGAAAAAGATATTAGAAGATTGGCCGCCCTTCAATTGAAGAAAATGTTCATAGATCGGGATGACACGTCGTCCTCTGTAGCTTCGACAGAACCTACAGACCTCGCCTCCGATATTGATGAAAAATCGCCCAAAACTTCGATAGAATTAAGTCGAAACCCTTCAACCATGTCTGCAGAAACCACTCGCGATGTTCTTGCTTCTGTTCTGGAGGAAAGCCATTCCAATGATCCAACTGAGGACTTAATCCAGGATCCAACCACTGGCCCCACTACTTCTGGAGAGCACCCATCTTCTGATGCTCTGAAACAACCAGATTCAGTTGACCTGGATCGGGAGGGAATTGCACACCTCGATCTAGCAATCATCAAACAAACCAAGGATGGCGAGTCGACACCACCAGAGCCTTTTCCACCTATGGACCCTAATTGTACAGTACCTCCACTCGAACCCCAGGTCGACATAACCAAAAATTCTACATCACCATTAGAAGCAACCTTGTCGGAGAAAGTTGAAAGACTTAGAAGGGCCAACACGTCACAGTCAATCGAAAACAGCGCGAATCAGACAGAGGTCTCTAATATTCCACGACCTTCAGAGAGATTAAATTCTCGTCGAAATGGCACAGCTAACTCGCCGCCATTACACCGTACTCAATCCCAACCTGCCGGAACTCTTCGCCGTATGCACACGATCCATAAAAATCCTTCCAAGCAAGCTGACACTAGACCTGTGGGTGATGTTATGAATCCACCTTTCGAGGGTCTGAAATCCTCGGCAACGGAACCAGTGAAGCCAACGGATAAAAAACTGTCGGAACGACTTGGAATAGGTACCATAAAAGCTAATCGGAACAAGGGTCACTCACTTATTCCAAGATCTGTGCATGCCAAGCGTAAAGAGTCCAAGGTGTCCACACTTGCAAAACATTTTGAGCAACTGAGCCGAGAATTTGAAAAGGAGAGAATGCGTGACCGCAGACAACGTGCGGCCAAGGTCACTCAATCTCGAGCATTTCCAAAAGCATCATCCAAACCGATTGTCGAAGTTTACAAGGACGTGAACGAAGCTGTAGAGCAGCGCGGCCCTAGTGATGAAGATCTGCAGGCAAGCCAACAGACGCAAACTAATCCTAAACCCACAGATGTTGTGGAAGGGCTTGCTAGTATAAATACGGAGCCAGTACCTGGCGATCCAGCACCCCATTCACCAACTGGGACTACAATGACGGCAGATGATACTGCTAATGAAGCAGAGGTAGAAGACAATCAACAGAACGTCAGCCAAACTGGTTCCGACGATGATGGTGCAGCGAGTGATGTCGAGCACTCCCTACTTGATGATATTCCTGGTGTTGCTGAGCTTGCCGAGAAGTTCGACGTCGATAAACCAGATATACCTCTTGACATCCCGAAGCATGAGAAATCTAGTCTCATGAAAATGCTCACAAACTTCTGGGCAGAAAGGTCTGCCAGTGGTTGGACACCTCTTGACTATCCCATGAATGCTGGAGATCATATATTTTCCGATGTGGATGTCATTGTTCGAGAAGATGAGCCCAGTTCATTGATCGCATTCACTCTCGAAAGTCTTGTATATAAGCAAAAGTTAGCTGACCTCCGCAGTCAAGGTCAAGCTAAGACAAAGAGAGAAGACAGTCCAGCTCTGATAGACGGCATTCCCGATATTTGTCAGGACGGCCTTGACCAAGCAGAAGTCGAAACATCACTGCTTCGAGCAACTGGGACACATCTTTCATGTTCTTTCCCCGATGGCACTGCTCGAATGCAATGTAAGATTTTCTTTGCGGAGCAGTTTGATGCTGTTCGTCGAAAATGTGGCGTTGCTGATCGGATTGTCGAATCTCTCTCACGATGTTTGAAATGGGATTCCAAGGGTGGAAAGACCAAGTCTGTCTTTTTGAAGACTCTTGATGATAGACTCATCTTGAAACAGCTTTCGCCGATTGAAACTCAAGCGTTCTTGAAGTTTGCGCCAGCTTATTTTAACATCATGGCTGAAGCTCTTTTCCATGACCTTCCTACAGTCATCGCGAAAATGCTTGGATTTTACCAGATCATTATCAAGAATCCCGTAACAGGTACGGAAATTAAATGGGATGTGCTTGTTATGGAAAATCTGTTCTATGACCGATCCCCAGCAAGAATTTTTGATCTCAAAGGATCAATGAGGAATCGTAAAATCCAGTCTACCGGCGAACAAAACGAGGTGCTACTAGATGAAAATATGGTTGAATTCATCTATGAATCTCCTTTGTTTACCCGCGAGGTAAATTTTGCCTGCTTGCGAATAAATAAGTTGCTAATGAAATCTAGCACTCTAAAAAGTTGCTTCGTGCCGCCATTTTCAATGACACGCTTTTCCTACAGAGAAATGATGTTATGGATTACTCTCTAATGGTTGCTGTCGACGAAGCTCGAAAAGAACTTGTTGTGGGTATTATAGATGTGGTGCGAACTTACACTTGGGACAAGAAACTAGAATCTTGGATTAAGGATCGTGGGTTCGCTGGTGGTGGACGCAACCGCCCAACAGTGACGTCGCCGAAGGTAAGCCGAGTTGCTTTGCTAGCAAGCCAAATACTAATTCTACCAGGAATATAAAAGTCGATTCAGAGAAGCTATGAACAGATATATCCTTCAGGGTGAGTACTAGATTCGGTGACAATAGAGCATATTCTGACTCTGAACTAGCACCAAACAGTTGGCATCAATGGCAGCAAATCGACCCCACGCAACAGGCTAGACCTCAAAATGAGCTCAAAAGTGATGGGTTTATTGGCGAGAGAACAGTTGCTGACTGATTATGAGTATGATTATGATTATGATTATGATTTTTGATACCACCAATCAAGACCCTATTGATAAATAATTGTAAACATATGATGATTCAAACCTCTTTCCAAATCTTCAATAGTATGTGATTACAATCTATAATAATACGAAAACGGTAACAGAGCGTTGGGTAAACCATTAACCGCATGTGTGCTATCTAGTTAATTTATGGAATGTTCAAAGTGACTTTACCTATTCGCAAATAGTGCATATTGAACCAAAGACGATTGAGCCGGTGAGCTAAGATATCTTAATAACGAAATAAGATAGTTGGCTATAAAAAGTGCATGGAGAAGTTCTAGGCAGCGGAGAATGTCTTATTGTTACACCTCACGGACGAGATTTTATTACCCTTCAAGAACCTCGCCGCGAATCTCTATGAAGCATTATTCAAAAACGCCTGGAGTGAAATCTACCACCTGCGCTCGAGCCACCAGATCCCCAACACTCTTCACAAAACCGAGATGAGCTGGGTCATTCTCAAGATAATACTTGCGATCCTCATCCTTCTCGAATTCAACGACGAAGCTATGGGTAATACCATTCTATATCTGGATGTTAATTCTACACCAAAGCATTCGGAAGTAACTTACCTGTAAGCCTTCTGGACTATTGTCCATCCCACCGATTATGGACTTCACGTACGGCTTTTTCGTTGTGGGGTGGAGGCAGTTGCTTCTCAATGAGAGCATGCGGTCGCATGCCTACATTATATTAGCAAACAATCGGATAAAAGTTTGATGCTTACAGATTTGATGTCTTGTTGGCTGGCTTCGGGTTTAAATTTGAACATCACAATGTGGATGATTTTATGCAGCTGAGGGAGCTGGAGTGGAGGTAAGGTGGTAGAAGGAACGAAAAAGAATCCGATCACACATAGGAAAGTGAAAACAAGAACGATTGGCTTGTACAATCTTTTCAAAGAATTAAGTTGAGTAGACATAATTGGTTGTTTTATTTACACATGCTTCATTATAAAGAGAAGCTCAGGGCGAACTCGGCTCGGATCATGCCTAGGACCTGAGGCAGAAGTTGTTAGTGCCTTAACATATTCCGCCGGGATTAGGCTGTCTTCTGTAATAGTTTCATTAATTGATATAAGCGAATCTCCAAATTAAGATTGGTTGCCTAGTGTAGTGGTCATCACGTTTCCTTTACAAATTATTCACACATGTGAGTTTTGGATCGGAAAAGGTCGCAGGTTCGATCCCTGCGGTAATCAAATTTTGTTTCTTTCACTCTTACAAGCAAATTTTGCTGCTCATAGTTTTGCAGAAATTTTAGCAGAGTAAAAATTCTCCTATTTTTCTTTCAAAATTTGATATATTTGAACATTTTTTGCATATAGTAGTAGAGCTGCTCTTGTTACGGATCAACTTCGTTTAAAGGATAATGCAATTTAACTGTTTTTGAATGCTAGCAGCGTTGAAATTTATGCGAAATTTATGTCTGTCGCTAGAAGATTGATAATAAATTTATTATCAGTATAATCTCGCTGTCTGCAGTAATAACGAAGCTTTTTGTCAGCAATACGATATTGTAGTAAACAAGGCGGTCAAAATTAGTCCTCGCTAAAGCGTCAAAAAATCGTAAGGTCGAAGCCCAAAACCTGCAGTCTTAACTTTCCTCAAGTCGAAGCTCGAAACCTCCAATATTTACTTTACTAAAGTCGAAGCTCGAAACATACAATATTTACTTTACTAAAGTCGATAAAACTTAATGCAATAAAAGATTAGTATTTAAGAGCTCCGCATTTTAAGTTTTAAGCGCTTGCTTAGGACGAGTATTGACATTTCGCGGTTTTGGATTTTTTGTTGGGCGAAGACAAATATTGCCCGCCTCGAAAGGATGAGGTCAGGGAGTTTGTTAGAGAGGGAATAAGGTAGCTGCTCGTAGTGAACTGCCACAGGCAGGAGCCCACTAGCTTAGAGCCCACGAGCTCGTCTCGCTTCTTTCTTTCTTCTAACCTTACAGAGTCACCAATACTAATTCATTTGCATTCAGATCTTCATCTTGAAGCTGTACGACTAATATTACATTGTAGCAACACCCCTCCTGCAATCGAATTTCTTCCTCTTTTGCGGCGATCTGACCTCCTCAGCTAGAACTGGTGCCACCGATTTCAAGCTCTTCTTTGGCACAGAATATCCGACTGACTGTGATCATCCGGTCTCTCTCAGTCGATCAGCTACCTCGACTAGCACAATCCTTAGTTTTACCAAGCAGCTGGAACTTTTACTGATTCCCCAAATAGTAGAAGTCAAGACAGGATCAATTGTAGAAAGTCTGAAAGAGTTTCAAACTTTGAAACTGAGTGAGTGTTGATTGGTACATTGTACAGTCTCCGACTGGAGATTAGATATTACAGTACTCCTTAATAGCACCTATTAACCTCCTCCTCGTTACCGACTTGTCAAAAACTTGAGCGTGATCTAAATCTTTAAACCAGAGAATATCAATACCCGTTCCTGTCCACGGGCGAGATTTCCACTCCTCATTGCCCTCTACCTCGTTATCGTGTATCGGTCCTTCATTACTTCTAAGTCTGATTTCATCTTGAATCTCGCAAGGGGGTAAGTCATTTGATAATGCCTCGAGTTCATCCTCTGAGCCGGTAGAGACATAGCGCCCGACAGCTTCAGTATCAACAATCAGGTCCTTCCCGCTAAGACTTACGGTTACTCTCATCTCTCCAAAGTCTATTTTCCACAGAAGATTTTCATTCCAAAAGAAGTGCCTGCTTAGCGTGTGAGAAACACCCATATCCATACTAGCGAAATAGTAAAGTTGGTGCTCGTTTGCTCCCTTAGGTTTCCTTCTAGTGAAGTTGTAAGCGACATCTGGCAAGTGGAGCAATATGCAAACAGGATCAATGAGAACTGCTGCAGCTATGCGCTTCGCAATGGCGGGAGTCTTGAGAAGATGTGTTGATATGACAGTTCCATATGAGTGAGCAGCCAGAACAAATTTCTGGTTTGGACCAAATTCTTTCAGCACAATTTGGTTAATTTCTGTACACATTTCGGTACGTCCGAGGGCGTGATGAGTTATTCGAAAAGACACAGGCATGATCTCAATAGCTAGAACACCAATTTGGTCATCCGGGTCAGATTTCAACCCTGGCATATCATTGAGCTCTTTTAGAAAGTTTGTATACGGATATAACCCGATTCCAATTCCATGAATGAAGACAATAGGAAGTTTTGTAGACGAAGTATGAGGTCTGTACCAATATGTGGTGTGTTTGGCAGGTGAACGATATCGTGTAAATAGAGTCTGAGGTCGAAATGGAAAAAGGTTGAAGAATTGAGATAGAGCTGTACGGTGGAAGCGAAACCCCAAGTAGAGCATTCGCATGTAGGTTAGAAAATCAACAAACCCAACACACTGCATGGTTCGTTAGTGTGTGTAGGAAACTCAAGCGGGACAACGTACCCAATACCATAACAAACTTCGATGAAGCATGTCTACTCTATCCAAGGTCAACCGTAGGCATTCTGCCTGACCTCTGCCTTTTTCGATGCCGCGGCCTAGTAACTTCTCTGTCATGGCAACATACTCTTCTAATTCTTCGTCGTCATACCCAGGAGGTCCACCACGGTTGAAGAAAGCCCACAAATAGAATTCCTTGACATTCTCTTTTTTGATATCTTTTGGATCAGCGCCAAGGAACCATTTCTGTAGGTATGCTTCAGGATCACTGATATTCTCATTACATAGCCTGAAAAGCTCTCTCCGCTCTTCGCGGCTGGGTGCTGGTGGGTGGATTGCTTCGCGCTGGAGATGCCATCGATAGGGAACATAGAGAAGGAGGAAGAAGAGAGACTCTGCGATAGCAAGGCTCTCGATCATGAGAGGAGATGGTGAGGCGACTGCAGTTCGAAAACCATAGCGTGCAACAATCAGAGCGCAATAGAGAAGGCAGAGGGGCGCAACATAGTGTAGGCAAACAATACAGATTCGTATGAAGATATACTCAAATTTCGAGGTTCCTATCATCTTGATTGTTATTGTGCAGTATGGCACAAAAACAGCTAAACAGATCGATGGCCTCACAACTTGGGAAGGCAGCTATATCCAGTTTCTGCGCGAAGTAGGTATACGTCACCAACCTGCCCTGAAGATCCTGCATATCTTTCGCGAGACAACGTACCATAGCACAAAAGGAAATCTATTTATGTTTCGGTTGGATTGATTTGGTGGGTTTTCGCAGGCTGTGAATGGACTGCTCTGCCCTTTCTTCTCAACATTTTTCCCAGCCTCGGCTGCACATGAGAGGTTTCAAGGTCTTGCAGCCTGAGGCCTCATACTCTCCATTGCGTCGAAATCTGCTTCTGAACAGCATCCATCCTTCTCAATGTCGATCAAGGTGTGTAATGTTGGATATATCTTCAAACAAGACTGATCATGATTGTCACAGCATGACCAGATCCTAAATCCTATAACAGCCCTTGAATTTATCCAGAACGGGCCTGGTCCTCTTTTGGTTCTGGCTGGTGAGGGGTCATATTTGAAAATTTTTGATGCCAAGACATCAAAACTCCTTTCAAAGTGTGAGGTGTTCTGTGATCAAATTATACATGGAATTGCAGTATGCCCGAGCAGAAATTGCCACACTGCTTTACAGCTTGTCATCTACGGAGGCTCTCATCTCCAATTGATGCGAAAGTCCCAATTTAGGCAAGTCCTATCACAAGAAGTAAGTTGCATCACGGATACCGCAGCCACGGCCTCAGACTGGATACTTGATGCTTCGGTCTCTCAGCATGATTTTCTTGGTTGTGCTCTTGTCACGGCTCACAATACTGTCCTTCGAGCTAGGTTTGACGAGACAGACACGAGTGTTTTAGAAGTCGTGTCTTCCCCGTCAAGGTCCATTCTATACACTGCGCATATCACATGGGAATCAGAATCTCGGTTACTAATAGCAGCTGGCACTGTATTTGGTGAGATAATTGTCTGGGAATGTCTCCTACAAGGCGGCAGCCAGGTCTTGTTTACATTCACAGGTCATGAGGGTTCGATATTTGGAGTCAACATTTCATCCCCCGCTTTTCACCCAGACGGAACCGTCACACGTCTATTGGCGAGTTGTAGTGATGATCGCACGATTCGTATCTGGGACCTGACTCCAGATTCTCGCCATGTGGTCACCTCGGAAACCCAATTACCACCTCCTGAGACTGGTTTTGGCCGCAAAAACAGGAAATTTCACGAAAATGCTAAACCTGTTGCTATTGTCATGGCTCATGCTTCGAGGATCTGGCATGTGAGATTCTTGTCAGAAAATCATCTGATTCCTAGGCGAACTTCTATTGGCTTGCTTTCCTTTGGAGAAGATGCAACCATTATACACTGGGCCTTGGAGCTTGATTCAATTTCTTCTAGTGAAACCGGAACATTTGGTTCTGAGAATACTACGAAATTTAATCCATCCATACTCGAAGCGAAACTTGTCTTGCTTGATACGTTCGCATTCCACTCTGGAAAACACCTATGGTCACCTGCTCTTCATAATGATGGCACGAACTCTATCGTTGGTACAGGTGGAGCTGACGGAAAGATCTCAATGTTTGCAGTTACCAATGGAAGTTTGCAACAACCGATCGAGCAGGCAATAGACGGTTCAAATGTTACTGTACCAAGTGAAGTTGGATTCCTAAATCTCAACACTCACTCCGAGTCGTGGGATATTGACGATCTTCTTGATATTCTCAGATCAGAAAATGAGTCCAGCCTCAAGTTATCAACTTCCCTAGCAGGCGTGCAGCCAAAAGTTCTCCCAGCTATATTGTCTGACGCAGGACAAACCCAAAAAAACAGAACTTCTCAGAAGAACTCAAAAGACAATTTTCAGAAATATGCTTTCATCTCCGGCAACAGCGTGCTTGTTACTACCACATTTGGCCGGGTGCTGCATGGCCGATTCGGGAGATCAATAATCTGGACTGAAGTTGGGCTTTCCACATCCGCTATCAAAGAATTGAGATCCTACTCCGTTGTGGTAGGGTTTGCTGAAATTGAGCTAGCTTATTTTGGAAGCGCAAATGGAAACATTTATGGTTGTGATAAAAGGCTAGCCTTAGTCGAAACTGGAAAGGTAGATGGCAAAATTGCCGACATGTTCAAGATCTACGATTCTGAAGCTCAGTATTATGGACTCCTCGTCACGATTTTGATGAGTAGCGTTGCCAAACTCTTCAAAGTTGATCAGTCTTCATTACAATTGTCGGCTATGTTCGACTTTGTGCTTCCAGAGAAGTTTATCGTTACAAGTGCTAATATGGTTAATGGGATATTCATTTTTGGTTCAAGATTTGGATCCTTAGCCTTCTATGATCCCCAGCAACCGCAGGACCCTTTGCTGGTATGCAAGGTGGTGAATCGTGGTGCTGAAGATGCAGTAACTACTATTTTAGCTCTTCCCTCTGCTATTGGACGTTCTGAAGTCTCTCATTTCCTGATAACAAGAAGGGATGGTGCTTTCTCAATCTTCTATTTTCAAAGCATTCGTCCTAGTGACATAATTTCTGCAGCAACTGTGGAACTGCATCAAGTACACGAAGGCACTCCGCCATTCTGTTCAAAGATAGAAAATGCATGGTTTGAGCATGACAATCTATATCTTTACGGATTCAAATCAAGGAATTTTATCGTTTGGAATGAAACCAAACAGTGTGAAGTGACCAGCGTCGAATGTGGTGGTGCTCATAGAAGCTACGCTTATTCATATTTCCAAGAAGGAGGCTATTTCATTTACACCAAGGCATCCAAGCTTTATCTCCATTCGCACGTAGGGATTTCACATCGAATTATCAAGCCTGGCGGTCATGGTAGAGAGATCAAGTCGAGTGCTACATCTCAAGACCAAAGCTTTATAGCAACGGGCGCAGAGGATACTGCTATTCGAATCTGGAGATACGACCCTGCTTTGGATAACCGATTTAGCAGTGGGGTGGTCGTCCAGAAACATACGACAGGAATCCAGCATCTCCAGTGGTACGGTTCAAATTACCTCTTGAGCAGTGGTGGAAACGAGGAATTCTTTATTTTTAAGATTTCATCCGTTCCCGGCTTTGGTATTGGAGTTATCTGCGAAGCCACATTCCCAGATCAGAGAGAGGAAAGGGACTTGAGAATTACATGTTTCGATATCATCGATGTAGATCCCTCCAACTACGAAATCTTGATAATATTGGCATACTCAGACTCAACTCTACGCTCATACCTCTACTCCAAAGCCACGGGTTTCAAACTCCTCGCTACAGGGAGGTATACCTCTTCTTGCATCACACAACTTCGCTACCTCGACACTGCTGATGGCAACGTCCGATTTCTAACTGCTGCTACTGATGGCTATCTTACTACCTGGATTGGTACCTCATCTTTCCGATCTGACAAACCTGGCGAATTTATTATTCTTTCGACAAAAAAAGTCCACCAAAATACGATCAAATCGCTTTCTCTCCTGACCTCCACCGCTTCTGACTTTGCGCTGATAGCAACTGGAGGCGACGACAGTGCTCTTGGATTCTCAGTCTTCCCTCTCCTTTCTAACACAGTCCTTACCCCGGCTATCTTTCTTTTAAATTCTGCCCACGCAGCTGCTATCACCGGCCTAGCAGCCGTGGCCGTATCTAGAAACGAAGATTTCGGGAAAACAAAGGATAAATTCAAGTTTGTGAGCTCGGGAAATGATCAACGTCTTAAAATGTGGGAAGTACAGGTAATGAAAGAAGAAAAACGAGAAGGAAGATCAGGATATGAGGTGAAAGTTAAGATGATAGCTCAGAGGTTTACAGCTGTGGCAGATGTGGGCGATTTAACAGTGTTTCGGGCTAAGGCGGAGTCTGGTAGGGAGGGAGTAACGAAAGCGTTAGTGGTGGGAAATGGACTAGAAATTTGGGGCATTGAATCTTCATGATTTGTCATTTGATGTATGCCTCAATTTCTAAAAGGAGAGGGTATTGCTTCTTAATTTTATATTCCCTTCACTTGAAAATACACATCATCTTCGCCCTTGATGTCCAATCTCAAAATTTCTTTTGAAATTTGCTTCGGATGCAAGATTCTCTACGCTGATGAGTGCACAAGGTGGTGAATCTGAGACTTATGTCATCTAGAAAAATAAAGGTAATGAGTACAATAAACTTTTTGGCTTGTCTAACAGAAGTTGACTTGACTTTCAAGCTCATTCGTCAGCCTTGAAAGCGAGGCTGAATCACGTGCGTGCTTAGCGCGATTTTGATCCCTGTTTGCACTTAAAGCTCAGGGCGATCAAAGAAACGAATGTCAACTGGCCTCGCTGGTCTTATTCTCAACTCCAGTCATTCAAACCTGTTATTCGTTCTCCTTTGGCCTAAACTGCTTGCCGTTACTCTTCAATGGTTGCCTAGAATCTATCGCGACTACAAAAGCAGCTTCACCTATTCAAATCTTCAATTTCCTTGTTAATCCATCATCCAGCATGTCGACTTCGCATCTTCTAAATCAGAATTTTGACGATAGCGAAGAGGAGGATGATTTCAATCCGCAACCTGCGGATGTGTCAGATGCCGAAGGTTCAGATCATGATGATGATGCGGGGGCACAAATTCAACATGAAGCTTCGAGGCGGCGCGCTGTTGATATCGGGTCCGACGATGAGCCTGCTCCCAAGAGGAAAGCCCCGGTGATTACCGATCAAGATGATGAGGATGCGGAAGGTGAGGGGGAAGAAATTGCGACTGGCGCAAACGATGATGACGATGAAGATGAGGACGAAGAGGAAGACGACGAGGAGGAAGAGATAACTGTTAGTATTATGAGTGGCGTGAAGATTTCTCTACCTGAGATAGCGCCAGACATGCACGAGTCTCAATTTCTAACCAGTTCTAGGGCCACCGCCGAAAGCGTAGACGCGAACGCCGCAATCAGTTCCTTGATGTCGAAGCCGAAGTCGATGAGGACGAGGATGAAAATGAAGACGACGAGGACGAGCTCAACGAGATTAAGGATAATTTCATTGCAGACACTCATCCTGATGATTTGGCAGATCTTCCAGCGGGAGGTGAGACAGATGACAGGAGACATCGGGAGTTGGACAGAAGACGTGAGATGGAAGCCAGTCTCGATGCAGAGAAACAAGCCGAAATACTACGACAGCGATATGCCACCAAGAATAGATCTGGAAGGGGTCCCATGGGTGACTCTGCTGTGGTTCCAAAACGTCTCTTGCTACCTAGCGTCGACGATCCGAGTATCTGGGGTGTGAGATGTAAGGAAGGAAAGGAGAGGGAGGCAGTATTCTCGATAATGAAACGCATAGAAGAAAGGATGGGCACCAAAGACGAGCTTGCGATCACCTCGGCATTCGAGCGTGGCGGTACACAGTCGACAATGAAGGGCTTTATTTATGTCGAGGCTCAGCGGCAAGCCGATATTTTGGTCGCGCTCGATGGCCTGATGAATGTGTACCCACGGACAAAGATGATTCTGGTGGAAATCAAGGAAATGCCTGATTTGCTCCGAGTCACAAAAACTCCTTCCATACAACCTGGAGCGTACGTGCGTATGAGAAGACCTGCTAAATATGCTGGAGATCTTGCTCAGGTTATCGATGTCACGGATACTGGACTCGAAATGCGTATCAAATACGTCCCTCGATTGGACTACGGGATGCATGAAGATGTAAACACACCTACCGATTCTTTTGGAGCAAAACGAAAACGCGCAATGGCTGGTCCTCGACCTCCATTAAGGTTGTTTAGTGAACTGGAGGCTAAGAAACGACACGCCAAGTATCTAAGCGGAAGACCAGATACAAAAACCTGGAATTATCTGGGTGACGAATACATCAACGGATATTGTGAAAAGGATGTCAAGGTCCAAACTTTGATCACAAAAGACGTAAACCCAACCCTGGAAGAAGTTACTAGATTCGCTTCCGGCGCGGATGATGGTACTGAGAACTTAGACTTGAATGCGCTTGCGGCTAGTCTCAAGGCCAGTACGGCTAATGCATCCTATCTTCCGGGGGACATTATCGAAGTTTACGAAGGTGAGCAGAAAGGTGTAGTTGGGAAAGCTATATCAGTTCAAGGTGATATTGTCACAATCGCTGTCTCCGAAGGTGATCTGAAAGGGCAAACCATTGAGGTGCCTGTGAAGGGTCTTCGAAAACGATTCAAGGAAGGTGACCATGTCAAAGTCATTGGTGGAAGTCGGTTTAGAGATGAAGTGGGAATGGTGGTGAAAATTTCTGAAGACCGTGTTACACTTCTCACTGATCAGAACAACACCGAAGTCACGGTATTTAGCAAGGATCTTCGAGAAGCCAGCGATTCCGGTGGCATGGGCTCACTAGGGCAATATGAGCTATGGGACTTGGTTCAACTTGACCCTACAACTGTTGCTTGCATTGTCAAGGTTGATCGAGAATCCCTGGTTGTGCTTGATCAAAATGGTCAAAGTCGAATGGTCATGCCATCTCAAATCTCGAACAAGCTCGAAAAGCGCAAGCACGCTGTTGCTACAGACAAGAATGGGGCAGAAATTGGTATAGATGATGTTGTTAAAGAATCTGGAGGTGAGGTCAGATCTGGAAAGATCATTCACATCCACCGCGCATACCTTTTCTTAAAGTCGCCCACTCAGAGCGAGAATGCCGGAGTTTTCGTCACTCGGACAACCAATGTCGCAAGCGTTTCTGCCAAAGGTGGTAGAGTTATAAACCCTGTTGCCTCTATGGACTTGAACTCTATGAATCCAGCTATGAAGCGGAATACAGGAGCTACTAATGGTGATATGGCTCCTCCCAAGTCCTTTGGAAAAGACAGATCTATTGGTCAAACTGTTACGATCCGAAAAGGGCCTTACAAAGGCTTATTAGGTATTGTGAAGGAAACTACTGATACCAATGCTCGCATCGAATTACATACGAAGAATAAGATAGTAAGTGTACCAAAGGATGCCCTGGGATTCAAAGACAAACACACTGGGCAAAATATTGATCCGAACTCGAGAGGCGGCTTTGGTGGTGGCAGAGGTGGTGGAGCTTCTCGAGGAGGTAGAGGTGGATTTGGGGGAGCTACACCGAGCAGTGGTTTTGATGGTGGTCGTACACCAATGGCAGCGAGCGCAGTCGGTCGAACTCCAGCTTGGGGCACCGCAAGAAGTAAGTCAGATTGCTCCATTCGACTTTATTTTATTAACATGTTTAGCTCCCGCCGCTGGAGACCATGGTGGGCGGACACCAGCCTGGAAATCCAGTGGTGATGGAGGACGTACTCCAGGTTGGAGTAACGACGGATCCCGCACTGTAAACCCTTACGACGGGAGCCGAACAGCCTATGGTGGTGGAAACAGAACACCGGCTTGGACTTCCGGTACTAAGACACCAGCGTACGGTCTTCAAAACGACCCTTTTTCAGCAGGATCAAAAACTCCCGGCTACAGTGGAGGCGACGCCTGGGGCTCCAAAACCCCAGCTTATCAACCACAGGCCGCTCAAAATGACAACTGGGCCAACCAACCGGCTACCAACAACAATTGGGGCAATTACGATGCTCCAACTCCTGGGGCAGCACTCTCTGCGCCAACTCCTGCAGCAATGAACGCACCTACTCCAGGAGCCTACTCAGCGCCTACACCTGCACCGTACAGTGCTCCAACTCCTGCAGCTGCACCAACTCCTGCTCCGGGTTGGGGAGCCGGTGGGTGGGGCGCCCCTACACCACAAGCAATGGATGCTCCAACGCCAGGAGCTCAGCAAGGTTATTATGCAGCTCCAACGCCTGGAGCGTATGGAGTGCCAGAAACACCAGCTGCGTGGCAGGATGATGGGCCGAGGTATGTGGATTAGTTGAAAATGTATTTTATATGGCATGGAAAGGAATGATTAGAGACAAGGGAATATTTCGGAGAGTTAATAGCCGTTATCTTCGTATCTTCTGCTCTCCTCTGGATCTTTAGCAGAACCATAAGCTCGGTGTCGAAAATCAGGATGCATTGAACTTGCAATAAAACATGGAGTATCTCACAAAGTTGAATATCCTTTCCTTATTCCGTGATTTCAAGTTCATCGCCCCGTCCTTGCCTCCTTATCTGTCAAACCTCAAAATCGGTCTTTAAGTCAAATGCGAATGCCAGCCATCAAATGTTCTTTAAGCCTAGTGGTTGACAGGCTGAAATAGAAGTCATAATTGAATTTCGACGACCAGCTATATCTTGCAACTTTGAGAGCACATTTTCACATGAAAAATGAACCCAGACTTTAATGACCAAGTGTGCTTTATGACGTTTGAAGTGTTACAAGGACTGTGGATAGTGTCAAAATGGGATGGATCATCCGTGGTTTTCATACGAGATGCTAATCTTAAGTGGAGAAAAGGGAGAGAAGGCACAAGCAAGATTGCAAATGTTGCTTCCTACCCCATAGAAGAGCCTAACATGTCCAAACCACAAGCTCATTTGCGTAGACTGCTTGGATTCACCTCAAAGTGGGTCATGCACCACACAACGCTTAACACACCACTTCTGCATCCACTTCCACTGGTCTGGCGTCACAGCTAGACCATTATCTTCCAGATCAGTGAATGCAAACCCGTTGGCGCACTCGCACGTAGATATTATAGAAGAAGATTCTTGATGCGGTTGATCGTCGATGGCTACTCCGCGAAATTCCTCGATATCACTCTCCCGCTCATCATCAGATTCCCCCTGTTCATCAATGTTTTCATCTGCACTAAATTCAAGGGTGCTCTCAGTCTCATCAGTTTGCAGGTGATCGGATTCTGGACTTTCAGCGTCTCCTTCGCCCTCAGAACTGCTACTTTCGACGTCAGACTCGTTGGAAGAGCTTTGTTCTTCTTCTGTACTAGAACCAAGATCCCAACTGACGTTTGATTCAGTATCACTGTCATACTGGAGGTTGCCAACAGTTATTGGGGCGGCAAAACCCATTGCTGCAAAATCAGGAGGGCCAGGATCGTAGCCAATGCCTCTCAGGCTAATCCACTTGAGCCTGTGTCGCAGCCTCAGTCGAATGTATTCAAGAATGTTTTTCCAACGGCCGGATCTTAGGGATATATATCTCAATCGTATGCACAATAGTGTATCCTTATGACGTCGTAAAAACTCAAGAATCTCCTCTTCCTCCAGATACCAAAGGTGTATGCCGAAGTGTTTTAATTTGGTCAGATGTACATTCTGGAAAATTGCTTCTAAAGGAATCGAAACCCGGTGCGAACTAGGCACCAAATATTTAGTTCAATGATAAGACATATCTCAATTCACGAACTAAATTAGACATGGGAGACTGAAAGGGTTTCTTACAATCCAACATGAAGACCCAAGAGGTTATGTGCTGCATTCCATATCACTAGAAATAGTGGTGCTAGTCCCAAGACTTTGTCCTCAAGAAAGCCTGCGTGATCTCGGAACTCCTGTTCTAGATAGTTTAGATTACCCACACAATCTGCGATACTAGTACGGATATTAGGACTGGATAACCAAAAGTTAGCCATTTCTGACTTCAATAAGCTTTGGTATGAGAAGAAGAAATTAGGATCAGATTTGTTTTATGTTATGGGACATCACCCAATGTGTTTATCTTAAGAAAAGTCAACTAAGAAGAACTTGGGCTCCTTACGTTAGAGTTAAAGGCAAAGGAGGGTCCATGAAACGGCTTGAAAATCTGGTAATTGGGTTTTTAAGTTCTTTGGTTGCTGCGCCTAATGTTCGTGCAGCATGCATGAAGCCGTCTGTCAATGGGGCTGGTTGGAACTCTTCTGCGTAGTGTGGGAATCTCTGTAAGAATCTGATCCAACGGACTGTGAGTTGGTCTTCGACTTTCATCAGCCGAATTTGTGACAATATCTCGAACCTTTGCATGGCAAAACGTAGTAATCGAGCATCGAGGTGTTCTTCTATTAGAATTCGTTGATCAATCGACTCGTGCAAGACGCTTGTGATTAATTCCATGTCTTGCTCTCGCCTGTCGTTCCAGGAATTAGGGAGGTTGCCAGAGGGTTGGTCAATCTGCCGCAAGAGAAATAGAAAGCGTTCACTATCTTTGAGTACACGTTGGCGAGCTGGAGAATGCTAAGTTCGGCCAAGGACATACCTTGAGGATAGAAACGGGGAATCATATAGCTGAACTGTTTTACCTTTTCGGCAAGGTGAGGTCTCTCCGAAAGCCATCTAAGCCGATCAAGGCCTGCAAAAGAAAATCGTATTACGACTCGAGTGAATTGGGGAGCTATGCCCACAACACTACACTCGGGACAAATGAGTCTCTATCGTCTTTATATTAGTTTGAAGAAGCGTGGAGATTCCTGTGGAGACCGTACAAATATTCCAATCTGAGCTATATCGGGAAATGGTGGGAATGCTGCAAAACTGTCCTGCGACAGACTGTTTCTTTGCTCAGGACGGACCAAATCACTCGACATCGGAACAAGGTGCTTAAGAATGATATCCAGAATCTCAGTGATCCTTGCGATCTTCCTGAACGATGCTGTTCGATCATAGTATTCATCGTGGAAAGCCTCTCGCTGCGGAGTAGAGAATCCTGCTGTTGCTACATCGGTGGACTGCTCCATCTCAAATACCGCTGAGAGCAGGAGTAAGGCATCCCCCTCAGTAGACAGAATAAACAAGGCGCCGAACAGAGGTAATGGACACGTGGATAGGGCTTATAATCGGCAGAGAGGTACACTTTGCCCGATATGCTGAACCTGTCCGAAAACCGACAGCACACTTCACCACCTCAGTCCGAGCAAACATCTGACGTGTTTATGCATTCGAGTATGGGTGAGCTGGGTGGTCTGGTCTTACGGCATACACTTTGTTTCCTTGGTCATCTGCGACTTGCATGCTGGTCGTAGTTGCAGAACGCCTGGTATTGCGCATGTAATTGAACCTATCAAGGGTTTCCGAGCGGCACGATCCTTAGCGGTTCCAAGGGATCGGTGCCATTTACCATCACGTGAGTTGTAAGAGCCTGTCATCTTCTCTGTATTGGCATGGAGGTGGTGTGGGTTCCATGCCTCTCCAATCTGATGGTGGTCAACTGCAGAATCTTCTGCAGTGGCTGCATCAGCCAGACGAAGTTGACAGGGCCGGCTCGAGGATTGCGATTTCCGTCTTGTTGGATCTTGCAACAGGCCAATAGCAAGGAGATGGAGATCTTGTTGCAACATGAGAAAGGCTGGTAAGCAAACAAGCAAGCATGTCTCGCATTTCACTCTTCTCCAGGCGCCGAGAGAGGAAGCAAACTCGGCAGCACTAGATTGTACAGGGAGATCACCTTGTCGTTGTGAAAGTGGAAAGCCTTGAATCCTGTTGAAGTGGGTGGTGGGTGTGCAGGATGGGCGCTTAAATGACCCCGCGTAGAACCTCTTCCTGTCCAATCTTTTCCCACCGTAAATCCCGCAACACAACCTTCAAAGCCATTCGCCCCTGCTCTGCTCTTGGTCGACGGACTTCCATCCGAGATAACATTTGAGGGGACGGGCCGCCACAGCATTGAACCTTTCTTCACTTCAACTTTACTGGTACCAAAGCAGCCATCAGCAAGCCGTCGAATCTTCACCGAAAGAATGCAGAGCATGCCGAAAATAACCGGATGCTGTGCAGATACAGGGTTTGGTATTGACGCAAGTGGCCGCTTTCGTGTGATCGGTGCTTTACATATCACGAAAAGTATCCATCATGGATGAGAGCAAATTCCCACAAAGGTCCTGGCCGCCCCACCACGAGCACCACAGATGGTTATTGCTGTTGGCTTGGTTGCCAATTGCCATTCTGATTCGGCCAGAGGTTCAGCGCTGAAAGTGATGACACGGGAAAGATCACAATTTATCACTGTCTAGTTCTCAGCTGGGTTAATGAAAATACGTGAATCCCGAAAGCAAGTCAGCCCATCTCGGAGAGCTGATAGCCGAATGCAACACTATTGCTAATCCTGGACGAAAGACTGAACGATTGAAGCGTCTGCGACGCGACCTGGTCTCGTGATGGGCGCTCGCGAATGTTCAAGTCGGTGCTGTACAGTAAATATTTCAAACTTAATAGAGTAACTCTTTTTGACTTGAGGCCTCTCTGTATCGAGTTTCACACGGATTCAAACCGTCGTATCTGTTCTTGGTCTTCTGCCGAAGACTAATTGGCCCACCTTGGTGTGACTTCTTCAACGAAAGGGCTCTTCCCGATTTAGATTTACTCCAATTACGCCTAAAGAGATGAATTACGAGCATTTTCAGCCCTTCGTTTGCGTATTTCGGTGCTGCTGATCTTGGAGGCAAACTCTTCAGTTTTCTTTGAACTTCCACCCTCATCAAGTGCATCCAGAACGTCAACTTCGAAGACCTCGAGGGCCTTCCATCCTTTCTCTATACGTTTGTGATTGACCGCTTGGCCGCCAGAACGTGTCTCTGCCGATACAACAAGAGCAGTAACATCCTCATCAGTGATTGTAGGCCCAAATGGATCCTGAATCTTAACACATTCGATAGTGATAGATGGATATAGCAAAGTGGTGTGAACTGCATGGCCATTGGGACCGGGCTCATCTAAGAACCGTGTCTTCAGCGTCTGCTCATGATTTTCTCGTGTAAAAGACAATATTGAGAGTAGAAAATCTACTACATCTTCCTGGCGCTGTTTCCAACTTTTCAAAAACTCGGCATATTTCTTGTTCTTCAACAATTCGTCTCCTGTGATTCCAATAATCAACCTCCGAGTGGTTGATGATCCAACGCTGGCTGGCTGAAGGAGCAAAGACGTAGCTGTGAGGAGAAGCTTATGGCCTGCATGAAGATGATCAAAAGTTCCACCAACGGCCACTACATGGTGGCTCGGGGATGAGCTCGGGCTGGTATCCACAACTTGCGAGATATTCTGAACCAAGCTGAGACCACCACTGACAATATTCACGTGACCAACCAGAGGTGGACTGTTTTGGTTGACAAGATGCAAATACTTCGCAAGCAGTCCCTGGCCTTGTTCACCCTCGACTGAAAATATCGTCGTCCATTGACGGCGCGTCACCGCAAAAGTTGAGAGATCAACAATTGGTCCTGCTACCATGGAATCGAAGACGCTTTCTGGATTGAGAATTTGTGAGCTATTATAATCCAGCAAGATCACACGTGCATCTACTGATTCAGGCAGATCAGCATCAACTTCCACACCTACTTTGGCGCATACGATAGACAAAAGACTATAAACTGCTGCCAAAAGCTTTTGAGCCTCCTCGTACACCTCCGCCCTTGGTATAGAGGATCGACCGTGGAAATATTGATATGGCACGAGTATTTGAAGCTCTGAGCTTTCCCTGGAACTCTTGAGGGCAATAGTCGCTGCACTTAGAGCTGGTCGATATGCCGCAGAGAGTGATGCCAAGGTTAGAGGTCTAGGCGGAGAAGGAAGGAGAAGAAGAGAGGGCAAAGACCTGGCCATTGGAGATCAAGACGGTGGTTGGTGAGAGTATGAAGCTCTGTGTTGTATGTCAACTTGAATAAGTTGGCTTTACGACCCTGATGAGTCTCAAAGTAGACACACCTTCCAGAATTGGTGAGAGGGTGCTACAGTTAAGCCCCAGGAACCACTGGTGATGATAGAAGAATGCAAGAGCTCTGTTTGGAACTACTATCAAGATTAGTCTCGGCATTCGAAGGACTTATCACTGTGAGGAGACTGAGTACTGTACCTGGATACCCGTAAAACCCGACGAGAAAGTATCCGAGGATGAATCTGTGAGCGTGAAAGGCCAATAGCCCGTAGGAGGTGATTCTGGACGTCTACAACGGTTCGAAGAGAGAATGTTGTCGGGCAAGCAAGAGATCGAATCGGGATAGGGTTGGGCTCCTGCGCCAGGACAGGAAGCGAGCCTCACCTTGTCACCCGTGCCGACCACGCTTTCCCCATTTGAAGCAGCTCCCAGGCCAGGTGTGTGGGAGAGAAGGGAAGGACTCACCCGCTTCAAGATGCCCTTTCACCTACATTCGCATCCCAACAACTCCTCCACCTCGTCGTCGACGACGTCGCAGCCAGCACAACAAGCTCAGCTCGGGGCCACCACCACCAGCCTTCTGAAGGCAGGTCAAGCTTTAGGCTCATTTGGCGCCCCGACAATCAGCAACGCGGGGCCACAACGATCCTCTACAGTGAGTGATAGATTCGGGAATATATCGCGCTCCAACGCAGGAGAATCACAAACCGCGTATGGACATCCCAATCCACCGATGAATCTGCCTTCTTCGACCGACCCCCAATTCGAAACTCCCAGGCGCAATCGACAGACAGATGAACTCCATCTAAGTTCCGCTGCGAACATGGCTTCACAACGCGGTCCTCTATCACCTCGAGATTATACTCCTGCGGGTCCTCAAATTAGTCTTGAGCAAGCTACTCCAGAGAACTCCCAATACCGAAGTGGGCAGCTCCCTGGATCTCTACAACCAGGACGGCCAGGCCCAATGTCGGCCAATACGGCGCCTACGATACCCACTGCTCCTCAAAACGTATCCCAAGAACAGTATTCTACGCCTTCCAGATCAACTGGTATGGGCCTCTCACACAACTACACACGATCAAGTCCTGCCGCTGGCTTCGACGGCCAGTCATATGCACCCTTCACTCCAACTACGCCAAGTAGCAGCGATCAAAGCCATTTCACTTCTCCAACCACCCAAAAATATACGCCTCAGAGTTCCCAACGAACAATCTCCAACACGCCATTAGGTTTGGCAGATATTCGGCCACGGGCAGACTCTAATTTATCAGATGCGTTACCAGGCGCGAATCCATATTCATACGATGGCGCAAATGCTGTTCCCACGAATAGTAACTATCTTGCGCCATGGGCAATATATGCTTTCGACTGGTGCAAATGGCCAGCACATAGCCATGATGCAGGCAAAGTAGCTCTAGGGAGTTATTTGGAAGATGGTCACAACTTTGTAAGGCTTCCTTATTGTCTCGACCTAGTTTTCTAAGAATTTCTCATAGATTCAAATACTCGACACTCAAATTACCCCAACTCCTTCAGAATCATACACACCAGGCGCTCCAAAATATGGTCTCGATTTTGTGAAGGTTGCCGAAGCTACACATTCGTATCCAGTGACACGCTTGTTATGGGAACCTCCATCGTCTCACAAGCAGTCAACTGACCTTCTTGCGACCTCTGGTGACCATCTAAGACTGTGGTCGTTACCCTCGGAGACCCCAGTAACAACTCCGGGAAATTCAATCACCCGCTCTGCAAATCATGGACGAGATCTTCCTGCGAACAAACTCACGCCTTTGGCTTTACTATCAAATTCAAAAACACCAGAGCACACAGCACCTCTCACTTCACTGGATTGGAATACTGTATCCCCAAGTCTTATCATCACCTCGAGCATTGATACTACATGTACCATCTGGGACATACCGACATTGACTGCTAAAACACAATTGATTGCTCACGACAAGGAAGTTTTTGATGTCCGGTTTTGTGCAAACAGTGTTGATGTATTTGTCAGCTGTGGTGCTGACGGTAGTGTACGGATGTTTGATTTGAGAAGCTTGGAGCATAGTACCATCATCTATGAGCCCACTGCCAAGGACGACAAAGGTTTGTTTGACACTATGCGTATTCAGTCAAAAGCTTATATGTTGTAGACGCAAGCCCAGGGGGAGGTAGAATCAGTCCTACTTTAGCACAGCAAACAATGTCCTACGCCCCGCCGTTACTGCGACTTGCCGCTTCGCCACATGATACCCATCTTCTTGCAACATTTTCCCAGGACTCGAACATTATTCGTATTCTGGATGTGCGGCAACCAGGACAAGCATTACTCGAGCTCAAAGGCCACGCCGCTGCAATCAATTGCATAGAATGGTCTCCATCCCGGAGAGGAACTCTGGCTTCCGGAGCCGATGACTCTCTCGTCCTTGTCTGGGACCTCCTAAATCAAAGCACAGCCCTACCACCTCCCAACCCTGCTCTAAACGGCACATCTCTTCCAGACAACAGCCGCGGCCCAGCAGCAAGCTGGCAGTGTGATTACGAAGTTGGGAACATCAGCTGGGCACCACATAGTGCATTAAACAGCGATGGAGGGGATTGGGTAGGGGTCAGTGGTGGGCGGGGAATTTGGGGTGTCAAGCTCTGATGATGAGATGAAATCATGTTACGAAAAGTCAAGAAAAGAAATCTTATAGACGACGATGAGTTAAGCGTTACGTGTGAACGATGCATGTGCAACCTGGCGTTAGGTCTTTCCTTCAGTTGTTTCCAAATATCGATATCCGGGCATGTGAGGTTGTGATTGATTAATCCATATCGTGGGATGAACACATAGTTGCTCATTTGTATCATAAGGCAGACAAGACAGAAAGCAAAAGCATTGAGCCACTAAGTAATTGATAGTTTCCTACTATGATGTAAGCCTGAATCTTGAACTTCAGTACATATTTGTAGAATATTGGATGCCGATTGGATTTATGCATTGTTCTATGATCGCTTCTATGTCGTATGCTCTTTCCTTGCCTTTCCTATCCTTCCCGTCTGCCTCTATGTAAAAGTCTCATGCATGCCATCCCATCCCCAGCCCTTGTGTAGAAAGATTCGCATCCAAGTATCTCAAGACAGATAGATGGGTTAGACATTCGTGTCTGTTGTATCTCCTATAGTACAATCCATCGATGTGAGGTCCATGCTTGTAAATCGTTATTCGTCGTTCCTCAGATAGTAGCCAACTGTCGATTGGTGTGCTGACGACAATAGGGAAGGCCAGCCTAGTCCACATCGTCATCTACAAAAGCGCTAGGTTGCTTCTTATTCTCTTTCTCCTCGGGTTTCTTCTCTTCTTCCTTCTCCCCATTCTCATGGGCGGACCCATAATTCCAGCCACTCTTTTCGCCCTCCTTCTCAAACCTTACTCTCTGCTCCTCAGGCAACAACGCAAATGGTTTCCCGCCCTCGACCCCGTCCTTCAATTCCCCAGTCTTCTCATCAACATCTTCTTTCAGATATAGTGTGAATAGAACAACGAAAAGGACGGTGTTGGTAGCGCGGTTCTTGAGCACGTATCTTAGGGTGTGTGAGCGCTTTTGGACTTTCCTGTAAGGGAGGGGGAGTGGGGTCAGAAGGCGCGAGTAGAAAAGAAGTAGGAGGAGAATATTGACAAGTTTAAGGGAAGGAACCGTATGAGAGAAGGATGGATTGAGGAAGAGTCAAGAGTGCGAGAGGTATACTTTCGCGAGGATAAAAAGTCCGAATGAATAAGGAGGTAGAAAATCATAGGTGTGATAGGGTCAAGTAGAGCGAATGGCTTACCGGAGACCTTGACCATCCCAATATTTCATAATCGGAAGCGTAAAACCTGGTAATCTGAGGGCGAAATCTGTTTTCCTCTGGCATTAGTAGGTGCAACACAACCGCCAACGCAAGTGATCCCAACTCACCGTTAAAATCCAAATACGGATTAAAAAAGTCACACCCATACGTCCTCCCTGCTTCCCAGTCCCATTCCTTCCTATTCTCCTCATTTAGGAACCACTTCTTCCTCGCCGCCTCACTCGCAGGTACACCCATCTCCTCCCTCACTTTGGTACCCTCTTCACACCCACCCTCCGTAAACACCAGCCCCGCCTCATGCTCCCCATCTGTTCTATCTCCATCCTTACTGCCTACATGCAATGTATTGACTGAGCTTGCGGCGGGACCATAGAGATACGGCTGATCGGCGTACACGTCCCCATCTAGGCCCGGATCCACAGCCCATTTAACGATCTTGAAAGCGGTGGAGAACCCTGGAGGCAGACGGTCACGGATTGGGTGGTCGAAATCGTTCCCAAAGACGAGATCATCGCCGTTGATGTCAGATTTTGGCGTAAAACGGAAGGCGATGGAGTATTGGTCTTTGTTCTTGGAGTGTGCGGGCAGGTCAAAATAGGCGGAAGTGGAGGGAGAACTGTGAGGGAGGCCGCGATAGGACTATATGCGTCTGAGTTAGCTAAGTGGCTTGTATAGAGATATTGAGATAGAGGGGAGATAGGTACCTGAATTCGCACGTTGAGGTCAACGCTGAGATGCTCTGACTCGATTGTAATTTGCTTCGTATCATTGACTGGTACAACTTGATGCTTGGTGATATCATATTCCGACCCCGCAGTAACTTGCAGAATGTAATTATGCGCCATGGCTACAGTGCACTTCCTGTGCTCTGAGAAGCACTGTTGTCTGCCTCAACGAATTTTTTTTTCTTTGCGAGCAGTCTTAACAGCAAGTGGAATAGCGGCGGTGTCACGATGAACTTTGGTGAAGATTAGTCGCCGGCGAAAGAAGATACCTGTCCAAGATAATTGAACTAGTACGTGTATTCAGTTCAATGGAGTTCAGGTGAAGTGGGTGGAGTTGTTGAGACCGCGTCCTGCTCTGTATATTGATTTTTCGGCTATGTCACCGTGACGTAGCGAGTTTTGGCGGGGGGGAAACATCGGGAGCATGTGACACTAAAACACGACGTATTTCTTCTACATAGGTAGACTCATAATGAATACATCGCATTTGGCAGATGAGAATACTCGGGTAGATTAAACTTAAAAGTGCTAGACTTCTCAAGGCACTCTCATATATGTATTTATAATTTCACCCCTCAATGTGGCTGATTCATAAAAATTAATACGTTAAGTGTTAACATGTTAGTTGTCGTCCGCAAACTCTGCTGATTTAATCACTTCTCATGGTAATTTTTATACTTTTATTTTGAGTTTCAAGATCCCATCTTGCTGTATCTCGTGCGGTTAGACATTCTGTATTTCGACGTCATTTTCAACTGTTGGCTTATTCTCAACCACTCCATCGGGTTATTGTGTATAGATTGTGTCCAGAGGTCTGTTTATCTTCAGACATTTGAAAAGGCAAGAAGTTTGTCTGATATCAGTCTACACATATAGATCTGGCCTGGCAGTATCAAACGTATAGGTTTAATTCGTCGTGTGTATACAAATTTGTTACAATAGATACAATTGATACGCTAAGCCCACCCTTCAACAAATTGGACTTTGACTGCGATCATTAAATGGTGATAGGAACTCGTCAATGTTGACTCGCTCAAAGTAGCTGATATGGCCGAAACCAACCCAGTACTGTGCCAATCTGTTGTGCGATATCATAATAAGTTGGCTTTCGATGTATTTACCTGTCATTGATTAGCTTGTCGTGATCGCGAGTAAAGGAGCCAGACTCACTACTGCGAAACATCCTCTCTGCAATGTGTCCCCGACTTCGGACCATTCTCGCACCTCCAAATTGTTTTTCTGTTGCGTGACGGACAAAAGCCTTACTTGAGATATCGTCCGCGATGAATGTGTACTCTCCTCTCGGGATATTAGGATCGCCGGTCAATTTGATAGCCTGCAGGCTTCCGCGATAGATACGCTCCTCTTTCTTTCTAATCTCAAAATCTTCCGAGGTCTCGTCCTCAGCCTGCACCACACTCGCTTCATCAAAAGATTCCTCGTTGTCAGGTTGGTGCATCAGCAAAAATTCACAGCCGTGGCCACTATAATCGCCAATCCAAATTCCTCTAAAGGGTTTCTCTTCAGTTGGCGTGTAAAGCTTAGGATCCAAAGTCGCGTAGGTGTATATCTCTTCACCGAGATGAAGTCTCATACTTGAGCCTGCAGTGCCAGGCATTTCCATCCACCGTCTAACCCTAAACGACTGGTTACTGGCGTCCGAGCGCTTCTGAGGTTTGTGACCCCATCCCACAAAAGATTCTTGACTAGCATTGCGGACCCGATGACGAGCTGGTATAGTCGGCGGGGGCCAGAGTTGCATATTCGGACGTTCTTCAACTGGCCGAGAAAGCATGAAGTTTGAGAACACTCCACGAGAACGTCCCTCCTCAATAAGCATTGGTATCTCCGAGTTAAACCTGAGCGCTGGGTTCGGCTCAGGAGAAGCTTTCATCACCGAACCAAGGGATGAAACATCTAGCTGCAGAAGAGGTTGATCCAGATGCAGACGACATCGTGGTTCGAATGAATGTATTATGACTTCATCGTCTGCTTCCCATGGTTCGAAGGTAGGCGGAGGGCGCTCAGCAACGAGACGATATCCCTCTATGCAACCACGGCGCGGATCGTACCGGGTAATCATCAGTTTCCCGGTTAAGAAGTAGTCCGAGAACCACACCTTGTACTTCGGCAGAAACCAATGGGGATCATGAGCCATGTAGAGTTCTCGATAAGTGGCGCATGGTGACGGTGACGTTAGTGTAACTCCAGGAATGTTGTCTTGAACATGTCTCTGCCAAGCAAGGTCCGAACGTGAATGCTCAGATAGAAGCCGACATGTTGAAGAGACAGAAGTAAGATCAATAGGCCCTAGGAAGGATAGTACGAGATTGATAAGCTCGCCTGGTAATGTGGAGAGGTGGCTACCATGAATCCTGCTGTGGGAATCCGATGAATCTATTTGGGAGTACTATTAGCCATGCTCGTCTTGTTAACGATATAACTCAGAGGAAATTCGTAGGCTCAGTTCTTGTCCAGCCGCTGTGGACGCAAAGACAGAGCAAATATAACATACCTGGTAGAGACGTAGTAGGAGAAATAGTGTTGCTAACATGGCTTTCTTCTTCGGGGATTTCGAGGATATTTTTCTGTTGCAGCAGGGCATCCTCCGGGATCTCAGCAGCTACCGCTGCCACCAGGAAAACATTCTCATCAGTTCCGGCATCGACACGACCATATACGTATTCAAAATCATTCTCCATAGGAGGATCCAGAGTCGAAGACGAGGACATGGTGCCGTGATGGTCGGTTTTCTCGCCGCTTGCCGAGTTATCAGTCCCACCACTCTTGATCCCAGAATCACAAGCAAAAAAAACCAAAAAGGACCCAGAAGAGCAGAGAAAGAAATCAAGAAGCTCCAGGTGTTAGTGTCCCAGCGAGCAGAACCTTCCCTCCTTCCTCCCGCTCTGCATGAACGCACGGATTGCTCAGTTGCCAGACCTCCGGCTCGCGAATCTCCAGACTTCCAACCCCAATCCGAAGCCAAACAGGGACACGGACGCTGCTTCTCCTCTTTTTCCTGGCTGGCACCAGTTCCCTCCGTCTCTTGCAGCGGATACCACGCCACCAAAGCACGGCGGCTCAAAGAGGTCGAGGATGAGTCTTCTGATGCTGCGGTGACTCTGGCGGCATTATATGATTGCCGGTCTCTTGGAGAGCTTCCTATTCCGGTGTCTTTCTAGCCACCTGCATAGGCGATGGCGGCAGTTACGGGTTGGCAGCCTAGGCTATGTTATGCTATGCGTGGCGTTGACGAGCATAGGTGGGAGACCCTGCCTGTAATTTGGGCTGCAAAGGCGCTGCGTGTCTGCTTCGGGGAGGTCTGGAGGCTGGAGGCTGGAACGGGCAGCAGCGGAGGCTTTGTCGGTGGGAATTGCGCTGGGCGTGGGAGCGTGATTTCGAGTTGAGGGATGTTTGCGGCCGCGATTGGTGCCAAGGGCGTCGGCCAGTGTTGTGTGGTTGTGTGGTGTTGTTGCTGCGCAAGAAGTGTATTTTCACAGGTGGACGATGTTTTGGGGCGATCCGGGTAAGTTGACTGAGAGAGGAAGGTGCTTCTTTTTTCGGGGTGATGGAGCGGGATGGGGATGGGGATGGGGATGGGGATGGGGATGGGGAGACGAGCACGAACAGCAGAGAGAGCTACGGTAGCACTAGGTACCTACTTACTGAGCTTAAAATCTCGGCCAGGGCAGCCAGCAGCCAGCAGCCAGCAGCCACCGCCACTACCACTACCACTACCACCACCAGGTAATGGTTTGCGCCCTTTCAGCCTCCGATGTCGCCGGATCCAGCACCGCCGGCCGGGTCCAGCAACCGATGTCATCTGGAGAAACCTCGTGGGAGAGACGGGGATAGCCATCCTTCCATTCCAAATCTATTTACACATCTCTCGCATCAACTTCCATGGGCGGCGCGCTGAAATGCCATCTCCCACTGCTCATTCTTCTCTAGAAGACGCGAAGAACAATCGTGACGTTGGTGGGACCCCGCAACCGTTGAAGGTCGATAAGCCCAGCCCAGCCCAGCCCAGCCCGAACAGAGCGATACGATAACCAAAACCCTCCTCACGGACTCTCTCTCTCTCTCTCTCTCTCTCTCTCGTGCCCTTTCCTACATTTTCATTCCTGCTGAGGATATATACATCCACCCCTTTCTTACTTTTGGGTGTCCACGGCATCAGCACGCACACTTTGGCCTTCCACCTTCCTTCCTCCCTTGACCCTCCCTCCCCCCCCAAACAGAAACATGAGCTTCCTGCCCATCATCAAAGACATCCTCCCCATCCTCCTTCCCAGCCGCATCCTCGTCACCCACGCCCCCGAGTTGAGCGCTGATGGAGCCGGCCCGGGTCAGGTAGAGGGCATGGTCCGGAAGGGCGCCATCTCCAGCCCGTCAGACAAGTTGTGCGCGTCTGGTAAGCTGATGCTTTCTGTTGTTGCAGATGCCTGGGATGCAATGTCTGAAGTTAGCATTGACATCCATGCCGGGAAAAGTCTTCGCGAATGTCACTCGGATATTTATAGCAGAAGTGCTATGCATATATCTCGGAACATTGGTGCGCTTCTTGTAGCTCACTCCCACCCAAACCTATCCAATTGCCCTCTGACAGCAGCATTCTTAGACACTTCTCATGAAGAGAAGACTCGGACGTCTCAATTCCAAGTAGAGTCTTGCTTGTTGAAATTGTTGAGTTTTGCGCTGCTGGCAGTGCTAGCTGTTGTCGATATCATATGTATAACGCACATTCCTGCACATCCCTATCGCTTTCGATTCTCTTGACAAGCAAGCTCTGTAATATTTGTTACTTCTGCCGTTCCCTTAGCCTAACCCCACGTCCTCCAATCTCCTTTCCTTTCCTCGCTCTATTCAGCATCAACTCACAAACCTCAGTCCTCCTTCTCCCACCACACACCTCTTCCACTATCCACCACCAGTATGAGCCCTATCTCTGTTCCTATTACATTCTAACTAACCCACCCCCTTCCCATTTCCAATTCCTCGTCCCCATCTCACAACCTCAGCGGCTCCCTAGAAAGTCTCATCTACGCCACCTCAGGTCAGGGCCTCCTTCTCTCCCATTCGGGGATCACACGTCAATTGCTCTCCCCGGGAGATTTTGCGCTAATCCCTGCATGGACCGAACATCAGTTTGTAAATGAATCGGATGAGGAAGTGCGGTGGGTTATTGTATGTAGTGGAGGTGAGGAAGAGGTTGTAGATTTGAAGGGTTGGGGCAAGGAGGTGAAGTGACCGGCTATTGGAAGCAGAGAAGAATTAATACCTGATTCTGGCTGATTAAACAAGAGAAATTATCTGATCCCAAGAAGTTGATCTTGAGGGGTATACGAGTAGTTATTGCCTAGGCATGTCACATCTCACCACAAATATAGATAATGGAAATTATAATTTGGAAAATGCTAGCTCGAATGGCAACAACATACTGAGTCTTCATCTTGAAATCAAAAGAGGTCATGTCATAAAGGTTAAGAAATCAAAGGCGGCACTTGCCATTAACGTTCAACGATCACAGTACAGACGAAATTCATCATTCATAATCGCGTAGCGTTTTCTCTATAAACCAGCGTCGAATATCAAGTGGCATGCGGCCTTCACCATATCCGTCCTCTGCCACAGGTCGCCTATATCTACTATCCCGGTAGAAGGCCCAAAAACAATCTCGATGCAGGTTCGGATAGAACCTACAATGCATGTAGAGCGGAATCGCGAATTAAGGAAGTGATGCAGAAGCAGCCTACTTCTCAAGTCCAAGAGTGTGATCTGCCTTGATCACACGAAGACTACGTATTTATGTTAGCTAGGAGAAGAAAATGGTAATGAAGAACTTACGTGTTGGTGTTGCCCATACCGCCCTTCCATCCTTGAACAACAACCACGGTCTCACCCTCGGTAAGAACCTTGAGCTTGATGGCCTCAGAGAGACCCCACTTGATTCTTCTATCAACATCCTCTTGCCAGTTGACTTTGGTGAAGTCGGGCTTCTCCTCAGCGAAGTAGAATGGGTAAACTCCACGATACAGGTGGCCGTATCGAGAAGCACTAGCATTACGGGTGACCATGAAGATAGGGCAGACAGGTCTGTACTTTGATAGAAGGCGGGCACTGTCTCCACTGGTTGAGAGAACTATAATAGCGCCGGCATTCAAATCCAAGCTAGCACGAACAGCAGCCATAGCGCAGGACTCGGTGATACTGACGGGACGGTCGACAAGGTTGCAGAGCTCCTCGAAGTGAGAGACGTAAGCAATCGTGTTTTCAGCCTTCAAGCAAGTCTCGTGCATCTCTCTAACAGCTTCGACGGGGTAGCTACCCTTTGCAGTCTCACCGGACAACATGACACAATCGGCTCCGTCGGTGACGGCGTTACCAACATCACTGATCTCGGCACGGGTAGGTCGAGGGTTGTAGATCATAGACTCGAGCATCTGGGTGGCACAAATAACTGGCTTGCCAGCAATATTGCACATGGCAATCATCTTCTTCTGTGCAGCAAACACCTCGGCAGCAGGAATCTCAATTCCCAAATCTCCACGAGCCACCATAACACCATCGGTCTCCTTCAAGATCTCAGCAAAGTTGTTGAGACCTTGTCGGTTCTCGATCTTTGCAATGATTTGAATGTGCTTGCCATCATCGCCGAGAACCTTACGGATAGATTTGATATCATCACCACGACGAATAAAGGAGGCGAAGACCATGTCAACATTGTTCTCGACACCAAATCGCAGATCGTTCTTATCCTTATCAGACAACGCGGGAAGATCGACGTCGGTATTTGGCAGATTGACACCCTTCTTGGAGGAGATCTTGCCATTGTTTCTAGCGCGGACTCGGATAGTCTTCTCGTCCTTGATCTCAAGAACATCGAAAGCAAGAACACCATCATCAACGTAGATGATTCTGCCAGGTTCAATGACCTTGGTGATGTTCTTGTAGTCAACGTACCTAAAGTTTAAGAAGTCAACTTTGATGACCGAGTGAATGTGAGTGATAAAATGACATACATGTTCTTATTGTCACAAGCTGCGATATATTTCTCATCGGTGGTGATGTTCATCTCAGTCCCGGCAGTGATAGGGATATCCTCGTCACCTGAAGTATTACCAGTTCTGATCTCAGGTCCCTTGGTATCCAAGGCAATAGCAATCTGACGTCCCTTCTGAACTTTCTCGGCTTGGCGGGCATTGTCGATGACAGACTGGTGGTACGCGTGTGAGCCGTGAGAGAAGTTCATACGAACAACGTTGAGACCGGCCGTACGAAGCTTGTTAATTTGTTCAACGCCGTTGGTTTTTGGTCCGATGGCTAGAAGGGCGTCAGCTTTGACTATATATGAAAGCAGATCTCAAGATCACTTACTGCAGATGATAGAGGTTCGGCGGTAGTTCTTGGTGGGAGCATATTCAGTGTTGAGTTGCGAGAGCCATTCCACTTTCGTGGAGCCGGAGCTGAGATGATCCATTGCGGTTGGAGCCATGATGAAAGATTGAAGTGGTCGAAGTTGGTTTTATTCGCAAAGGCGGTGTGATGTTTTGTTGTTTGTTGTTGCAAAGTCTGTAAATAATTTCTTAGCAGCACTCCTTCCCAACTTGTTTGTTATCTTGGCGGGGTAATCGGAGCTCCCAAACAAGAAAATAAAAGTACTAACAGTGCCTGGACAATCAAAATGCAATTGCAGAGATGAAAGGAAGTAGGAGGATAGAGAATTTATGGCAGAGAAAAAAGTGCAGAGTTTTTATAACTCACAAGGTTTGAGGGAATTTGTTTGAAGGACGCTTCCTGCTTGGGGGGAGGTTGAGCAACGAAGCTTACTTGCAAAAAAAACAAAACCCGTTCATCAACAGGCCCGCGGCGACCACCCCACTCCCAACGTGCACTTTTGTTTTGCCTGCTAATGCCTCAGGCCACAGCGCCGCCGCAACGAATGTCCTGCATCGCTTAGGCCTGCTGCTATCATTGTCTGGTGAGCAGCTCTCTGTTGTCGAGTGTCCCAAGCCATCACCAACAACAACTTATTAAGACATCTCTCGCATAAACAACCTTCGGTTCTGCAATTCAATACTTCTCCAAGAAAATAACAAGACACAGCAAAGATGGTGGTATGTGCCTCCCGCATCAACAGTCTTTACGACTAGCACCTAATCAACTCAGTTCCTCAATTTACTAACATTTGGTTTATGGGGAAAGCTCGGAAGATTAACTCACTATGCCTTTGATGCTGTTCTGAGTATGCTCTTTCCCTCCGGTTCCAGATATGCGATGTGCTGACCTCACTTGCAGTCTCTACAATTCTGGCTGGAATGAAGCGGTCGACTGGCCTAACGTATGTCCACTTTCCTTTATCCATATAAGCCACTCGACAGCTCTTTTCTGCGCGAACCTGTTCTGCAGTTGGTTTCTGCCGAGTATCCTCCACTCGAAGACTCATGCAAAGACACAACTGTTCCCAACCCACCAGATTCAAAGACCACCATGGCTAACAGCTCCCATCCTTGGGACCTCAGGCCCAGTTTCAAGAAAGAAGCCATTTCTGAAAATAAAGATGTCAACGTATGGATAGAGAAATACCTCGGCATTGGTGAATGGGTCATGGATCAATCAGTAGCCATCGCAGGATCCAGCGGTTGGTTTGAGCGCAAGCGGTAGTCGATTCCACATGCATATCCAGGTTGAGCATGAAGTCGATATGCAAGAGAGGGTCGCAGATGTGAATTAGGCGTCTTGGGAGTTTGGAAGATACGGCTTGTATTGAGTGAGATATGCTTTTTTCATGGATTCCATGTGGCGAATAAAGGCAGAAGGCGAATCCTCTTCTCAATCATACATATGATTCATGGTAGAGAGATGTAACAAGAATTCAAGAGTCTAGACTCCTCCTGCTATGGTCTATCCGAAGACTGGATTTTTCTCCTCAGTTAGCTCTCCTCTCCTTCAAACCGAGGCCACCGGGATGCTAGATCCGATGACAGAAGTTGAGCACGTGAGTTCAGAACTCGAGAAGTCAAGTCATTGTACTTTAATCAGTTTCATTTCAACAAAGAAACTCCAAACTTTGAGAAGCCATACCTGTTACCTTCTTGATCTCGAATGTCAGTTGTAATGCTAGACTTTGTGCTATAATGCGTGTAATTTCATATCTCGAATGTCTTCTATAAGCAACGGCAGTGAAGGTGGATCTCCTACCTGTACGGTTGCTGACTAGGGACCGCTGATGCTTTTAACTGTTATTCGTCCCAGCAAAAGGAGAACGCAGCTCTTGAGGCAGCTATCGCACGCAAACCTACACGGTGCTATTTCGATGCAGGACCGCTACGCAACGTAGCCTTCTGCACGCCACTCGAACTCGTCTGCTTAACGAGTAGAGGATTCCTTCGCAGAAGAATTCGGAGAACAGATTTAGTTACATGAAGGATATGATAGAAGAAAGTGGAAGAGCTAAGAGGAATGCAGTAATATTGCTTAGTTAGGAAGGCAAGAATTGAGCTCGCGGTCTACTCTGATGAGCTGGGAAGAATCGAGTCGAAAGATGGTAATTTTGTAAGACAGGCTTTCTGCAGGTTATATAACGGCGCTGTGGCATCGCGGGATCTGGGCCTAAGCTTGCTCTTAAAGAGGGGTTTAAGCAGCTGTTTAGCACCTTTTAAGAGCAAGACGCTGTGTATAAAATGTAAGAAATGTAATTTACTTTGAAAAGAGAAATTGAGAACAATGTAAACTAAATTCAAAGTCGCTGGCACTCACAAACAATCGAGCCATGTAATCTTTTGAAATTAACGATGAGCATCGAGTGGCTCTGGTATCATATGTAAAACTATCAACTCGCATCATCGATCATGATCCCCACGATCAACCATAAGCTCCGCCAAAGTCGGTCCATCATCCTCACTTTCCTGGCTGTCCTGACTATCCTGTCTCGTAATCTGCGCTACATTCACCGCCCCATTCAATTCTTCTAATAATCCATTTGCGGAAGAACTATGCTGACTTTCATCATCATGCTCTTCAACACCATGTAACATCTCTAAAGCCCCTTTCAATATACCTTCGCCTTCTCGAAATGCTTCCAACTCGGCTCCTATTGCACAGATTAAGAGGTTCCAATTTCTTTCTTCTGCAATATGTAGCGTCTCCTGTAGCTTTGTTATTACAGTTCCCATTCTAGCAACCTGAGTTCGGAGCTTCTCAGCGTCTTGGGCGTCGTTAGTAGCCATTTGTTGACGAAGATCGTTCTCAAATTCCATGATGGTATTGACACAGTCTTGCCACATTTGAGCACCGTCTTCCAATGCAGTTTTTTCCGTCTCGACCTCTTGTCTCCGAAGTTGTAGCTGCGAAACCTCCTTATTCCACCATTCCTTCGCGATGCCTAATGTCCGCCTTCCAGGTGGCAAGGCAAACAAACCTGCTTCATCGCCCATTACAACCGATGCGGAGATCGGAGGTCGTTTCAAGAACTCCTTAACCTCGGACTCAACGTCCCTTAAAGCGCCGCGATAGCTGCTGAGTCTTGCTTCCCGCTTGTTCAAGCTTTCATTGATCCGCTCTCCGAGCCAGCGTTTCCTAGCTTTCATTTGCGCCAATCTATCTTCCAGATCTCGGATTTCGCTGTCAAGTGCTCGTTCTTCGGTTCGAAGGTCAGCAACCTCCATAACATCTTCTCCGGCTACCTCTCCTTCCCCCTCGGTCAACCGACTCCTCATCCTCTCGATTCTCGTCTCCCACTGTCCAACCTTTCCTAGCAGCTCCTCTCTCCTCCCAATATCCACCATCAACAGCCCCATCTCCTCTCTCTTCACACCCACCAGCTCACCCATACACCTTAGTAACCCTCGCCTAGCGCCTCTCAACCCTACTACTCTCTTTTTTGGCTGCCTTACCGGCACAATTCCACCATTTGCCCTTCCTTGAACACTCCGTGTCGTAGGCGTGCTACTCCCCGCATCGCTATGTCCATCTCCCTCCCCGCCAAATCCCTGCACTAGTCCTGCAGACTGCGCATCTAAAAGCACTTGTAAATCGCCTTGGATAGCTTTCTCTCTCCTCTCTAGCACAACCAGTGGATCAATCATAGATCCTGCTCCAGTCGCTCTTCTGATCCTCGGACTTGCACTCTGAGTTTCTGTTCTTCCTGCTACTTGACTGCTGTGCGTGGGAGATAGTAGAACGCTCGTAGCTATAGGTGGCGGGGGAGCAGCGAACTGTATCTTTTTGCCTCTGCTTCTAGACGGAGAGGGAGAGAGGCTCGGGTTGGTAGCGGGATGTAGATTTGAGATGGGACTTGTGCTTTGGTTCCGGAGAGCATTGTCATCGCGGTAGAAGGAGGGAGGGGGAGATGGAGAGACAGTTCGTGAATGAGATACTGAGACGGAAGGCCGAGGAGAGAGATCAGCGAGAGAGAGGGAGTTGCGGTGCTGGGGGAGGAGAGGTGAAGTGTCGCGTGAGGTTGAAGTGCGAGAGAAGAAGGATCGAGACATTGTTTACGGAGTTTGATGCTATAGCTCTTTGGCTTTGAGTGTCGCAGAAGTCGGAGTTCAAACTATGATGCTATTGAGCTGCTGGGTTATCTAACTGCCATGCTGTGATGTGAAGGATGTGAGTGTTCACTCAAGCTGTCCAAAATATTGACGGTGAAGGACGGCAGTATCCGCATTCGGTTGCCTAGCTAGCCCGTTCACATGCTCAACGGTCATCTGGCTTCTTCTTGCTCACAAGTTGGGATTCATTCATATCTTGGACTTCTACCGCTTTCACCAGGCACAATGCCATACTCTACCTACCCTCCTTTCTGCAGGTCAGTCGCGTTGCCAAAAGCAGAAAGCCAGGCAATTGGTGGTGTTCGGCCAAGTTCCTCCAAACTCAAAGTTTACTCACAGCCTAGACATCAGCATCAACCTTGGAATCGAAGCCATGTTCAGGTGATGCATTCTAACTTCTATCATATGATGATGCAGACATTATAGCAGCCCATAATGTCTTCTACAGCTTGAGACCCTCTCCGACGTGCTCATCTTTTCGTAGCTCGCTCGCTCGCTCGTTTAAGTTGCCAGTTTGATAACCCGCAGTTGCAGAGAGGTAAGTTTGCCGAGGGGAGCCATTCGCGTAGCTGTGCTGAGTGCAAATAAACAGCCAGTGTAAAATCTTCTCTTCTTGGGTCTTAGGATCCTCTTTTCCATTCTATCATCTCAGATTTTACACGGCGCTCCTACATATTCAAATTTGCCAAGTTCCATCCTTATTCATTGCAGGCAGTGCTTTGAAGTGTTTATACTTCGTACTCTCGGCCCAAATTTCACAAACATCAAGGTACTTGGGACTCACTCTCTTCTTCGTGTCACAACTCTACCTTTAAATAGGTTCGTTTGGAAAACCGTCATGGCTCCATCCGCTACAGAGATTGCTGAAAGAGATGCTCTCACATCTCGAGTCCTTCCACAGATGACTTTAAGTACTGGTGATGAAGCCTCATTAACTGGCCCTCCTGCTCCGATGCCTCACTATCTAAATCCAGAAGGACGCTCTCGCCTTCGTTTCGAGGTTGAAGGCAATGCCATGCACGTTTAATCTGCACCATCTTGTGGTATTGTAAGCATTACTGACCCAAGCCTAGCATCACTGGAGGAGCAGAGACCCTCGGCCTCTCTGCCGCTCATGCTCTTCTTGAACATGGCCTGTCTGGCATTATGATTGTCGATATCTCCCCTACCGCACTTACTGATGCAGTTACCAAACTGCAGTCATCGTTTCCTTCCGCTAGCATCCTCTCCCGAGTGGTCGATATCACTGACGAAACCTCAGTCTCAGCCGCCGTAGAAGCAGCTGCTTCCTTGCTGGGCTCAATTGACATCCTTTTCTGTTTCGCAGGAGTGGTAAGTTGTCAACACGCTCTTGAAATGTCGGCCTCAACCTGGCGAAGAACCCTAGACATCAACACCACAGGTTCCTTCCTTTGCGCCCAGGCTTGTGCTAAACAGATGATTGCCCAAAATACTGGAGGGTCAATAACATTCATCGCGTCCATCTCTGGCCACCGAGTCAATTTCCCGCAAGCACAAGTTGCGTACAATGTCTCAAAAGCAGCGCTGCTGAGCTTGAAGAGCTCTCTTGCCGCGGAGTGGGCCAGATATGGAATTCGGGTGAACAGCATCAGTCCTGGCTATATGGATACAATTCTAAATGAGAGAGATGGATTAACTGAAGGGAGGAGGATTTGGGCCGAGAGGAACCCGATGGGCAGAATGGGAAATCCGGATGAGTTGACCGGCGCAGTTATATTGTTAGCAAGTACTGCGGGCACTTATATGAATGGTGAGTGGAGGCTTGAGAGCTACTGGTAAATTCTGGCTAATCAAATTAACATAGGGACTGGTAAGGCTTAATTTCATACCGAGTTCCTATTGTTTGTATCGGAGCTTCGAGCCTGGGAGCTGTTTACAGTACTAATTGCGTGATAGATATCGTGGTCGATGGTGGACAGATAGTTTTTTAAATTCCAGGAATATGAAGACGCCTTTTGAGATGGCTTTGAAAAACATAGGATCATCAACAGATACTACCCAAAATTATTATAGTTAGTTCCGATGTCTAGCAGAACAATGATGCTCGGAAAATAACTGCAGTCATTAACTAGTCACATTTCATTCGCCATGCCCTCTGACTGTAACTCAAAACTTACTCCCCTCCCATGCCCAAATGAGCCATATCTTTTTCCTCGAGAATGCTCCCACTCTACTCTGTATTCACCGACTTCCTCCCTGAGAAGTCAACTCTGGCACTAGGAAGGAGATCAGATCGGCAGTGGCATCGCACAATCATACCTCTCAATGGCTGCCTTCTAAAATTGGTACAATCGTGAGCAGGAAGCGACCTCAGCCAGAAAACCTTAAATTGGCCGAACATCAGTAGTTTAGCAGTCTCTCGCTCAGTTTGGGTAAAAATAAGAATGATAGGCTGGTTTCGAAAGATGTCAAAGATCTCGTGTAATTCTCTGTCTAAGCTTTGGAGATATCGATTCCAGCTTTGATCTTGTCCTGTTTAAAAAAGACAAGGGTCAAAAGCTGGAGATCAACTTTGCAACATGAACAAGCAAGATGAGTGCATATGTAGATTCGATGGCTATAATTGGGTATTTGATATAGAAGCAAGACCGTGATACACTGCGGGTCATCCCATCCTCATTACCACTATAACGACAACGCCACACAAAACAAGTCGGATACCGAACTGCTATAAACCTCTTACTCTCTAGTTGCTCGTAAAGTAGTTTGCAGCAATTGGATCACCGAGCTTAGCAGTTGTCTGCCACTTGTCCAGACTCCATCGGATTCGGGGTGGGATTCCTACCGGCTTTCCGTCGCCATATTCTGGAATAAGGTGTTAGGTTTGTAGATTTCACGGAGGGAATGGATTGATGGTTGAAATCTCAAGAGTGTATCTTTCGGTAAAATATATTCAGGTCCACTCCTGAGCTCTTGACCAATACAACAAATTGTGGATAATTGAAAGGTATAAACTTACTCTTTGCATCAAAGTCCTCTGGTTGTTCGTATAAGAAGAAGATGTAGCGATGGGGAGCCGCACCCGGAGGAGGGCCAGGGGGGCCCCAGTTGCAGATGAACGGCTCGCGGGAGGTCAGGGTTCCATCGGGAGTGGCTTTGAAACCAGGTTGATTCCAATGGAGAATGGGACCCAGGAATGGCGCTGAGACAAATGGGGGATCGAGATCGAGGCAGACGAGGAGGTAGGTTGCGTTGGGGTTGGGCACGGCGTAGGAGATCGAGGGGGGTTCTTTTGCTTCTGTTGGTCATTAGAGCAGTCTTTGCGAGGAATGGAAAGAAGAATGACCGGCCTTGGGGATGTATTGATTTGGTTCAATGGATTTGCCGTTTAAAGTGAGGCCTAGAATTTTGGAAGGATCCTTCTCAATGGCGCTGAGGGCGCGTTGAACGCTTTCGTCTTTAGGCATGGTGAAAGTAGAAGTGGAAGTGGGAAGTTGGAGAAGAGAGGCAAGAGAATTTTGTGGACTAGAAAAGCGAGGAAAACGGAACCGAATCAGAGACGCTTACCTTGGGAAAAATGAAACGGAAGAAATACTTGTGTTTATATGGCATACAAACCAAGCTGGGTCGGAAAGTCGGTGGTGAAGCTTCTCGGAGATAAAAGTTTAACTGGAGCACGGAGAGTATAGACGCCGGGGCCAGTGCTACTGTAGGCTAGGTACTGTATCTGCGGTCACGAGACCTTGACCATCGCTGTCGTCGGGGCAGTCAAAAGACTCTTTTGATATCAAAACGAGGCAGTTCCACAGGGAGACTTGGTCTCATCTGGTCAGATTGCCTTTCTCGTGAACCCGAAGCGGTGATGCTTGGTCACGTGTTATGTATGAGGTGTTTCCGGTCCTCCATCTTCATCCGCTATTCCACTGGTTCTCCCTTTGTCGATGATACGAGGTCAGCAAGGCGCGATCCTTCTCGGCCTTGCTTCTCGTACGATTGGGGAATATCCACGTCTGATTTCGTGCTGCCGTCTAGCGTGTCTCGGAAGGATCTCTCTCATTCATGCCCCTCCATCTCGTTCAGCCCCACGAAGGCAACTGTTCGCAGTCTCCCCAAAGCAGTGCGTTGAAACTGGGCCGGTATGGAAGAAACAAGACAGATGTTTGCAATCCTGTATCCATCAGGAGACTCGCCATCGATGACTGGCTTGGATGCATTGATAAGGAAAGGAAAGTCTGCAAGTTGTCGGGTCCAGATCAGAAGTGTCCCATGTGGCTTGCTACCTCCAAGATGTGTGAGGATTCAGCCTGTCAGCCCAGCCTGACTTAAGCTTCCTTGGAAATGCCAGGGACCATCAGCACAAGCTTTCTCACATCCACAGCCTCAATGGCAACACGATATGCCGTTCTGTTTGGGCATGGCCAGTTGCCGGGAGGCTGATGAAATCTAGTTTCCTTGGCGGCTGATGCAACAGTGAACAAGATGCAGCCCGCTTCTAGGATGCTGTCGACGTCCGTCCAACCACCACCGTCTATTTTCAGACGGCGAAGCAGAGCAGAGCAGAGCAGATCAGATCAGATTTGGTGCTTCCGTTGGTGGGGTTCTGAGCTCACCGCAAGCCGCCCTTCTTCCATCTACAGTACATCAACAACAAAAGTCAACGACGGCTGGGTTGCAACAAGCGCGGGAGCATTTTCTTTTCGATATGTTGCGGAAGCACTGCAGCATGTCGAAGCGTAAGCCGCATTGATTGGATCACGGCGCTGCAGAGAGCTGAAAGGCGGCATTCGGGCCAGCCAGGCATGGGCTCTGGTGTGGCTTCCAGATCCCCTATCCAGACGCCATGTTCAAGGAGCTGAGTTTCTTCTTCCGAAAATGCGTCACTTTGATTCGCTCTCTTGCGCTGTCTTAGATTAGAGTCGCAACGGAGGGGTAGCTTCTGAGGTTGGGCTCCCTCTGCGCCACCACAGCACTGTGAATGGGGTGACTCCCGTCGTCGGAATATATAGCATTTGAAATCCCCAATCCTCTTGGCTCTAGCACAAGCAACACCAAGGTCGAGATCCGGCTCTCACGCGCCGACGAACATCACAAACATCATGTCTGCCCCCGCCGTTCCCGCAGGATGGAAGGCACACTGGAACACCGACTACAACACATGGTGAGTGCTCGAATGAGGAATTGGTCGGCTGGAGCTGAAGCCGAGTCTACAGGTACTACGAGAACACCTATACAGGAGCGTCGGAATGGACCATGCCAACAGCCCCAGCAGTACCTCCTGGAGGCAGAGCCCCTCCCGCAGGGCCTCCACCTCCGCATTTGCAACAGGGCGCTGACGCCTCGCTGGCGAATTCCATGGCTGCTGTATCCATTTCCAACCCAGGTGGTTATGGTCAACCCCAAGCCTACCCAGGACAAGCCGCACCAAATCCATATCAACAGCCCCAACATACTCCACAAGCCGCACCAACTCCATACCAACAGCCCCAACATACTCCACAACCCGGGTATGCTGCATACAATCCAGGTGCTCAGTCTCCACCACCCGCGAACCAGTACCAGCACACTCCGCCTCCCCAGCAAGCTGGATATGGAAGTCCGCCTCAGCAAACCAGCCCGTATGCCAACCCAGGGGCTGCGCCGGGACGAAGAGATATTCCACAACAGCCACAACACTACGGTTCTCCTCAACCCTACAATCCTGCGGCTGCTCCACCAGCAACTTCCCAGGCCCCTGGAGCTGCATCATCATACTACGGTGGTGGTGCTCCTCCTCCAGCCCAGCAGCAACGTATACCCTCCCAACAGCCAATACCTGGATCAACTCCTCAGCCATATAATCCAAATGCGCCGCCAGGGAGTCAGCAACCACCTCCAGCTGGAGCACGTGGACCCGGAGGCGTGCCAATACAAGTAAGTCATCCTGTATTCTTTTGTGAGATGTTGGAGAAGGGGTGAAAAACCAAATACTCCCTTCTTTTCAATACTTTGGTAGCATAAGTTAATCTTGATTTTAGTCCCCTCCTCCTCAATATGGATCGCCAGCTGCCCCAGGTACCAGAGCCCCTCTTCCCAAGCCTGGTCAACCTGGGCAACCTGGACAACCTCCATATGGTCAGCAGCCGGGGGTGAGACCTCCAGGAGCACCTGGTCAACCTGGTGGGCCACCAAATGCTCAGAGAGCCCCTGGAACTCCCGGAGCACCTGGTCAACCTGGTGGGCCACCAAATGCTCAGAGAGCCCCTGGAACTCCCGGTGGACCGGGCGGACCGCCAGGTGCTCAACAGAGAGCTCCTGGAATTCCAGGTCAGCCCGGAGCTCCTGGACAAAGAGCGCCGGGCCAACCAGGTGGAATTCCAGGCCAATCAGGTGGCCCTCCTGGGCAAAGAGCTCCAGGCCAACCAGGTGGTCCTCCTGGACCAAGACCGCCAGGACAACCTGGTGGATACCCAGGTCAACCTGGTGGATATCCAGGTCAACCTGGTGGATACCCAGGTCAACCCGGAGGTCCACCTGGCCAACAACGCGCTCCAGGTCAATATCCTCCTCAAGGCCAATACCCACCCGCTCAGGGTTATAATCCAAACGCACCTGGCCAATACGGTGCACCACCAGCAGCTGCTGCAGCGCCTCCTGCGAAGAAAGGGTTGTTCTCGTCGCTGACGGGTAAACTGGGAGGTGGTGGCAGCAGTCCTGCACCGGCATCTGGAAAAGGCTCCGCAATGGGTGCTGGTCTCCTCGGTGCTGGAGCAGGTCTGCTTGGTGGTGCTTTCCTCAACCACGAGTGGAATGAGCACGAGGAAAAGGAAAGGAAAGAAGGAGAAGAAGCAGCTCGTCGCCAACAGCAATCCGGTGGTGGTTATGGAGGAGGCATGGCTGCTGCAGGACTTGGCGGAGTGGGAGGTCTCGTGGGAGGCAGTTTCCTCTCCAGTGGTACAGCCGTCGAGACCGCCCCAGTCGGTTATGGCCAGGAGTACATTGTCAACGATCCAACTTATGTCACAGAGAATACGTATGTGACGGATAACACTTATGTTGATGATGTAAGTCGCCCAGATTTAGGTACTGGAACGATACTAACAGTCAGCTAGAACACCTACGTAGACCAGTCTGCTTATGTTTCCGATAATACCTAGTAAGTGTTTATTCTGTTTCTCAATTTTCGGAACATTCTTCGTCATATAGCCGACACTTAATTCTTCTTACTCTTTTGTGGAATTCTCCCACATTCGTGCTTAAACCTAACCAATGCTGCACTTGTAGCTTGATTACGCTAACTATTCTTCAGTGTCGATAACTCATATGTTCAGGATACTAGCTATACGGAGACTGATACATCATATGTTCAGGACAGCTACACTGCGACTGATACATCCTACGTCCAGGATGACAGTTACGCTGCGACCGACAGTTATCAAGAAACTGATACATATCAAGAAACCGACACGTATCAGGAGACTGACACATACGCTGCGGACGCCGGGGGAGATGCCGGTGGAGATGGTGCAGATTATACTGAGACTGATACGTATGAAGAAACCGACACGTATCAGGAGACTGATACATACGCGGCGGATTCCGGGGGAGACTATGGAGGCGATTTTTGAGCATAGCTCTAGTTGAAGTTAGGAAGACATTGGGCTGGGAAGTTCTAGAGATTTTGGATAGAATACCCGCTGTTTGCTAAGCATTCTCGTATGTCTTGCATTTGCTATACGTTTTGGTCAGCACGTCCACAAACGAAGAATTTGATGGTCTGCTCCATTTTTTAAGTCCTGGTTTAGTGTTCACAAAGGTGATACGTGATTCCGACTGGATCTCTCTACAACTAATAGAGAAGGCGCGATGAACGGTTATCTGAGCGAGTGACGTAGTTCGTGGCCGCTGTTGTATTTCATATCTATCTTTTTACACTAATTAATATCTTGATCTCTTCAAAACCCTTTGCACTTCAGTCGCTCGCGTCCAAGCATCCCTTCACATTCGTTTATATTCATACATTCTTATAGATTCAATGCCAACAATTCTACACCCATCACTAGATTACCAAGAATTTCCAAAGACGATCAGAAAACCATGTTTATAGCACTTCCAAAAGATGCTCAATCCGTCGTTACCTTTGACGCCAGCGTCACTGTCACCGAGACTGTTCAAACATTCAGCGAAACCAAAAATATTACCACCGGATTTGATTACACGACCGAGATTCTCGAAAATCGAACATCAAACGAATCTATCAACGGCATTATCGTAGTTGATTACACCGACTCTCCCAGAGATTCAACTTTCAATAGAACTTTCAGTAATATCACCGGAATCAACTGCGAGACCTTAACGAATTCGACTCTCATCAAAAGCAGGGACACTTTTCAAATAAACGACACAACCTCGATAGGAAACGCCACCTCAGTGGGGAACGCAACCTCGATCGACGATACCAGTGGAATAAATAACACCACCTCCGGAGGAGGAGGGTGTGCATGTGCGGCAGGACATGCAGTACTGTTTCCTCTTCCCTCTATTCAAACAATCCAATAGACTAAATTCAGCAGAGTATTGACGACGTCCTTGTCAAATGGCTTACCGTCGTGAGCTCACTCTTAACGCTTGCCGTTGCTATCGTGGGCGTCATTGCCAGCATTCAAGACCGCAAAGACCGGAGAAGATGTGAGGCGAGAGAGAAGTCACTTATCGAAATGACAGAGATGGAATCAGGAGGCACACCAGAGGGGGAAACCGATGATGCAGGAGAAATTTCTGCTGGTGGTACAGGAGATGATCCCGACGATGATTCAGACAATTCGCCAAGCGAGTCTTCAGATGAGATAGCAGAAACTATATTGGAGAAACCGCCAGATAACAGATCAGACAGCACACCCGAGGAGACCCTTAGCAGCACAAGTAGTGAACAAGATGGGGATTCGAATTTCCTAGACGATACTCCAGATGATTCATCCTGCGACCGAAGTAGTGAAGGAGTTGAAGATGGGGTCTCTGTGAACGATTCACTAGACAATGCATCCGACAACACGAGCATTGAAGAAGATAGGAATTCGAGTTTTGTAAACGGCTCACTCGAAATCTCACACAACGATACTAGCACCGATGAAGAAATGCATCAAGAAGCTTTAGACAGTTCAGACGATTCATTGAGCGATACGAGTGCCGATGAAGTTGAGATTGAAGGTTCGGATGATTTACCAGACGACTCATATAGTGCCAGGAATAGTAGGGAAGAAGTTGATTTGCAAGATTCGCTACACGAATCACTAGACGAGAGCCCAGACAATTCACTGTGCGATATACTAAACGAGTTATCAAGCGACACAAGCAAGGGCTACGTAGGATCTGAATCTGACAGTGACTTAACTGTATTGCGGATCTGCAGCTCTTAAATCTTGCAATGCTTTGAATGACTAGGGAACCTAAAAGCATACACTACGGGTTGGGATCAAGACTGGAGGAAGGGCATTGACAATAGCTACAGGTAAAAAAACTCCAGTGACTCTGCTACTACGGCAGGAGAACTGATACTGCGGTCTCTCGGGAATAATGACGGTGGTGATAAATGGATGGACAGATAAAATACGGTATGGACACAAAAATGTTTAATTTTTGAAATGGGAATCGAAGCTCAAAGTGGAGTAGGACCGAGTGAACTGGATTAGGTTGGTTAGTCTGGGTTGCTTGGATGACATCTACGTAACATTCATTAGCTCTGTTAAGAACCTCCAACTTTGGAAACCATTCCACCTCATCTTTCTACTTACTTTTCAAATTCCAAAAGCATTGGTCAATTATCTCTCAAGTGTATATCAATACCGCTCTACTACTAATGCAATTCTTCAACCCATGCTAAAAAATGAACTCGAGAACAGCCTCTTGCAGCCTTCTTGCCAATACCATAGCCACCTTCATCTTAACAAACCAATCAGCCATTGACGAAAGTCCTGCACTTCAGAAAAGCGTGGTAAGCTAGTCTACTGTCTAATGTAGAGCACGACGTTAAGGTGGGATATAGTTTCTCCCTGTCGCTGGCGGCTTCCTCCTCTTCATCGTCCTGCTCTCGGTCCTGGGCTGTGCGCTGAGGTCGACATGCGACGGGGGAGTAGAGAAAGGAGGGCGTCCCGATGCAGATGACGGCATGGTGGGCGGCTGACGGAGGTGATCGGACGTGGAGGGCGGGATGGATGGCAAATGCTATTGAGAGAGGATGCAGACATCTGTGGGGGGAATCTGGATTGGGTCCGTTTGGAACTGCGTCTTCTGCGCGTGGTGGAAAGAGGTTGAGAAGGCGTTTCTGGAATAGGGTTTTGCTGCCACGGCGTTGCGGAAGTGACGAGGCAGGTAATGGAATGATACCCGATATTGGAGTGCTGGTTGGGTAGGCAGCTGGTTTGTCTGTTCGGGATACATACGGAAGGTTCAAGGATGGATGAATAAATGAATATCAAAACCTGATGTTCCTTCTACTGCTCCACCGTGGAAATTCTTGCAACCTAATTTGTTTCTGTAACGGAGACATGCACTTGGCTGAGTATGGGGGTGGGGGTTTGATAAACTTCCCCAGATTGACTCTGCCGGTCGAGTAGTAAATACAAAGAATAGGGATGCTGAGCAAGACGCGTCAGGTACTGGGGTGACATGAGATGAGAAACAATCTTCAATGCTTTTGGTAGAATTAAATATAAATCTACATATATTTTTAAAGAATAGAGGAGAGAGAAAGTTTAGATTGTTCCGAATATAAAATCTGGCCTAGTTGCGTGCTGTTTAAAAATATTCGAGAGGTTCAAGATTTGAGGGCATTCTGCTTGTCATAAAGTAGATACGAGAACAATCATACTGTTTGGCAACTTAATTTTAATAAAGAAAGAAAGCAGGAGAAGGAGGAAATACCAGTGGGCCAGATGATTCTAAAAATTGATTACTCTATAAAAAATCTGACTACAAGCTTTCGATGCCTGGTTTGAGCATATCTTTGTACATAATACTAGAATTATCTCTAAAATCCAAAGCTCAAGAAGTGAAGCCGAATTTTATAGCGCATACGCAGATTTCTTTGGATGTCTTGAAAAAGGAGGAAAGGCAAAATAGCTAAGAGATGACAATTTTAAGAGGTCTATTGGCCGACCATTTGAAGTATGCTTCTTAGAAAACTGCTAGCAGGAAGAGAAAATTACTCTGGAGAAGGATTAAGGGCCCAATTACTTCTGCTCTTGCTGCTTCGAGTCTGTAATGTGCACATAGCTGCTTCTGCTGTAGCTCATCAGAGGAAGACTTCCAATGTTGAATAGAGCAAAAATTTGTTTTGTGAAGCCAATTTCAGACATGCAATTTGGAGGCATTGTGTTCGATACACAGAAGTCGCAAACATCTGCGATTCAAGGCACACTTTGAATAAAGAACACCAATTTTTTTATAACTTTTCTTGGTCTTCTCTTGTTTTGTGTGTTGCTCCAGCAAGCGAGCTCGGACTGGAGTTGTCTGTCCCGCGGGTTGTTGCATGGGGTCAGTCTGCCTTTTCGGCCTGGGTGGTGGCGGCAGTCCCCCACTAGGCCTGGACTGAACATCACAAGACAACGGCGACGACGATAGCTTCTCGCAACTCCTGCCTGTTTGCAGAAAAGCCTCCCGCCATGCACACGCTCTCGTTAGATCCGGAGTCTTCAGCTCTAAGTTCCACATCCCTTTGCAATGGCTTGTCTACCAGCTCCAACGTTAAGCTTTACCATTCCTTCTCTCCAAGATGACCTTACCCTTGAGTGTCGCGTCTATCATCCAAAATGCCTAGCACCAACTTCCATATCTCATATAACGGAGTGGAAGAGGAAGGCCGCTATAGTTGCACATCCTTATGCTACGCTGGGAGGATGTATGGATGATCCTGTTGTGAGTCTGGTAGCTACCATCTGCTTGAGTGAAGGCTATTTGGTAGGAACTTTTAACTTTCGGTATATTGCATATCCTTTTTTCTATGCAGAGACTTTGACTGATATTTTGTGACTAGAGGAGCTGGATGTTCAGGTGGAAGAACTTCATGGCAAGGCAAAGGCGAACAGAACGACTACAAATCCTTCATAGCGTTTATGACCTACTACACCTATCTTCTCTCTCAGCCGCCTCTCACCCTCGAATCAAAATTTACACACCTCTCTCCTGAGCACCACGAACTGAGTCCCATTCCATCCCAAGCCCTCCCGCCAGCTCGCTCACGCAAAGAGACCCAAAGCCTTCCTGCACTTTCAATACCGAATTCAATAGGATCAAATAGACAGCCTCTCCTCCTCTTAGCAGGTTATAGCTATGGCGCACTCATAACCGCATCCTTACCACCTATCACCAGCTCCATACTTGCACCCTTTCAATCCCCGGTTCCAGGAACGCCGTACTTTTCCATCCGCCTGCGAGCTCAATCCCTCGCCACCCAACAAAATGCCCAAATAAGAAGCTGTATTAGCATCCTTTTGCAAACCTCCACACCTCGACGTGGCCACAGTGTTAGCAACGCTGAAATCCTCACAAACCCCAAGCTGCGAGGTAGTTCCGTCCGCACAGGTGGAGACGAAGACCTCCGGCGCGCAAGCCACGACTCTCACCGTTCATTTAGTATGGATGGGACTGCAACTGCCGTACGGAAAAGCGTAGATCGCGTGCGGAGCATGACGAGCCCAAAACGGGCGCGAAGTTATCGCTCCCAACATCACTCCTCCGGATCAGCAGATTCCATCCCCATATCAATCAAACCCAAACCCGAAGAAGAAACCCATCTCCACCCCATCCCAGGCCTAGAAACGCAATTCCAAACCGCCTACCTCCTCATCTCACCCTTACAAGGCCTAGTATCCAATCTCGTCACATTCTGGAACACGTCACTCTTCAAGCCTCAATCTTCCTTTCCATTTTCTTCTCCTTCCTCGAAAGTGAAAGATAGAGACAAAAATCGAGACAAAACCCTAGACGCATTATCTGAGCATGAACGTAAATTTACAATCGACCCTACACTGGCCGTTTATGGTGATAACGATGTTTTTGTCAGCGTGAAGCGGTTAAGAATGTGGGCGGAGCGTTTGAGGAGTAATGGGAATGGCGTGTTTAGGCATGTGGAGGTGGAAGGAGCAGGGCATTTTTGGCATGATAGGGAGGATGTGGTAGTGTTGACGGAGGAGATTAGGGGTTTTGTTAAGGAGCTATGAGGACTAATGGTTTTGCACAAATGCCTGTGTAGTTCTTAATACGAGTAAGATTTGAGATATGAATGTGGATTGGGATCCTAGACAGTCAGATAGAATGTTCTCTCTACCTTGAGATGTATATAAATACCACTGAATATAATAAGATAGAGATGGATTTGGCAGTAGCGCTTGTTCAAGGGCACTTCAATTGATTCTCTAAACCGAAGACTGAGAGACTTGAAGCTCAGTAGATTTTCGATACTAATTCAGAAGTCAAAAACACCTTTTAGACTCTTAGCCAACGAGACTTTCGATTTCAATCCCAAGTCGAAAATGGATTGGTGATAAGATATATCGTCATGTCTTTTTGCCGGCTGGGTATTATAGTCTGCTAGTTTTGAAATTGTAAGAGTGCTCCCCAGAGGAAAGAGGAATACGACAAGAACATGATATGATATATATGATCCGATATGCACCCAAACACACAGACTACCTAGCCAAACCTAATCTAATCTGATTTGAACTGAACACCCTAATCATTTCCTCTCACCCAAACACCATTCAATCATCGCAATACCAAACGCCGATGCATCATGATATGATATGGTGGCGTAGAATCATCTCGTCATACTCGTTCCTACTCTTCCTCATACTAGTTTCATCGATCCAATAACTATAGGCTGCGTTGTTTAGCAAATGCTGAAATCGCTCATATATCGATATAAACCACCACCTATAATGTCAATCCAATACCTACGTCCCAATACCCAACCCAACTTTCGGCTGCCCTCCATTTCCACTCTGGTTGACACCCACACTTGCACCTCTCTCTCTCAACCTCCTCCCCTCCATCAATCCCCTCAGTCCCCGTTTCTGCAGCCCAATAACAGCCGAGATATCACCCCTCCACATCACCTTCTCTAATCCTACTTTCACTCTCTCCCTGTCTCCATTCTCACTGGCACTTACGCTACCCATATCGCTCTCGCTCATATCACTCTCACTGACTTCGCTCGTGGCGCTAAGACTCTCTTCTTCTTCAAGTTTGTCGCGGAGGTTGAGTGAAACGACTGAAGTATTGATACGGAGTGGAAGCTGTCGGGGTTCCTCGTCTGCGGTGCCACTGCTCCCTGAAGGGACGTCGTTGAGATCTCGGTTGAGCCAGTTCTCGGCACTGGAGGTGGCGCGTCCTCCTCCGGCCGCCATGGCTGAGGCGTTGAATACCGCTGCTGCATTTCTTGAATCTAAGACTCCGTGTAGGCGCTCCACGACAGCTTCTAATAAGCCGTCGATTTTATATGGTCGTGCGATTTGGAGGAGAGAGCAGAGGATCTGTGGCGTGCACAGTGGAGAGTTGGAGGAAGGGAGGGAAGAGGTGTAGATGAAGTGCAGGAGGGATTGGAGGGTTAGTTGAGTATGTGGAAGGTAGAGGGTCCTGGGGCGGGAGGTGGGCGAAAGGGAGGATGTATCTGGGGGATGCGTGAGGGTTGAGAGATCAATAGAACCAATTGAGGTCATTGAATTCCCGTTACTTATTAATGTGGAGGAGTTGGATATATTCGAGGATTGGGCGCCGATGGAAGGTGTGATGGTTACGCTAGAGTTTCGGCTCGGGTTATGGCGAAATATGTTCTCAGCTCGTAATGTAGCGGCATCGTTGCCATCGTGGGTAGCAGTCCCTTCGCGTAGTAGCTGGATGAAATACGGTCCCCATCTGCGAGCAATGACTCGGGAGTTGACAGGTATACGTTCTCCACCCACACAAAGGATATCCATATCTGCTATCTCTCTCATTCCAAGAGCAGCCTGTCCTAAATCTTCAGCAGCCTTTGACAGAGTTCGACCCCCTGCTGTCCAACCAGGCTTACTATTCAATGATGGAGTTGAGAATGGAGAGCTAGCTGAGATAAAACCGGACATTGGCGACACCTTCCTCGGGTTATCGTACAAACCAAATGCCTCAAGCTCAACCATACACACATTGCTGAAATTTATTCGGCGATGATTGTAATCCTCTACCAAGCTTCGTTTGCGGTTGCCGAGAATAACAAAGGTGTTTCGACGATTCCATAATACGCCACGATTCCAACTTCCTTGACTAAATACATTTCCGCCAGCATCAATACGGCTCCATGTTAAGGTCCGTAAATCCAATGCCCAGAGTGCATATTCTTGTTTTGAGGATGTGAGGTAAGTTCCACTGACGACAAAATTCGTGTCGATGACACCTCCATTGGGAAATCGGAGACCTGGAGGTGAGAACGTGCCTTGCATAGGCCTTTCGGTTAATGTTCCATCTGATGCCCTAATTTGTAGTTCCAGTTTGACATCTAGGAAGTTATAGTTCGAATATATCAACATTGAAGACCCAGGCTCTTTAGGTTCTTGACCCGATAGACCGTTCTCAGGTTTAGCCTGCGTAGTCCTTCCAAGTCGAACGGAGATGTTAGTTGGAAGCGGTGCGACAACACTTCGATATGCTCCACAGCTCTTCCCTAGCTGTTGCGTCACAGTCCATTTCAAACTTCTCAGATTGAACACACTGATCTGTTCGATGTAATGATTCGCACTATCCTGACCACCAACAACTACCATCTCAGCCCCACCACTCCCATCAATGTTCACTCCAATGGTGCCCTGATTTGGATTCGACCCAGCTGGGTTATGTTGCAGTGCTGAAGAAGCAGCAGAAGTTGATGAGAAGGTAGCAGATGAAGGTAGAATTGTTGCGCAGTGTGCATATCTCCCTTGTGGTGTATCTGATGTCGGTATAAAAGACCATATCCTTGTAAGTGCATCATAGACATATATGTCAGACATCACCACAACTTCAGGTTGTGCTTCTTGGGCATTCTGTGCAGCGGCTGTTTGCGCTTGTCCCTGAACCGGTGCTGGGGACATACCGCCATAGCAAACCAATTTCGTATCTCCAAGAGGACATACGCTGTGAAAATATCTTGGTGGAGGCACATCTCCAGTCGTTTCTAACTTCGTCCAATGCCGCCGTATAAGATCCAACTCATATAAATCGGAGGTTAATGCAGGCCGTGATCTTGATAATATTCGCCCGCCAAACACATATAATTTATCCCCAAGAATGGTAGTTGTGGCTCCTACTAAAGGATGCGGCTCTCTCCCTGTAGTTCGATGTACATTGCACATGAGACCTGATAAATGCTGTGATGACGTGCCGCTAGGTGTTCCTAATGTTTGGCCTCCACCTGGACGAGGCTGGGCCGGCGAAGGTCCCGCAGATGGAGGTCCATTGCTCCTCGGTGTCATGATATCCTTTGGATCATCTTCATCCTGCCTGATTGAACTGGCAATACTGCTCTGACTGCTATTTATATCTGGTAGATATCCGCTACTTGAACCAGGCTTCATGGCACTGGCATATAGCTGAGCGGACGCCGAAGTCGCCGAATCCATCGTACTCGTCCGACTGCCGTTCACAGCAGGTCTAGACATTGTTGTGAAGGGTTTTGGTGTATCAGGTGGCGAGTAAGGAGTCTGTAAGAGTTCTTCTAAAGGAGGAGAAATGGGTGTCTTGGGTAAAGGCTTTTCGCGGTTAATATCACTTTTACTCCGTGCATGGCCTTTCGTCTGTAATGGGCGAAAGAGTTCGAAGGGGGCAGAAGCTGGAGTGAGGTCAGGCGTCTTCCTTGTTGATGGTCCACCAATTTCTATATTTGAAGGTCTCTGTCCTGAAGAGAAGGATCCAAACTTTCTGATGCTCTTCCGGACACGAGACTCGCGGGCTTGGCCGGATGGTGTTGATTCGAGAGAGGCTGAGAATCTGGACTCCAGCGAGCCTGCTGGCAGCACTGTTAGTCTATCTGGCATTGTATTTCATGTTTGGAAAATGGGGACAAAGTGAGTAGTGAGTGGAACCCCTGGAGATGGACAAGAGATGGACCATACTGCAAGAGTAAAGAGAAATGCATACCGGTAGATGGTCAACAGATGCGCTAAGTGCCGTCAAGGCTCTCTGTCTCTGTCAGGAGGCAACCAACACAGGGGACTGGTCGGTACTATTCGATGGAACAGCAAGCGATGTGGAGAGAGCAATGGTCTGAGAGCTCTGGTGAGGATGAATCTGTGAGGTGGTCCCTCCACTGCAGCACAGACGCGCAAAATCCAAGATCAAGGCAGTCAGAGGCGCGCTTCCGATTCTAAACTCCCCTGCTGCACACCGAGAGCCTGGGCGAGTGTTGGAGATCTTGGGCCAAGAAGGGAAGGCTGTCTTCCAGTTCCGAATTAATGACTTCTCTGAGAAGCGGCCGAGAGAAGGACCAGCCTTCCTTGTTCTGCAGTGTCGCCGCCGGGTCGGATTTTCACGGCGAAATTGTACTTCGCGCAGGAGCTCGATGTTGGTAAATGCGTACCTCGCAGAGTCGCAGCTGCACAGGTCGACGGCTGGGTTGGTAGGTGAGGTCGCAGATTGTCTGGCAGAGCCCCTCTTTACATCCCCACGCGCAGTCCAAGACCTTCTCTAACCAGAATCCTTCCGCAAGACCGTTTTCTGCGAGACGAGTGGGCGTCCTGGATGATTTGCTGCCTTCTCTGCCGGGCGATGCGATGGCATGCGTCGATTTCGTGTTCCTTGCTGATGCTTTGACCTGCCCGAGCAATGGGTGCGCCCGTCCAGCAAATCAAACAGCGTTGTTCGTCCGACCTGACTACCTCTCCACGTGTTTCCCTCGAGGTTTAGATCTTCATTCGATTCTCTTCCCCACAAATGCTACAAGTCTGCCGACTGGGAGGAAGAAAGTTGGCCGGTCGACGATGAGGTTGCGGACGAGAGTGGTCTGTCGTCCGATCTAGACGAGATGAGATACTCTTGCAGGATTAATTGTTGGTGTTAGCATATTAGCATGAATCCTAGCATGACAGGGCTTGTGTGGTTGGTTCTGCACTTTTCGGGGACCAACCTCCGTTTTCCCAGAGTATTATTCGGGATGGGACTTGGGAAAGAGAGACGCCCCTGATTCTGGATCTTTCCGATACTTTACTCTGTACAGGAAGCGTCAAGCCTGAGAAGAGTGGAGCTGCATGATGAAGTCGACGTTACTGTTACGCCAAAGGTCTAAACATGAGCACTCTGCTGTAGCTGAACTGACTCGTCACACCACAAATCACAAATCGAAGAGATTTTTGTGTTGTTCAACTTTTTTGGATTTCTTTGTCATATCTATGTCCTTGCCTTCCAAGTCCAACTCCGGTAAACTCGGTATCACATTTCGATTGACACAGTTATTGCCATTGCAAAAGCAAAGTATTCCATTCGCTGATCTCGCATTTTCCGTCGTAAACAGACCAATTAAACTGCAGCAGAAGTCTGCTCTTTTGGCAGAGGAGTAAATCTAAGATATGGCTTGACAATGCGGAAGTTGGGGAAGAGATTCTTGGCCTCATCATTCTTCACGCTGGGGTGAACAATCACATCATCTCCTGGAATCCAGTTGATTGGGGTGGTGACACGGTGCTTGTCGCCAGTCTGAAGAGAATCAACAACACGTAGGACTTCGGCAGTGTTACGGCCAGTGGAGGCTGGGTAAGAGAGGATGAGACGAATGGTCTTCTTTGGGTCAATAATGAAGACTGAGCGAATGGTAAAGGCGATGCCCTTGGAATCGACGTTGGTGGTATCTTGATAGTCCAACCTAGAGATTATTAGCGGATTAAAAAGATGGGGACCCGTTCAGACTTACATATCATAGGCATAGGCGACTTTTCGCTCTTTGTCACCAATGATTGGGAACGAAAGCTTGCTTCCAGAGATCTCATCAATATCCTTGATCCATCCTCCGTGGGATTCGATTGTGTTTGCAGAGAGGCCAATCAACTTGACGCCACGCTTGTTGAACTCAGGCTCGAGTTTTGCAAAAGCACCGAGTTCGGTGGTGCAAACGGGAGTGTAATCCTCAGGATGGGAAAAGAGCACAACCCAGTTATTACCAATGAACTCGTGAAAGTCGATGGGACCTTGGGTGGTCTCAGCCTTGAAGTTCGGGGCAATGGAGCCCAGACGGAGACTAAGCAGAGTTCGTCAGTAGGGGAAGAAAAGGATGCTGGATGATTTTTATTTAAATCCCATTCCCGGGACAATTTGGAGACCAAGGTGGCTCCAGTGCGCCATTGAGTATATTGCCATTGCCATTGCCAAAGAAGCCTTCGCAGCGGTGCGGGGTTCTGGTGGGGTAAAATAATGGAAGAACTGGACTTACGGAGCAGCTCTGGGTTCAGCAGACATATCGACGAGTTTTGGGATGATATTGCAGAAATCCGAATAACCTTGGATCTGGCGTTGAAGTCTTGTCGAGTACAGACCACAGAGAGACTTTCAGTCTTTCAGAGGAGGGAGAACCGTTGTTTTCATTGCAAAGGGCCGCGGACAGCCTTGGAGCACGCAATCGAGCTAGAGCCGAATGCGGCCGTGGTGCTTGCCACACCTGGGGGAAATCAGGCGGTGACTGGTCCGCTTTCTCTTCTCTCTCTTCTGATCACCCATCGGCCTCCGCTGCTGGAATTTGCATTTCATGGTCGGTTGATGCGTAATCGCACAAGGGGAGCTGGTGGTGGTGCAATTCATGCCAGGAATGTCAACTAAGCTTGCGGCACATGGCGTGGATAGTGGCGCACAACTTTGTTTTCTGTCGTCGCTCATTCGTTCGTCAGAGGCACGAGAAAACCTTTTCTTCTCCTCCGAGACGACACGGCTCAGGGAGAAGGCTGATCCTCCTCCGCACTGGGCCCCTCGATCGCTTCATCCTGTATCATCAGCCTTGCCGCATGGGTTGAACGCATCCCGCTGCCAGCGGCGATCCCTCCTTGGTCTGGAAACCGCCATACCGTCGTCGGGTTTGTCTTGCTTGGTCGCGAGACCTCATATCGTTCAGTCATTTCTTTTGCCATCTCAGAAATCGAAGATTAACGTGCCTCTAGTGCCTCCTTTCACCAAAGTTCCTTCTCTGCATGGATTGACACTGATTTGGGAGGAGAGATGTTGTGATGCCCTCATACAGCGTAGAAAGGTGGGGGATCGAAACTGGCGAAGAAGCTATGGCGCCTTCGCATCAGGCCACGCCTCCCTATCCAGTGGAGTTTCCATCATACCTGCGAGTCTGCACGATATTACGACCCTCTGGCTCTCCCACCGTTGTCTCGCTCTTCACCCTTCAGCCTCGTCTTGACTCCATGACGGGAATAAGGGACTGGAGTTTGGAAATAAAAATGTCGAGTTCCACAAACTTCATTCCCGGCCATCCTAATCCCAATAGGGTTAAGGATTCTCCACGCCACCACAAACGAGTTAAGCCTACGAGCATTTCTGGGGTCGAATCGCCCCAAACTGCTTCACTATTATTCATCTATCCACTCCCACTGCCTCAATCTTTTCTTTTCGATAACCCCGTTCTGTCCCTGTTCCTTCTCGTAATGTTTCCGACTTCATTCTCACTTTCTCTAAATTTCTCTCTGCAATATCTGTTATATTCATGATACGAAGCTAGCCGGCAATGGCAACCTCAGATCTCGACTCCACCATAAAGGAGTGCCTTGGCCAAGTCTCAAACGGCAGATCGTATAACAATGACTCAGAGGAGAAAACCCTTTCTCAAGACTCCTCAATATCAGACTTTACAACAAAGACTCCTGATAACAACACGGTGAACTGTTCTTCTCCAATAGTCTACCACTATCTTACCTTTGCAATCCCATTGCCTCCTGTTTCAAGGCATGGATCTTCCATGGCCACCCCACCGCCGCCTCCTCCAGATCTCAAAAAATATACCTCTCCATTCGACTGGCCAGAATCTCAAAAAAGGAACATGATCTGGCTTTCCTGTGTGGCCACCATGATCACAGCCTACACAGCCGGATCATATGCCCCAGCAGCGCCACATATGGCAGTCGAATGGCACATCAGCGAGATCGCTGTTGTAGTAGGTATCACAGCCTTCTGCGCGGGCTTTGCCATAGCTCCCATGGTCTTGGCACCTTTCTCCGAGATCAACGGGCGCTATCCCGTCTTCGTCGGCGCTGGTATCCTTTACTTCATCTGTCAAATTTGCTGCGCAGTTACTCAAAGCTACGCCGGTATGCTTTTAGCTCGTTTCTGGGTTGGTTGTGGGAGTTCTGTATTCTCGACAATGGTTGGCGGCGTGGTAAGTGATCTCTACCATGCCGAAGGTAGAAACACGCCCATGGCTTTATTTTCTGGATTTGTACTGGTTGGCACAGGTTTAGGTCCTCTGGTATCGGGCTTCATTGCTCAAAACACGCATTGGAGGATGGTTTTTTGGGTACAGGTCATCACTTGCGGCATAGTCATCGGAGCTGTGATTATCTTCTTCCGCGAGACACGGGGATCTATTCTACTCTCTCGTAAAGCTCACACTCTGAACAAGTGGTATGAAGAGCGAGAGGTTGCGGGTTATTTCGGGTTTGAGATGCCGTTCGATGAAAAAACTACTAGCCAAAGAATCAGATGGAAAGTCAAGTCCGACGAGGAGCGTGAGAGCATCAGTAAAATGATTGGTATCTCCGTATATCGACCTTTTCATCTCCTCATCACTGAGCCCGTTGTCTTTTTCTTCTCGCTCTGGGTCGCCTTCGCTTGGGCCGTCCTATACCTAACATTTGGCTCCATCCCTCTTGTCTTCTCCATCTCCCACAAATTCAACACCCAGCAAGCAGATGCCGTCTTCGCCGCGATGATAGTCGGTAGTATTCTATCCACCATATTATCTATTCATCAGGACCGCCTTCTTGGTGTCTATCTGAGTTCTCACAAATCCACCTGGTTGGGTCAGAAACTTGATATGTCTAGTCCCGAAGCACGGCTCTATTTTGCCTGCATTGAGTCAATCCTCCTTCCTCTTGGGCTCTTCTTGTTTGGTTGGACTTCTTTCTCGTCAATTCCATGGATCGTTCCTACTTTAGGTATCGGCTGTGCAACTATGGGCATCTATTCGGTCTACCTCGCTACTTTTAATTACCTAGCTGATACTTATCATCGATATGCTAGCTCAGCACTTGCGGCACAGAGTTTCTGTCGAAATATCCTCGGTGGAGTGTTTCCTTTGGTGACGGTCCAGATGTTTGACAGATTATCTTTTCAGGGAGCAGCCAGTTTGTTAGGTGGTGTGGCGTTGGTTTTGAGTGCTGTACCATGGGTGTTGGTCCTCTATGGTTCGAAGATTAGGGGAAGGAGTAAATTTGCGAGTGAGATCATGTAAGGGGAATTTGTCAGAGTATTTACTTTCAATTTAAGACGAGAGTAGCGAGATATGATTCAACACAATAAGGCATTTATCAGGCAATGTTGTTTACGAAACTTGAATAGGATACAAGCTGTTTATCAGCATAGCAAGACATAAGATTATGGTTAATGAAATTACTTACTATGTCTCAAGTACAATCTTCGCTAACAATGAATCCTTTAAGACCGACAGCGCTCGATAGCCAACAAACCGCACACACTAGCTATGCAACCAAAGACTAACATAATCATGGGATACTTCCGGCTATTCAAACCAGCCCAAACAACTCAAATCAAAATCAACGAACAGACTCCTCTACCCCATCTACCCCATTGAGAGCACACAAAAACAAAGGCTCCCCAACCACCAAGCTTGGATACCAGGAGACATTGTCCCCCAGTGAGAGATCGCCATATCAAAAGCTGCCCCCCCCCCCCCAAAAAAGCGAGTAACCATACTGTCGGATTTCAGAGTCGCATCTAGAATCTTGAAGCTGTGCTGGGGGTTGTACAAATCTGATTTTACTCTCTTCCCCCTTTTTCTTCTTTTTCTTTAGACATTCTATTTGGCCTCTGTTTTAGCTAGATATGCAGAGTAAGGACCTTGCTTGTATGATTCAATGTAATGTAGCAGCCCTACTTATATAGTGATTAGTCAGACACTATTAGGATCTTGAACTTAAGTAGCTTGAGATGATAACCTATTCTTTGGCTCTAGAATCCTAGTTATCTTTTTTCTATGAATCAATTCAAAGATTCGTTTTTAAGCAAATAGAAAACTTTATGGGAAACAAATTAAAAGAAAGGTATTAAAATCGCTATCACTTTATTCTTAAGACTACCTACTACCGAATTCCTACAAAACTTCACCCACTCACAGCATCTCATGTTTTCGGCAAAACAACATTCTGCTATCTAAATCCCTATGCTGTCTCTTCAACTCCCTTCAACAACTCCGCGTTTAATTTCGCAATTTCTTCACGTGCCTTGATGTCTTCAGGATCTTCAGTCGGTGTTTCTTGGGGAGATGTTAGAGGTTCAGAGACAGCTGGCTTTGATTCGGACGATGGTGCGGGTGTAACTTCAGGCTCAATAGGGGTATCTTTTGTTGCTGTAACATTTTCAATTGATGAAATAACATTTTCTTGAGTTGCAGCTGGCGATTCGGTCGCTGATAGATCATTCACTGGCTCAGCAGCAGTTGTCACTGGTTCGTCTTGTTTTGGAGCTTCGGTTTCAATACCAGGGCCAACTTCTTGCTTCTCGACCTCAGTTACAGCTGCGCTTTGATCTTTATTTGCCTCTGTGGCCCCGGCGGTTATGGACGAATCAACAGCAGTTGCTAGATGTTCTTGTGGGGCCTTCGAGGTTTCTGGTGCGACTTCCTGCTTCTCCTCAACTGCCACTGGCTCTGCGGTCGTTTTTTCCTCGGGCTGTTTCGTAGGCGACGATACTTTGGACACCGATTTCACGGGCCCAGCCTTTGCAATAGGTTTAACTAGCTTCTGAACAGTCTTTGCTGGGGAATCATCCCTCCTATGGCTGGCCGAAATTCCCTTAGCTGGCTCATGATGCTTCGGTGTCCCATCTTTCGTAGCCGGTCGCTTGGCTGAAGGTGCTGGCTTAGGTGGAGTAGATGGAGTTTTCTCGGCAGTTTTAGAGGCAGAAGCAGTAGTAGGTCTCATCATTCTAGCCAAGAACGAATCATCTGTAGTAGCCGGCGGTAGACTTTGACGAGATGACTGTTTCTTTAGCGTTGCGGGAGGAGGACCTAATGAAGGTCTACTATTCCCGCTTTGGAGCGTTGAGGTACTCCTAGCAATTGGCTTTGTGGGTACTGCACTGGCACGGCTTGACGAACGAGTCAGATTAGTTGGGGGTTGAACGTTTCCAGAAGCACGACTTAGCGATTGTCGGCCTAGTGGTGGGGATGCAGCAGCAGTTTTCGAACCTGATGATGCTGTATGAGCGGTCAATGATGCTGGGAGCTTGACAGGGCGTGTAGGAGATTTGGGTCGAGGTTTATTGAACCCAGTCTGTGGAGGCGAAGCTGAAATTCTCGTCTTTGGAATTGAGCCATGAGCTGTTGTGGTAGCAGCTTTGCTTGCAGGTTTTGAGGGTTGGCTTGGTTGGCTTGCCTGTAACGGGGTTCTACTCGGTTTCTTCTCTACTTTTTTCTCAGGGACAGTGACTTCTTTCGGTTGCGCTCTCTTTGGGGTAGTTGGTGTCTTTGGGAGCGGTGATTTGAGCTTCTTTGGAGAAGGAGAAGCCTTTGGTACTGTATTTACCCGTGCCGTAGAAATAGGAGCTGGCTTTACAGCAGTTTGGCTTGTGCTGCTTGTAGCAGCTTTCTCTATAGCCTCTGCAGCAGACTTTAAGGACCCGTTCGTATGCCCATTTATAGCAGGAGTTGGCTTCTTAGACTCAACTTTCCGGGGCTCAGGTGCGATTTCCTTCTTCTCTTCAGTTGCCTTGAATGCTTTTGGTTTCTTGTCTGTTTCCAAAGGAGGCGTCTCGACAGCGGTCTCTGGTATCGTTTCGGTTATTACTGTGCTCTGATTTCTTGCCTCCATCTCCGTAGCAAGAGACTCCTTTCTTTCTGCTGTCTCTTTTGGATGTTCCGCCTCGTCGATACTAAAACTTGTCCGCCGCTTTGCCATACTCGGTTCACCGCTTGGCTCTCTCTTCAAACCCATCTGATTACCATTTCTCTCTACTGCCACAAAGTTTGTCCGAACTTTTGAAAGAGGTCGCGGTGAGGTTCCGGTGCTAGGGGCACCTGCAAATATCAGCAAGCGTCTCTAAATTGTGGATCCAAGTCGAACTCACCCATATTCTCTGCAGGAGAACGACCGCGGTCCGGCGGACTGGTTGCGTCCTTGTTCTCGAACATTGCCCTCAGGTTGCGGACGCCTCCTGACATGTTGGCGGTTTTATGGACACTTAGTGTGGAATGCAGTCGTTCTTTCCCTCAATCTCCAGATGTCCGGCAGACAAAGCGAGGAAGCCTCGAGGGAAGCTTCGAGTCCGAGACAATTCAAGTGAGTTTTTCGGGGTTTTAGATGAGAGCGGTTTGCTCAGGTTGATAGATACCTCGGGTGGTTGCAGGCAGAACGAATTTCACAATGACAACAAAGCTAGCCAACGTGGAACGCGACACGGAGTAAACAAACGCCGTTATAGAGAAGTGAGATGTAGTTGACAGCTTTCTGGAATGCGCACAAAGACAGCTGAATGTTTGACTTTCCCAAGAGCATGAGAGTTCGCGGATCAGGCATTTCGCGTATCGAATATATAATACACAGTATGCCAAAGTCTCATTACAGGGGCTCAGTGGATTCCAAACTTCTTTGGGTTGGTGGGGGAAGCCTTAAACTCGGAGATCAGCCAGAAAAGGGGAGCGAATTACAGGGCTCGTAGGCTGATGCCGCACTGTACCGAGAGCTTGTACCTCTACTGAAAATATTTGAAACCGATATCGCTCCACCATAGCACCAAACAAAATGGCAGCAAGAACGCTGCGTATAGGTACAATTGGCCCTAGACATCTGTTTAAATCCATCTGATCTCTCTCTAGGTCTCATTCCAGGCGATGGAATTGGCAAAGAAGTCATTCCTGCAGGCCGCCGTATCCTGGAAGCTCTCCCCGCTTCCCTCAAGCTTTCATTCGACTTTGTTGATTTAAAGGCGGGATTCGAGACCTTTGAGCAAACGGGGGCTGCCCTACCTGACAAGACTGTCGAGATTCTCAAGAATGAATGTGATGGCGCATTATTCGGCGCAGTCAGTTCTCCTTCCAAGGCTGTTAAAGGCTATTCCTCTCCAATCGTTGCCTTACGCAAACGCCTCGATCTATACGCCAATGTTCGACCTGTGAAGAGCGTATTGACTGCGAAGAACCCAATTGACATGGTCATTGTCCGGGAGAATACTGAAGACCTGTATGTGAAGGAAGAGAAGACTTATGAGGCCGCGGATGGAAGCAAGATTGCGGAGGCTATTAAGAGAATATCTGAGAAAGCTTCCTTCCGAATTGCTACTATGGCTGGAGAGATTGCTCTACGGCGACAGAAAATCCGGGATAGTGGTGCCCCGAGCATACACAAGTCGCCAATGGTTACAATTACACACAAGTCTAATGTTCTCAGCCAGACGGATGGGCTTTTCAGAGCGACGTCAAGAGCAGCATTGGCAGATTCAAAATTCTCAAGTGTGGGTGTAGAGGAGCAGATTGTTGATTCAATGGTCTATAAGCTTTTCCGTCAACCAGAGACTTACGATGTGATTGTTGCGCCAAACCTTTACGGAGATATTCTATCAGATGGAGCCGCTGCTTTGGTAGGCTCTCTTGGTCTCGTGCCCAGCGCAAACGTTGGAGAAGGATTTGCTATTGGAGAGCCATGCCATGGGAGTGCTCCTGATATCATGGGCAAGAACATTGCCAACCCCATTGCAACAATTCGAAGTGTGGCCTTGATGTTGGAGTTTTTGAACGAGGAGGCTGCGGCCGCCAAGATCTATGCTGCTGTGGATGGAAACTTAGAGGAGGGTAGACTACTCAGTCCTGATTTGGGAGGAAAAGCTACCACCACCGAAGTCCTTGAAGATATTCTCAGACGCTTGTAAATTTTATTGTTGATAATGCTCAGGCATAAAATAATATGATGACTGCCAATATCTTTTTGTACAATGTACCCTCTGCTGTGTTTTCAGCTCTCTTTCAAAGCAGAGTTTCGACGCCAACCATGCTGATCCCATATAATACACACTTCGTCGCTTCCATCGTCCTATACCACCCTACACAGCAATTGGCCCCCAATTTTTCTCTCTACACACTCCCTACTCTCCAAAATCCCTTTATCGGTACTGACAAACAAGCACTCTCCAGGTTTCGTCAATCCCTTCACATATCCCGCATCCCTCCCCCTTACTATTTTCCCCAGTCCCTCCACATCCATCCATATCCTCTTCGTCGGTTTGCTGACCATACTCAAATGCGTCAACACCGGTTGATTTTCCCAATACTTCATGCCCAGCCATAGTCTCCTAGTACTGACATTTTCTTGTGTAACGGGTTCGGGTACATATGAAGACAAGTCCTCGATTGGAGGAGGCGTGAGGCCGCCGCGCGTGACGGAAGAGAGGAAACCTGCTTGTTGGAGGGCGAGGGAGAACCGGAGAATCATGTTGGTAGAGGGGACGGAGGTAAGTCCTAGCCGCGCTTTGGAGGCATTTTGTAAGTGGGAACACACGTTGGCCATGTGAACAAGAGACATATTGCTGGTTGTGTCTGCGAGATTCCTCGAGAGGTAGTCGGCCCACGCGGGCTCAGAGGAAGATAGGATCCAGGAGGTCTTAGTTTGGCGCAATTGGATAGATCTAAGTATGAGATCTCGCCCGTGCAGAGTTTTTCTAGCGGTTAAGTGCGTGGATTTTTTTTATGAAGTCTCGTTATTTATTCCTTGAGCTCCAAAGGGGGATATCGCGTTACTGTTAACTGAAGCCAAAAATATTTCTTGGCATTGAAGTAACGATCACGTGAGAGATCTTTAGACATTTTCGTTTTGGTTTCGGACTTGAGCTTGAACTTGAACTTACATGCTTGGTAATATATCTACTTTGCAAGGCAAATACCAATATTTTCACTCCTCTTACTTTTCTATATCTGCTAAAAGTTGTGGAGATACACTTCTCAGTCAAAGACTTTCTCGTTCGCTCTTCTTCCAACTACTCTGTATTTCTATCCGTATGTGTTTCTGCTAAACATCATTTTCTCTTTTCTCTATGATCAGAAATTGGCGTCTAGCGACGAGACTATTGAAGCATTGAGGGATTTCAAGATAAACTGCAGGACTATCGACCAGAGGCTATATATAGCATATCATTGGCTAGGTTGATCTCATGCAGCCGCCAAGCTGCCCTGCATGTTCACAGTTGCCGCCCCCACCAATCTACCTACAAGTCGCGTTTCTCTGTTGAAAGCTATTTTCCAGCTCCTGAATTCAGTGTCGTACAAAATCCTGTCGCATCTCTCTTCCGAACCCAAAACCTAGGCACAGAGCAGCATAGTTATCATGGCGGCAAGACCTGGGGAGGACACTGCTGCGGTCCTGTGAGCTCATTCAGGCATCTAGAGACCTCATTGCTAATAGATATATGATAGATTCGCCGATATACATTACTACTATGGTCCACCAACTGCGAAACCACCTCATCATCGATTTGACAAAGGATCCTACGTTTATCTCTTCGAGAACGCAGCCCAGAGAAGGGCTCGCATAGAGATCGCCAATAACGCAGGCACTCCAGATCAGGACGCCTTTACTGGATGTTAGTATTCCAGCCCTTTGAGACTTCCCGATTACCCGATTTCTAACTGACTTGCAAGATCTTGACGGCACCCATATCAAATACTCGTACAAGCACTCCACTCTCGTAACCCTTGTGGTCGATGGTTCAGCCGGTCAACAGGTTGTTCCGGCAGATCCTCAGGAGTGGCATCTTCCCTCTTTTGACGCACGGAACGAGAATAAATATATGTATAAGCTTCATACGGTTGACTTATACTTTTGGATAAAGGAAGACGCTGTTCAGTTTGTGAATGGAATTCGCAGGGTACTTCCTCAGCAACAAGTGACTGTTCAGGATGAACCAGTTACTTCTCCGCCTCATCAAGAGGCAGTGAGTCCGGTTGTACAGAAACTGGAAAGTGTGGCTATCTCGGACCCTTCATATCAACATGGTCGGACGAGAGATTCTCGGACAACTACAGCTACATTTGCAGGTCCTCCAATCTCTGCTACACCACAAAGCCAAGAGTCGTCCAACTTTGCTCCAATGGCTTATAACCCTGCAGCTCCCGCTGCGCCAGAGGTTATCCAACACCGGGAGAAAACCCCTCCCCCTGAAGATGGAAATGCAAATCCTTTATTAGCTGCAGCTGCCTCGGACCAAGGACAATCCTTCGGCCCTCCCCAACAATTTGGTTTCTCAGGACCTCCAGGGCAACAGAATTATTTCTCTGGCCCTCCGCTGCTTCAAGCAAGCGCTCCTATCCCTCCACCAGCCCAGTTCAATCCTTCCCCCCAAACAGTGTCACAATCACCCTTCCCGCAACATTTCCAGCACACCTTTGCTCCTCCTCCAACTGCGTCAACAGCTACAAATCCGTATGCGGCTCCACCTCCGACTTCAACTCCTCCCGTATCTGCTCCTCCACCTCCAGCTTATCAACAACAAGCACCGAGTCATATGCCTGTTACACAGTATGCAAACTACCCAGTCTCGCCTGGCATTACCCGCGCTATGACTAGTCCTGGCATGTACTCGCCTGGCTTCTCATCAGGCGCAACTACACCTTCCGTTTTCTCGCCTGGCCTACCTCCAGCTCCTCCTGGTGGCTTCTCTCAGTATAATTACAATGCCAACAAAACTAGCCAGCTCAGCAATACAAACCCGATCCAAACGGACTATTCTATACATCAGCAGGTGTACCGCCCAACGGAGCACGAGTCTGCTCCAAAAGCTGGGAAAGCTGTAAAACCTCCAAGAGGGAAGCTAGAAGATCGTGCGGAGAGGCTCGAAAGGGGCATGGGAAGTCTGTTCAAGAAACTTGAGAAGAAAATTGGGTAGTCCCAGTGCTTTGATTTGTTTATCGGTTGAGGGATAATTACCCTGAACACCTAGTGGAATGGGATTTGTACGTAGCCAGGGTTTTGTGAGCGAATTTTATATCCAACTGGTCGTGTTGCTTGATGCGTCTTGTATCTTCATCTGCTTTTAATCTACCTTTGTGGAACTTGTACGATATACCGATGCTTGTTGTTTCGAGGGTTCCGCTCGGCAGTAGCGGTTGTTGTGAGAATGCACATCTTATCAACCGAATCATGTTGGACCTAGGGTTCGCTTCCTATCTTTCCTAGAGTCACATAATGACACGAGGAGCTGCAATCTACGATCGAATGTTGAGTGTTGAATCGGATATATTTCTGGACGTTTCACCTCACCGACGTGGTCCACTGCAAAGAGCTTCTCTAAAGTGTACCTTTTCCGGGAGAGCAGTTCCTGTCGCAGTTGGCTGCATTGGAGCAGAGGCTCTCGGTTCACCATCCCCTGCACACCACACTTCCAGTCACAACAAGAAGCAGACCGCTGTCGCAATATTCTTCTTATCCTCGGGGAGGATCGTCGCTCATGTTGCAGAAAGAAATGATATATCAAAATAAGGCACGTGAACCTCCACAAATCTTTTCGTGCGTTGGCTTGCCGCTGCACAACAAAATCGCGCGGCCAAATCGAGATGGTGCCACTTCAACAACAATAAACTTCCGTGTCTTCGAATCAATTGCCAATCAACAGCAACAGGTGCCACTTTCTTGTGCTTCATGCGCCCAGGACTCTTGAGACTGATATTACAACAGGAAGTGATAGTTCATAATAATCAATGAGGGTCTTGGCTCGAGGCTGGAAGAAACAAGACTCCGACTTAGCGTCGAATCCGATATTGAGTTACAGACAACTCCCATGGTAACAACTCTCCTGGGATGTACCGATTTGTCCAATGTGACTCTCGTTCGTTCGCGGGGAAGATCGGAATCGACCCGTGTGCAGCAAGATCGCAAGCTGAAAGAGAATAAAATTACACTAAACATCCCAGGCGTTGGCAAGAGCTGTCACATCTCACTCGGGCTTTGCACTTTTGCGTGTTCGTAATAATCACATCCTTGGGTAGGGTTTCTGAGGAGGAAGGGCTCCTGATTACGGTTTGGAAGTGCATGCTCGTACATTGGAAGATAGAGTTCCGGCTTGAGAAGGCTTGGAAGGCCAGTGCTGAGTGGGAACGATCTCGACGATCCTGGCGGCATTTAGATGAAGGGAAGGGAGATTCTCCATCGGACCCCTCGCTTCCGACATTCACGACGGTTTGAATGTCCTCCAAGATATGCCGTGACGGAAGAATAGTCGGAGATGCCGACGTCGGGCAAGCAATGATCGGCTCCTCGAGGATGCAAACCACGGCCGAGAGGCGGTCCGAAAGCACAAAAAGCAAAACAGCGAGCAGCGCGCTACATCGTTCAAATGTCGAATGTGGCTGGCATCTTCCGGGAGGGGGGGCTGTGCTAGGGAGGTATTGGTGTGGTAACACGAGCCCTCAAAAGAAATGTCCAGAGCGCTTGTCGTGCCCTTAGCATGCACTGCGCATGTCCACCCAAGTTCCCCGGCGAGTGAGATGTGCAATTACGCTATTGTGCATCGGCGATTGCGGCTCCATCCGCTCTGCCACCATTGTTCGACAGCAGGCTGGGTGTGGACCTTGGTTGGGTGTTGTGTTGGGGGGATGAAGGTTAACGGTCGGTGGGTGGTGGTGGTGGTGGTGGTGTGAGGGAGCTCCCCTGAACCGGATGGGAAGCCGGGCGGGCCTGACTCCTGAGAAAGGGAGCGAGTGGCCACTGAATCCTGGGCAGCCGAACGGAACTGGCTCCTTTCTGTGGTGCGTGCAGACACGGAAGCACCACACCACACCCGGAATTTTGGGGACAGCCCGCAGACATCGCACAGACGACACCGCAGACACATCCATCTCTCTGATCTGATCCGGGCCATCTCTTGCGCTGCCCTCCGGTTGGCACGAGAAAGAGACATCCAGGATGAAAGGGAAAAACCCCACCCCCTCCCCATCCCCYACAAAACATCTGGTCCCGCCCCGTCAATGTTTATCATGCACCCCCCCCTCTCAACCACCCAGAAACCCTCCTTTTCGAGGACAGGAGGGTACAGCGTGTGGGCTGCACGCCTGGTCCCTGAAGTTCACCATTCCCGGATCCAACGGGTCATATCCAAACCTGAAGACCTCTTATAACCAGCATCAACTCCATCTACCATCCAGGAAAACCCATCATCCCCTGACGCACGCTGGCCCGTCTTGTCTGGGGTATTGGGTTAACGGGGTGTACGTTACGAGACGACGAGACGCCAACACACCCCAAGAAAAGATACCGACACTGATAATCCGCCTCCATCACCGCCGGAATGAGGGTCTTCAAAGTGGTGCGAGCGACGAAGCAGCCCAAACGGAACATCCAAAAATTGCGCCTGGCGATACCTGAAAATCCTCTCAATTCATCCACAGACGTGATCCCGAGTCGGACGCCGCTCGTCAATACCACCGGTGTCCGCAGACCATTACCGGTGATGAGTGGCCAGATTGAGTTGGCGCACGCATTCGAGACGCTGTTGAAGAAGTGGCAAGCAGGTGCAGGATCCGTCTTGAGCTTTTTGCAACATCCGAAATTCCAGGAATGGTCGAACCGGTGCTCAGTCGATCAAGGACCTGTGCTCTTTTGTTTGATCGGGGCGCTGGTCCCCGAGGAGGATCAGTTTGATTTGTGCAAAGAGTTCCTCGAAGAAGATCTACTCGCCCAACGTCAGAATGACTATCCGTACTACCGGTGGCGCGATTATTGGGACGACATTCTGCGCTGTGAAGACTATGAAGATGCAAGAGAACTGCTCTATGAGGACGACAGTGCCATTTCTCAACTGACGGGTGAAGGTGCGGGCGAAAAGTTCCTGTCCTGCGCTGTCGTCATCGTGGCCGAGCATCAACTACGAGATTGCAGAAGCCGCATCGAGTGTCCCGAAAAGTTCGTTCGGCCATTGCTTCGCTCATGTGACCTGGGGTTTTGCAACAACCATGAATATACGCAGTATTGTGGTTCACACGCTGAACAGTACCCGCCACAGGCGAAATACATTGACATCTTGAGAGAGTTTAGACACCTCCGTTACACGGTCGACGCCTCATTCTACAAGTACGCCTTGGAACTCGTCGAGTGGAATGTGGGGAATGCTAAACCGGAGGAGAAGTCAATCGCAATTGCTGACGAATATCGACGAAGATACTTACAGCTGATCAATCACTACAAAGGGGTTCGAGGAAGGCTGAAGCGTGGGCTCACCAGTCCACGCGAATTGCTTGGTAATATCCCCATTTCTGAGGACAGTGACCTTCACGCTAACAAAGGTGCAGTTCCTCAGAGCTCCCCAGCAGCAGATTCAGCCGTAAGCACCAACACTATTTCGACTTTCGACAGACCAGGCACGAGCGACTCAAACGCCGGCTTTCACGTATCAACAACTTCCGCGTTTGAGATTCTCTTAAGCAAATGGAAGTCTCTCACCGGTTTCAACGAATATGCTTCTTCCATTCTTTCACTCGACGGTTGGGGCATCTCCATCTTCGAGATTTCCGCGGCTGGTAACGACAACCTGTTCTCGATCATTCGTGCGTCTCTGCCTCGGGATGAACAAATTCAACTGGTCCGCGCGCTCCTCGATGTCTTCGCCAATGTGACTCTGACTTCAGAGTTCTCACCGTGGGGTTTATCCTGGTGGGGCTCCGTCCATTCTTCTCCGACATGGGAGAAATTCCTGACGAGGCTAGATCCGGAGAAGATTGGCAAGCACTTGGAACGGGTTATGGGTGTCGAAGGAGCCAAGTTATTTGGAGATGCAGTAGTGTTGCTTGTAGGAGAGCGGTTGCTTCTGGAATCCAAATCGCAACTGGTGGTGCTTCGTGCAGATGCGCAATATCTGAGCTCGAGAGTGTACCAGAGATTGGCGGCGCAGTATATTGCAATTCTGAGAGAAATTTCAAAGAGAGGCCTGACGGTGGACCAGAGCTGGTTGAATTATCATCTCAGCATCATGTGAAGAGAAGGTGGGAAAGGTCGCGAATCAAAGTATCAAGGACTTTCGAGCACCACCGAAAAATGACTAGGAACTGGATGTGGTACCAGTGCGAGGTACTACAGACGAGCTCGAGAACCAAGATCAATGGCAATCTCATTTCAGGAGAACGAACAACCGCAGAAAATGAAAAGTCCGGGTTGTCACTTGTTGTCGTTGGTTGGATGAAATCCTTCGTCGATGTCTTGAAAGAGCACCATCTAATAGGGACATTGCGGTAGTCAACTGGTGATGGAAGATTCGGAAAAGTATCATATTCATCCTTTACGCCATGAACAGGTTGCCATCATTTCCATTCCATGAATGAGAATTTCTGGATTGGAGAGTACATAAAATGGGGCAGGTCACGGTTCAAAGTGGGAAAAAGAGATCCTATTGATGCATCTCTGCATGCATCTGTTCCTAATATCAAAAGCGAGGTTTCATTCTTGTATACTAGTACACAAACAGAAATCCCAAGTCAAAAATAATAATATAGTACGTACAATCTTATGCATTTTACCAATTTTGCCTCTCCACCATCGCACTCCTTAATCCTAATAGTACAAACATGTCTTTTTACCTTTCAGTTTATCTCCGTTCCGTTTCAAGATCAGTCTCGCAGCGACATCCAAGATTACTGCTAGCCAGATTTGCCGCCATAAATTCTCGTCTTCCCGAATACTGAGTTTGACGTCATGGTTCGGGGAATAATACAAGCCACAATTAAACGAAATTCACAGAATCAAATCAAATCCTCTCTGCGGATCTCGCTTTCCACGCTCCGAAACAGCTAATCTAGGTCATCCTCATCGGTGCTCCATCCCATTAACAGTAAGTCGGGGAGGAGTAGATTGAGCAATATTGATCTCACGTCAGAAGTCCAGGCAGCCGGTAATCACAATTGAACACTTATCAACAAAAACCGGAGCACATCTCCCTCGATCTTACCAACCTCAAACTAATCATGTCACGACAACCGTATATCCTCATCCTGGGCGCGGGAATAACCGGCCTGCTCCTCGCTCAAGGTCTCCGCGGTGCTGGGATCCCGTATGCCATCTTTGACGGTGAGCCGTCCCTCAACGCTCGCACGCGCGAGTGGACGCTCAACGTTCACTTTGCCGAGCAGGATCTCCGCCTCCTGCTCCCCCCGGCCCTATACGAGCGGCTGTGCGAGGCGTACACGGATCCGCACCGGGTGCAGCGGGACGGCGAGGTCGGGACGCTGCCCATGCTGAACTCGCAGACCGGCGAAGTGCTGTTCGCGGTCCCGACGCCGGATCTCATCACCGTGTCGCGGACGCGGATGCGCACGCTGTGTTCTGAGGGCGTGCATGTTCGATGGGGAAAGGTGCTCGTTGGTGCTGAGGTCAGGGACGATGGGCGAGTCGAAGCCGTCTTCGAGGATGGGGAGAGGGTCTTGGGAGATTTGCTGGTGGGGGCTGATGGGACGAGGAGTGTGGTCAGGGAGTTGCTCGTTGGGAAGGAGAGGGCCAAAAGGGAGTTGGCAAAGCTAGTTCTTACGACTGGCATCGTGAGATATGGAGATGCGGGAGTAGCGAAGTTAGTAAGGAGTGCGAATCCGGATTCTGCTTTCGGTACAGTAGATCCCTTATTGACCGAGCAATTTTCAAAAGACGACCTTTTGAAGACTGTCTTGTTGGCTTGTTCTTAGCTCTAGAATATTTGTCAAGTTGTCACTAATTCCTCGCAGGATATCACCCAGATGGAATGTTTAACATGATTTCAGGTATTGATCAACTCCCACATATTAGAAGGCCCATCTAAAAGAGAACAGTTGCGAACGTTCCGGATCCAGAAGATCCTACAACCTGGGAGTTCTATCTCGCTCAGTCGGTCCTTGGTGAGCCATCTGACAGAATCAATCCCACAGCCCACCTAGTCAACACCAAGAAAGCAGCGGAGAAGTTGGCCGATCCTTTCCGTACTTCCATCCTTGAAATCCAAGATGAGACTGCCTTGTTCAACGACAAGCTCTATTACTGGGTACCACAGCCCTGGGACAATCGTGGTGGTAGAATCACACTCGCTGGTGACGCAGCCCACCCTATGCCGCCCTATCGCGGCCAAGGACTGGCTCAGAGCATTCGCGATGTTGCTCTCCTGTTCACGTCTTTGAAGGATATAAGAAGCGAGAATGCTGTCAAGACGCTCCCGGAAATCATTGATGACTATGAGACCGAGATGATCAAGAGAGGCGCGGAGGAGGTTCAGATGTCGGTTGGTGCCATGTACATGGTCCATGACTGGGAAAAGTTGATGAATTCTCCTGTCATGAAGCTTGGTGCGAGGAAGGTTTCAGATGGCCAGAAAGCTTGAGCTCTCTATATCTCTCCGTAGAGCACCACTCCCCCAATTTAAGAAATGAACACGCCCAGCCCATCCAAAGAATCTTCCCACCTCGCCTAAAAAGGGACGCCTCGCTTCATCCCCACCGAACCCCCCGGCACCGTCATCATGATAAATAAGCCATCCCCGCCCACCGGAGACGCAGGTTCAGCATGTCATCCGCTGGGTGATTCAGGTCAAGAACTTGCCGTCCTACCACCCGCACCCGAACATGGGTGGTAGGACACCCCGCCGCGGATGCAGAGAGAGAGAGAGAGGTCGACTGGCCACCACCACCACCACGCCCACCGCGACTAAAAACCACCCCCTCCTCGCCAGGGCTTGGGTTCTGAGCAACCAGATCCGAGGATCTGGTTTCAGTTTTTGCCATTTTTTTTTCCTAGCCGTGGTAGTTTTTTTTTTGGGTTTTTTAAGAAAAAAATTCGGTTTGCTGGTTCGCGCGCGTGGGTCCCGCTTGTGGGAGATACGTGTGAGTGAATGGATGGGGTGGCGGATGCAAGAGGGGGCTTGGGTGTGGAAGATTGTTGCTGGGGATGGAGAGACTTTTGTCTGAGATGTACCCGGGGGTGCTGATCTGATATCTGGAATTAGTCAGACGGGGAGGTAAATGTTCTAGTGATGCTCTGTAATATTTGATGATTGGATTAACACTCTTGGATGACAGTGTAAAATTTGCTTGTTTAGTGAGCATGCATTAATTTTACAAAGGCATTTAAATGGTGGATTATCAGAGATAAATCATCTCTTGTCCCAGATGATCGATCACGTTATTCAAAGGAATTGGTCATGTGTTTCATCCATAACATTGACAAAACTACCTACTCATCATCATCAAACCAAAAGCCCGTGTGCAGGCACTGAACGGCGTCCGCATCGTTGGCTCTGGAGTAGATGATGGTTTGCAGCATCCGGAAGTTCTTGGACTCCTCCCACTCCCTCTCTTCAGCCTCCCGCCGGCGCTCCTCCGCTTCCAACCACTGCTGCTCCTCTTCTAACCGCCGCTGCTCCGCCTCCCAAGCTGCCCAAGCTGCAAGCCAGCTCTCATAACCCTCAACGACCGGTTTCAAGGTAAAATGAACCTCCTGCGTCTGCCGCAGGTCCTCCAGAGTGACCTCGCCATTCTCAAACTGGCAAAGCTGGCAGGGTCGGAAAAAGCTGGATCCCCGCTCTGGGGCATAGCGAGTCCAAGCCCACCTAAAGTACTCAAAGTGGCTTGGAGAGCAGTTTCTCAGGATCTTTTCATGTTAACGAGTGATCAGGACGTTGAGTTGCATTCTCTTACCTGGTGCCACATCTCAGGGTCAAGTTGGACGTTGAACTCGCCATGTCTGTACCGCAGTTCGATATTGCAGACCCCGTCAACACTTTCGCCAAAGGGTTCCTCAATGTAGCGTCTTACAGCACCTGAGATTCCGTGTTAGCCAGTGACATTCTCGTGCGTGGGAACTTACCCTTCACGTAGCAAATCTTCATGACATTCAAGTTGATGTTTGGCTCTGGAACCCACAGCTTGATATAGTCCAAAAAGTGGACGCTCTCCATCAAAGCCCGGAAGAGCTCCGCGCCCGCAAGACGGTTCTCCCAATTGCATTGGAAACCAGTATGATAATCTCGCCATGGTCGTTGGACCATGGCCCAGCTGCCGCTGGACCCCACCGAGGACGGCAAAGTGGCGGTATCGGCAGCGATACTGGAGGCGAGGGAGGGAGACTGGGAAGCTTCGGACGGAGTAGTAGCCATTGCTACCGATGGAGGACCTAGGAAAGAACGGTCAGTTGTCGTTGGACAGGTAGGAGATTGGTAAATACTGTAATGTCGAGAATGAGATAGAAGATTGGCAAGAAAGCCGATGTCAAATATTAAGTAGAAAATTGGCAAGTATCTCAATGTCGAGGATTAAGTAGAAGATTGGCAATACCCCAATGTCGAAGATTGAGTTGAAGATTATTGACTATTCGGATACTGAGGAATGAGTAAAATATGAAAACTAGAAAGTTGTCCTTGATCTTTATACCCACAAATAGCTCTAAGCCAGAGTTACTATTTCACTCCTATGTCATAGGAAAACCAGACCAATAAGAAATTTTGAGAATCGACCACATAAAAACAATTGGGATACGCTAGTCAAGAGTTTCTTCATGACCGATCATTATTCTCGGTTCTAAAGCAGTAAGCCTCACCCCAACTCTCTCTCACCGAGGCAGGTGGCACTACCCGAGCACTTAACTCAGGGACGGCTACAGACGAGATGGCACTACCTCGCTCTCGCCCCCTCTAGGCCTTTCCATAGACAGAAATGCATCTCATGGATGGGCTTAACAGAGCTGTCTTGATGGCAGAGTTACCAAATGTGAATTGCTATAGAAGAGTATCGGCGAATAGAACCATGAGAATTATGCGAAGGCGAAAAGTGGATCAGAAAGTGGTGAGGAAACTGGAGGAATGACTTGTCACTTTTAGCTTATACGGATAAGGTTTTGAACTATGGAGTAGATAGTTAGTCCCTAGTGGGACCGTGATCTAGAGGATATACTTGCCAACCTATCAGATGCTCAACGTGACTCTGCCGGTGGTTTCGATCATTCGGTGCCTGAATCGATCTGTCACAATAACAACTCTGCCATCTTTCTGGCGTGGTTGAGTCGCTGCAGGATCCAGATTGTTGAGTTCCAAGAATGAGCCGCTCGATTGCACATGGCCGGATGGGAAAGGGGGACCTAGCATCATCGAGAAATAGAGTTTGAAGATGATTGAATCTCACTGAAAACCACCTAAAACTGGCTTAGCGCATGAATTGCCAAGGAGATGGGTTGAGTAGAATTCAGCATTTGGAGGAAGAGGGTTGGGACAGTTCTTGCCTTTGGATTTAGCTCAAAAGAAACCAGGGCTTCTGAGCTGCCAAGGCAGTGACTATCGTATGATCTTTCCACTCATGCGAGCAACTGATTGCCAAAGAGATCTTATCAAATCTCGCCACTCCTCTAGAAGCTCAATCTCATTTCCAGAAGAAGGCTATTCGCTGCGTACAGTAAACTCTGAACGCTCTATTTTTCGGCCTAAAACTTCAAACACCTCATGACACTCGTAGTCATCAGTTGGGCAGTTTATTCTCATGAAATGGAATGTAATGTGATCAAATGGAATAGAGGCGGAACGTCGCCTTTCAGGCTCTTACTACATAAGATCAAGAGCTGATGCCTTTTGTGAGCATAAAACTATAGTGGAGAAAGAAAAAATAATGTTATATTTGAGGATTTTCATAGCCTTTCCCTTTTTTTTGGTGTTTCTTGTTGTAGACATGAGGCTCTTGTCTGAGGCTTGGATGATGAGAGCACGCGTTTTGGTGGCAAAACGCGTGGAACACGCCAAAATTCGGCACCTGGCGTGAATGATCGGTCCCACTTCCGTTTTCTGAAACAGACCACGCCGAATTATCGGTCCCACTTACTTAGCTCTGTTTATTGGGAGACCCGCTCATTTGCAGTCACGACTCCAAAGTTTTCGACTCCACTTGCAGCTGTGCAAAACCGAGGGCATAATAGACCCGTGTCGTCATACTCTGTCCCTCAATTTCACGCCAGTACTTGAGTCGGCTTCCGATTTCCCACAAAGTTCCATATTGTGGTGCTCCCAGTCAATTCCCATGCTTCGAAGTCGCCCCTATCTCTTTCTCGCTTAATTGCTGGGGAACTTCAGAGTTATGGAGAGGGGACCGCTGGCAGCTGCCTGCGTGGGCTTCCCCGTGAAATTATATAGAGATCGGTATGTGTTCCCGTAACCTCGGGCATACATGACCAGCCTGAAAGGGAGAGTAGCGATTTATTTGACCAACTACTCTGGCCAGACTCCCACTGATCTAGCAGGAATTTGTAGGACTTGAATTGATTTATGAAATGTGAGCAACGTTTTAAGTGCAGCCTAGTCTTTGGTATTACTTGGGACTACAGCAAGTCGTATTTGACTCTTCGATTTAGATGAAGTGTTCAAGATAGAAAACCCGTGACTCGCCATGAATAAGTAGAAGTGAATTGTCAAGTGACTGAAATATGTTCATTTTCAAAAAGAAAATACTGCTAGCTACGTGATTTCACCGCCCGTAATATGGTATGTAGACTATGCAATGAGATATAATTTACATCAGTTGTTCCTTCCAACACCGCATCTATGCAATAACTCCAAAGCTCATAGGTTCGTGAGCGGAAACTTTTCTCTTAAGTATTGTCCATACCGAGACAGACCGAGCGGTACGGGAATTAATGCAATCGCCACGAAAGCCAATAATGAGTTACCCCATCCTAAGCCGAGCGCATTGTACATTTTTTGACCAGCAAGAGGGAGAACAGCACCAGCAATGCTACGAATAACCGTGTTCGCTGCGAGTGCACTGGCAGCATAGAGTGTGAAAGCGTCCATCAAGTAGAGCGATATAGACATGAATACTGCAATGTTTCCAACACCAATGAGGACAGTTGACAGGATTGGTACAATCCAGTGAACTTTGTATCTTGCCGTCCAGCCGTAAATCAACAGTCCGAAAGGTATCAAACAGTAGATTGCTGTGAGCATATGTAATCGAAGCTCAGGTTTAAGCTGAACCACTGGTTCCCCAGATTCTTCAGTCTGACGAATAGCCTCTTTTTGTTGTTCGGCGACTGCACTTGCTGACCAGAAGAAAAATCCCAAGCCCGCAATCGATCCAATCCCAAGACCAAGAAACGTCAGTCCAACAGATCCAGAGGAGAAGTGGTATGTCTCTTCGAACACAATCTGAAAAGGTATCAGTAAAAGCTTTACGTGTTTAGCAGGGATTTACCGCACCGTAAATGTTGTAAACAACAAATATAAATAACCGTAAACAACACCAACAAAGATAGCTAAAATGAGCACGATTGGAGAAAATACCAACATCTTTGCAGCCCGAACAATAGAGTGAAGAAAGAAATCTCTTGGTGAAAGACCGACATCATATTTTGATCTGAGCTCTTGGTTGCCGGTTTCTTTTCGCAGTCTATTGACCTTCTTTTGTAGGATGACAGGGCCATATGTCTCACGAATAAAGATGAGGCCGAGCGTGGCGAAAGTCCCTGAGATGATGCATAGTAGCCAGAAAACCCATCTCCATCCTTTCGCTTGCGTCAAGTATCCACCAGCAACTGGCCCAATAACTGGCCCAACAATAGGACCAAGAACGAATCCAAGCATTGCTTTTGCTCGAGTTTCAGGTCTTGCTAGATCTGCAATGGTTCCTCCTCCGTTTGCTAGGGGAGCGCTTCCGAACACACCGGCCAAGAACCGAAAGCCAATAAGCATGTTGAGATTCGTAGCCAACGCGCACCCGATATTGAAAGCTAAGAACCCGAGATTGCAGGCATGGTACACTGGCATACGACCATATATTTCACTCAGCGGTGCAAAGAATATGGGACCAACCGCGAATCCCAAGACGTAGACGGATACGACGAAACTGGCCAAAAGCACACTATCACTGTGGAACTCCGCCATCAGTTCCGGAACACCAGGTGCAAACATCGAAGACCCCAGAGGCGTTACAAAACAAATGGCAGACACCACAGTGATGTTCAGTACTTTGGCCCATTTCCCAAAATTCTGAGGATTCTGAGGGTCTTTTGGCCCATCCCAGAACACAACATTTGGGTCGTCAGGCTCAGCTGCGGAGATCTGTGCTTCAGACTTTCCTAGATCTTTATTCGCGTCATTGGGATTTATGCTTTCTTGGCCAGCCTCGGATGCTTTTCGATGTCTCGCAGCGATTGATTCTTGTCGCTTTAACTCTCCACTTTCGCTCAGGATGTAGCCCTGGTTGGAGGGAATATCCGCGTCGTGGCCTTCGTACGCCGCGAGCCTTATCTTCTCATAATCCGATGCCTCGTTCTGTGTTGTAGGACGTGAGGTGTCATGCGCAGCTACCTCCTTTTCAACCGCCGTTTCGACGCTTGGAGTAGACATCTCGATTGCTGAACTCTGCCATGATGGAGTTAGTGGAAAAGCTCGCCATATTTGGCAGTTGCTTTCGTGGGAGAAGGAGGGTACAGCTTCGAATGGATCAAGGAATGTTTCGTTCTTTCGGAGCTTTGGGAGCTATGAGATGAAATGCTTACTGTGCAACGGCAATGCCCGTCCCAATCAATGCGGAGTCGGTATCAGATGCGGAGGATCAGAACGGGTCGGCCAGTAAGCCGTTCTAGTAGGAAAAGTGTCAGGGTAACTCAAGATTGGATTGATCCTTCATGTCCTGCTTGAGAGGAATAAGGTATGGTAAAGGTTCTCCCTGTTGCTCTCTTGCAGATCTACCTAATGCTCGGAACAGTTGTCCCGTGCTCTGTTCTCTCCATATGAAATTACCCTGCACAAGCATGCACAATCGTGCACAATTATGCATAAATGGGTTGACGAGATCCCGGATACTGCACAAAATATTCACCGTCTGATAAATGTTTTGCCTACATATGTTTTGTCCACAATGCTGGCATAGATGGATCCATTTCCGATTTATCCTATCTGTTCTTATTAACCTTTTCGTACTGAGTGCTTGCACATCGCTTCAAACATCTTACTTCGTTTTCGTTCTTGTTTAACATCATGAGAGGCGTAGCAGGGATTATAGGCTTCACGGTCACTGAGGGATTCCCTCTATCCATATTTACGTTTTGCTGCAGCATGGATATGATGCGATCAATCCGTTGCTGGATGAGACTTGTTATCACTGCGATAATAAACGCTACGACGCCTCGATGCTTTTGAGGCTGGAGGTGGCAGAGAGCTCATGAGACCACTGGAGTGGTGGACTGCGATGGGTGATTGGGCTTGGGGCAATACATTGAATTGCTCATGCTCACAGTGATGGCTCGTCAATTAATGTCAATTTCTAATAGACGAAAAAGGGACATATAGAGAGAATAGTTTTACTTTATCATCCCAGAGCCATGGTTGGTGCCATAATTGATGGTACCACCTGTTCCTATTCGCTTGTTGAGTTTCTGTTTTCATGCCTATCCAAGAATCTGCCCTAACTCTATACCCGTATGCCTTTATTACTTCAATCAATAGCCCTCGTTGACCTCTCTCATCGCCTCAAACTCCCATTTTCTCCAGAATTGTAGGTTAGTGGCGCCGAAGCGAACTGTTCGCAGAGCGCTTCGAAAACCTCATCTCGCTCGCAAAGCATATGCTCTTCGAACTTGGAGCCAATACCATAGAGATATTCACCTTGCAGACTACAAGCCTCAGCCAGAGAATCTATTCCCGAGTCGTTCTTAGTTTGTGGGTGCCCATGGTGACTTTCTGAGCTCGGCTCGGCTCGGCCTGATGTTTGAATATGACCGTGCGATTCAATCCGACGATGTGTTGTACCCATGTATGGTGCCGGTGGTGACGCATGACAAGTTAGTCCATGATGGTAGGAGTTTGAGAGGGCGTTCTGAAAACGGGCCATCGGTAGGAGGCCGTATTGACTTGGTTTTACATGATTGTGGAGAAGATTGATATCAAGACTCTGCATTGCCGCTGAAAGTTCAGCATCACAGTCTTGCTGCAACTTCGAAAAGTAGAGCGGGTTTCGAAGTTGCGTTGTCTGATACTCGTGGTGTTGGTCTATGAGTTCGGTTGTGAGGCAGGTGTGGGAGTGGGATCGGACCTGACAAAAATCATTGTCTGCGGGTGGAGATAAAGGCGGAAGAGGGACGGATGCAAGTTTCGAAGGTGCAGAGTGATGTGAAAGGTAGTCAGAAGTTTGTGTTTGGGTGCTTGGCGGCCTGACAAAGGTTAGAGATATACCATTGGTAAGACTGGAGTTTGGCCGGTGATGAACGTACGGAGTAAGAACCTGCGTACCGGCCCAAGTAGAATTATATTCCGAGTTCATCATGCCAGGTCGAGATTGCATGGTTCAAAAATATAAGAGTAAGATGGGAGTTGTAGCAGTGTTGGAGATTTTCCAGCGGTACATGGAAGCACATAAAGGTTAAGTTCAGACGAGCAGGGAAGTCACGACGAAGGACAGCGGGGGGAGGAAAGATATATATCACTTGATTATGGCAGGCACAGCACATACAACGCCCATACATAAGTGCAAAGGCAAACGAGGCAGACTCAACGAGCAAAACCATACGTGAAACGTCATCTATATCTCGTGGCCTCTGACCTTCAGATGCAAGACTGGAGGACAGCAAAAGTGCAAAGCAACGAGTCCGACTCAGAACAACAACTACCATGGATGCCGACTATCAGACTCTGAAGGCTGGAAGCTGGTTGGACAAGAGAAGGTGCAGAGACGAAAGTGCAAGAAGCAGGAAGGCTGGCTTTGAGAGGTCATTGTACCATGCAGGAGGACTCGATCGAGGCAAATCTAGCTGTAAGCAGAAAGGCAGAGAGTCAGAACAACCGGCTGGACCCGACTCGCTCAGAGGGAGGGAGGCCAAAGAACCCCCTTGGTTGAAGCCATCCAGATCGGCATCTCCTCCGCTGACCGACACATTGACGGTGGCATGCTGGCTCCGATCAGGAATTCCGATGGAATTGAAGGCCGTGTGTGTATCTCAGCCTCGAAAGGGAAGCGTCGGTTTGTGGGTTGCCCTTGTGTCGTCGTATCAAAGTTTTGGGCAGAACAGGCTGACGATTTGCAAAAGTGCAACGCGACGTCCATTGGGCAACGTGGGGCCTACGTGATCACGCCTATCTTTAGCACACGGTAAAAGCAGCGCCAACCACCTCCACACTCCCCAACGTCGACTCATACCGCGAATCTCCAGCACCGCCTTTTTTGCACCTTTCAAGTCGTCACAGTGCATGCAGGGGGGGGGTGAGATATCTTTGCTTCTGCCCTTTGTTTACTCTGCCGTTCCGAGTCTCGTCAAGCCTCAGCATCTCCGCCCATTTGTGACTGGCTTGCACCAAGAATCCTTCCACACTGAGAGATATCACCCCACGAGCCCACTTTGCTCTCCCGCACACTTGCGCCCATTCTGGTTTCCCCTTTCCCCTAAACCCAGAAGCATGCTGCCATGACATGCACTTTTGCCATCTCGAAGCCGTGTGTTATCTTTGCGGTTAGGGCCGCCGCAGTCAGCCGCACCCACACCCTCCTGCTGTTGCATTTTGCGTTTTGCGTTTCGAGATACTCGGAGAAGATCAATTCTAAGAGCAGAGGTGCTGTGCTTTGAGAATGAAATGTCAATCCCTATTTAAACCCCTTGAAACTTTCTTGCTCTGAGTCACCTTCAGTCGTGCTCCATCATCACTTGCGATCCAAATTCCCAAAAAGTGGTCAATTTGACCGTTGAGTACCACGCTGTTCCAAATCTGAGTTGTAGCATTTTTGGTGCATCTTCTAAATTTCCAACGCCAGCGACTCTTCAGTTCACGATGCCAAAACCATGGGAATCTTTTCGGCCTGAAATCGAGAGGCTTTACATGGAAGAAAATCTAACCCTGAAAGAAGTGCGCAGTGTATTGAATGAGAAAGGACTGGTTGCTTCGTATGCTGGCCGCCACCGTTCATACTTGAGCTGACCAAATACAGGACCCGAGCATATCAGATGAAGTTTGACGAGTGGGGCTTACATAAATATGGCCAGCATCGAGACCCCAGAGTTCAGAAGAAGTCTGCTCGAAATTCTCCCCTAGTGGAACACGACACTTCCAAAGAGTCCTCGCCAAGCACAGAAGTTACTAAAGAGGATTCGTCAATGATTATCGCTGGGATTACCATTCCAAAAAAGATTACGGACCTTTCTGATCTTCTGAAAACTTTGGAAAACCAACAACTATTACTGGATATTGAGACAATGATTGAAATCATAGTGGTAAAGTGGATGCCGGATGGGAAATATCTGCACTTCGCCTTGTCAGCATTGAAATCGAAGTGTGGTCCCTTTGAAATAGCATATCCAACCCACAACGGAACCCTGTTCAAGTTGATTGAAGAAAAGGTTGCCACGGAAGACCAGTTTGTATTGACAAAAGCGTGTTTGGAGGCTGATCTCACCTCACCAATATCTGATCTTAACTCCACGATAATGTGGAAGACTTTCTGGAGAGCTGCTTCTCATTCAAAAACATGGAAAGGTGCGAAAAATTTATTGTATGAAGGATGTCAAAGACCCGAATTATTGGGGAAGACCTTCTTTCACGCAGCCATGGTGGTCGTTGCCGAACGATTGCTGAAAGGTTACATGACGCGCCTTGAACAACTGAGAGCTAAAAGTGAACCGCTCACGGCCTCTGATCTTGAGGAAGCAAGTGGGCTACGGAAACAATATATGGAGGTCTTGCTTGAATTTCGCCGAACGGATTTCATTCCCGGTGTTTTGTGGTATAAGTACTCCCTTATAGTTACAGAATGGAACGCTGCTGTTGCTGCTGAGAACATCAACAAAGGACACGACAGCGATACTGATGAGGAGTATAAAGCTAAATACCAGCAGCTCAAAGAATTCTGCTCGAGCTTTGATGGCGGTGTCGACCATGTCATTGAGAACTTGGTTCTAACGGCTAACGGTAGGTTTCCTTTGCCTTCAGAGATGGTCCTAAATAGTTGAAGTCTTGAAAAAAACCAAAAGTATCGTCCAGCCGCAGCTCGAATTCGGATTCCACGATCCCAACAACCTTCACCTCTCATTTGTCGGTCGTATGGGATTGGATCAAATTGCTGATGACCAGCCCCCTGTCTTCGCTGACAGCTCGAGTGACGTCCTAGAGTCTATGCTCAAAAAGTACAGATCAGGAACATTCCTCCAGGAGCACACGATGAACCTTGTACAAGAGGATGGCGAAGAGGTTTCCCTCTTCGAGACAGCCAGAAAAGGTGCAGACAATCTCTTTGATATCATCCAGAGGTCGGTCTCCCCGGGCGAGGTACAACCATTCATGAGAGCTTTGCTTGTTTCCTTGGGAGCTGAATTCCACCGCGCCCCGTCATTTGAATGGTGGAAATCAGTATACTTGAGCACAAGATGGGCAGATCTTGAGGCCTTGGTCACGCCAGACGAGGTGTCGCTCCATCTTGGCACCAAAATGTCACCGGATGCTGTACAGCTGGTAATGGACAGTACTATTTTGCATGCTGGTGAACGGTTGATGACCGTTTTGAGGAGGGAACTGGATCGCGAAGAGGAAACCATCTTGGAATTTGGATCCCCTCCCGGGAAGTATCATGAGTTGCGACGGGAGTACATGGCGATCCTGAGGACATTCCGGAATCGACGACTGCAGACGGATCAGGCTTCCTTCGAATATCTTCTGGAAACATTTGAGCGCAGCAACTGGGATCGGTGATCAGGCCGCGTCGCATGGGACGAGAGCGCAAGACGATGTGTGTCGAATGGCGCGGCAGGCAGCCTTGTTGATACCGGGTTACGGGGATTTCCTGAGGGACGACGTGGTCTTGGGAAGCTGCACAGCATCCTTTGGTGTGTCGCACAAGCAAAAGCAATACGCAATGGGGGTCAGCATTCAAAGAAGCATGTGTGATTCCAACCCCCCACCTCTAGATGAAGGTGTTGCTGCACCATGACAAACCCTGATTCCACGTTACACGATCATGGTCGTTTTCGGGATGTCGTTCCCAAGGTTTGCCCTTTCCTCGACCTGGATGCAAGCCCCTTCCCGGCATTGTTCCAGAGCCTTATTCCTCAGGGGCGCGCGTTCCGGTGCACGCTGGGAGGAACCAGTCGGAACCTTATCCAAGGGATGCAGAGGGCGTGGGGGTTTTGCCCGACATGCTGGTGCTTCTCAGCCACAACGGAGAGAAAGAGGCAGTTGGAATACACACTTGATTCACGTATGGCGATATCATGTAGTCCTTGCTTGAGGCATTCGTTTTTCCACACTTCCTCTCACCCCGTTTTTATCTTAAATTCTCTTGCCTTCGATTTTTCACTCAGGTCATTCTCACACGGCCCATCCTCGTTCATGATGCCGAAGAATTGGGAATCATGGCGGCAAGAAATTCGAACACTTTATATCACCGAAGGGCTCACTCTGAAAGACGTGCGAAGGACCATGATAGAGAGGCATGGTTTTCTTGCCTCGTAAGAAACCTCTCATTCAAATGATCCACCGAGTTAATCAAATCCCAGCATTCGATCCTATAAATTGAAGCTCGACGAGTGGGACATTAGAAAGAATAAATCCAAGGCTCCAAATCGAAATCAGAGAGGAGAGTCAAGAGATCAAAATTCCTCTCATTCACCGTGCGACTCGATTGAAACTCAATTTTCGTCCCCCAGCAACGAAATTTCGGACCATAGTGCACCATCCCCAGAGATACAAAGTCTTCCATCGAGAAATAAATCGGATTTGTCGGGGAACACGGCATATCCGATTAATATAACGACGAAATTAAATGTTTCCCCAGTGGTACAAGTCACCAATAATCAATTCAGCCCAAGCATCGACACGGTTCCATGTGGACCGCTTGTGAACTCATCCCTCATGTTCTTCTCAACACAAACACACTCGGAGAATTTGAGACAGTTAGCTCAATTTCCTGGTATAGCACCTCGAGCGATTGAAATAATACTTCGAAATTGGAAGGATGGCGGCGAGTATCTCTCATATGCGACCGCTTTCCTACAGCTGCCTCGATGCTGTGAGACCATCGTCGGTGTCAACTGGACACGCTGGACACATAGAGACGAGACACTGTTCGATCTCGTCGATGAGAATGTTGGCCTTGCTGAGCAAGGACAAATATACAAGCTCTTACTGAGAGCAGACTTGACATTTCAGCACTCACTGTCGGTACAGAACGCACCGTGGGCACACATTTGGAGAACAGCCATACTGCAAGATGAATGGACGCTCGCCAAGAATTTCCTAATGACTCTAGACTTCCAGCCTATCCTCCTCAATTCCGCTTTTGTCGTCGTGGCAGAGCATTACCTGGGGCAGATCAGAGAACAGGTCCGTCGGTGGAAGGTGGACATGACTCGGTGTCCAAAGGCAGCACTGAAACAATATAAGGATCTCGTAACGGATTGCAATATATTGAGGTTAGAAGTAAGAAGAGCTTCGCTTGATGTAGGTATGCAAGAGGTAGTCGAATTTCTAAGGAGGCAGCAAGAGACCCAGCACGGTTAGAGAATTAGAATAGATAATCTACTCCTTCAGCGACTGAAGGAGAAATGGCCATAATTTATGGTCTTGCACAAGAGAGATTTGACTGACAAAGCTTAACAGCTAGCCAAGACCTAATGATCTGATTCTGAAAAAGCGAAAGAGACGTGAAAAGAATCACGTCTCTGGAGAAACATTTGCATCTGGAAGAATGCCCTGCATATTCTGAATGTGCAAGTTCCAGAACGGCTAGGCGGGGCGATCCCTGCGGACCGTCTCCCTTCCCAACCGTCCCGTCAAGCCACGGCTCATCCGTGACGAACCCGGAACGCGTCTATCGAAGTAAAATCGCCTCCTCTTCTCCAACACCACCAGCGGTATCCCCTCGTCGATCGACGTCAGCGCTCCCTCCACCACACACGATGGCCAACCCACCTCTGGAAGGCCGTCCGCTGGTCGAGGGACCGACCGACCGAGGCGAACCCCAGCTGGGCCACCTTGGGGACGCATCCCTCGAGCACAACAGGTGATTCACTACGATACCGGACCCCATCTCAGCAGGCCGCGAAGAGCCGCAAGACGCTCCGCCGATGGGAGATAGGGTTCGATGCCGGCAGTTCGCACTGGGGCGGGCGGACGGGACGGACCCGGGTCCATCCAATATCATGTGGCTAAAATCCAGACTCCGAGGAGATGAAGCAGAGAGAGAGAGGAGTGTTATTTAGCCAAGGTGGGCAGGCCCGTCTCTCAATTTGAGATGGGGTGGAATGATAAGGTGCGGCGGGGGTTGGGAAGGGTTGAAAGTGTCTCTGACGTGCACTCTGGAGCTCTTCTTTCCGAGGCAACAAACTTCGTCGCTCTTTATACAGTGCACAGTTCAACCTATAGATAATAGATCTAACCAGCGAATCTCCAAGACTTATCATTGGTGTGAGTGGTATTGGGATTCCTTCCCAACTCCAATATGCACATCCTCCACCTCTTCTCAGCATTCTTCTCCCTCTCTCTCACCACGGCCGCGCTCCTCAAGCGCCAAATCCCAGCCGCAGCATCCATCTACTCGTTTCCCTCGTCCGGCGCCTGGATATCTGGCAGCACGACCCTCTCCAACGGCTCCCTACTGCTCACGCGCCTCGACGTCCCGGAGCTGTGGACCTTCAACCCCTCCAGTCAGACAGCCAGCAAACTTGTCACCTTTGACGGCTTCGGCTTCACATCGGCCACGGGCATCGTCGAAATCGCGCCGTCCGTATTCTTCATCATCACAGGGGGCTTCAACACCTCCGCCCTCTCCTACACGCCCGGCTCATGGGGCGTTTGGCGGGTCGATCTCTCGGGAGCAGCCCCAGATGCCACGCTCCTCGTCGTGGCGCCGGACTCCCTCTACTGGCTGGGCCTCACCAAGTTGAACAACAACACGGTGCTGATCGCTGAGTCGGGCAAGGGCGCTATCATCCAGATGAGCATCGACACAGGTGCGTACTTCACCCTCCTCGCCGATACAGCCACGATGAAGGCGCCGTCGACGGCGCTGATCCAGGAGGGCATCCATGGCATCAAGTATCGCGACGGGTGGGTTTATTTTACGAATACATTTGGAGGCACCTTCAACAAGGTGGGGGTGGATGCTGTTTCGGGCTTGGTGACGACGGGTGTGGTGGTGCCACTGGTGACGGGCTTGAGTGGCCCGGAGGATTTTGTCTTTGCTCCTGATGGGACCGCTTTGGTGCCTGAGTTGCCCGGCGGCGATGTGCTCAAGGTCACCACTGATGGCAAGGAGACGAAGCTGGCCACTGCAAGTAGGGCGAGTAGCGTGAGTTTGGGGGTCACGGCCAAGGATAACAGCACGCTGTATGTCTCGACTGGCGGTGGGGCTGTGTTTTCGCTGCAGGTTTAGAAGCTTCTCGTGGGATGATATGTACATATCGAGGGCTTGAAAGGAAAAAGTAACATGCGACGAGGAAAAAATGTGGTGCATGTTACATTTGGTGGAGCTGTGGGATCGAATTACAGTATTGGAATACCAATATTAACTTTACTGATTATCAGTTGACAAAAGAAATTGATAGCTGGTCGACGGCAAGAGATGCCTGAGTTCATGGACCCATTCCTTCATTCAGCCCCATTAGATTGGTTGTTCATCCTTCGCCTCAGCCTCCTCCACAGATTTACATCAGCTGATATTGGCCTGGTCTAGATTTTCCGTCAGATTCGGGTTGCCATTCTAAGATATCCAACGTGAATCTTGACCGCTCTCTTTTGATTTCCAGTGTCACGGCCGTGCTGCTGATGTGGTGTCTCTTGCTCTGGATTTTGCTGAGCCGCAAAGCATCCTCAACATTCTGGTATCAACCACAACAGCCTGTCATCTGGTGCCCACAACTGCCTTAGCATGCCTTGGGGATTGTTCCGGTGATATAACAGCGCTTGTGTGTTTTATCAAGATCCCGACGTTTCGTGTCTAAGCTGATGCCTGGACGGGATCCCACCTTTTCTGGTAAAGCTGCAAATATTCGGAGCGTCGTCATTTCGACTTTCTTCTCTCCTCCCTTCAAATCTGATCAAATGGTCTTATTTAGGACTAGTTCTGAGGCTTCCTGAGCCAATTGAGGCCAGCCTCAACTTCCAAAAATTCCATCTCACCCACGTCTCCTATCTCACATCTCACACCAGCTCAAGCTCGCCTGCACTCCGACGAGATTCGAATTGGCAAAGGGCTCTTACACTGCCACTCCATCATCTCCTCGTGCCTAGCTTTCTCCTGAGATTGGTCGTAGACAGTATACAACACGCCAAGCCAGTGATCCAAGAGCAGCTCAAAAGAACTCACGTGATCATCCGGCACGTGCAAATATGCTTTCTTCTCTTGAATCTGCTTCTGAACCATCTCATAAGCTTCAATCATCAGAAGGATTTGAAGCTCAGATGCTCTTTCATTGATTTCAACCCGATCATGCTTTGATAATGCTGAAGCAAGTTCGTTGGTGAGCAGATCGGCGCAAATCTTCATTCCGATGGGAATATCGTTGACCATTTGGGGTTTCGAGTCCTTGACTTCTGGCTGCGCATAGTGCCTGTTTTGGCTTGGAGAAGAAGGGTTTTTCATGACTGAGTTCCTTGGACTCTTTGTAGGTGGCGTGTCCGATCCCGAACCTACAAGCGTCTCTCCTTCAGAATATTCGCTCCTGGGTGATTCGGGAACTTCTTCCTGAGCCGTGACCAGATCTCTCAAGCTGACTTGGCATTTGATTTTTCGTAGAGTTCTTGGACCCCGGGCTGAAGGACAAGGAGTAAAGGGTCGAAGTGGTAAAGATGATTGATACTCCTCAGCCAATCGCTGCGTTTGGTCGTTTAATCTTTCCTGTTCGGTGATCTTCTCCAATTGACCAATCATGAACACGGGTGTCTTGGCTCTGGTTCTCTTGAAATCGGAATACACCATCTCGTCGATAGAATAGAAAGATGCAGAATCATTCGAAACTATCGACTGTTTATGGACGAGGGTTCTGATGGGGAGATTTTGAGCCGCTACCACCTCGTCGGTGACCAGAGTCAGATCTTGAGCGCTTTTGAAAACTAGATCTAAGCAGGAGTCAACGAAATCCTTATTTAAGGCATCGTCTAGCTGCAGAGAGAGTTTCTTCGGGTAGAGGTCGAGGTTTGTTTCTCCACGTTGTGTGTCTTTGTGTTCGACATTGCTGTCTTCTTTCCCTCGAAATCTCTTCTGAAGTCGCTTGCCTAGTGGTGGACGAGGAGGAGTTGTCTTGCGAGATCGTCCGAGTATGTTTAAGATGGCTGGCATTCTGTGCAATATTCGTAGGCTGGGTGCTGGGTCCTGTCTATTATCACGGACTTTGGCTCACACTTTGCTGTCGAAAGAACGAGGGGCGGTTCAACAAACCTGAGGGGGAGCGAGGCAACTTATTATGTGGCAGGTTGTCGCGGGCCCGCGTTATCAAAAACATTATCAGCTAACATTTCATCATGTTGTAGTACCCTTGAGTGCATGGAGGCGCTGCTGTTCTTGACTTTTAGTGCTAGAATCGCTAACCGTGTCACTTCGATTGTGTGAAATTCCTGCGGGTGACGCATGATGACGGGAGCCACCCCAGAGTTCCTGGTGAGCTATGTGACCTGACTTGCTGGGCCCTGAGCGGGAGAGCAGCTTGGCAATGCGATAACAAGACAAAGTTGCGTTTTTCTTGGTCAGAAATTGGTGGTGTTTCTGCGAGCGTGTCAATGACGCTGCGCTGGCAAGGATATCGTGCATCCCTGTTGGGTGATGAGCCGAGTTTCCCAGCCTCACCCAACCTCTCTCGCCCTCTCACTCAGCGTCTTGCGTTCGTCCTTTGCTCTTCCACTTGGAATACGAAGCACACTCCACACATGAAAATACCCAAGAGGGTGTAGAGCGCAAGCCCAAAGATAATCGAAAGTCAAGTGGCTTTCCTTCCTCTCATCTTATCGCTCGTTTTGATCCCTTAGCTGAACAGCAAGAGATTCTCAGGCATCTCTATCCTACCGCTGACGAGAGAATCACAAAGTCACGCCTGGAATTATATTTGGCTCTCAATTTGCAACTAGCGCATCCATATTTTGTCAAAAGCTGGGAAAAAGATGGTGGCGCAGGAGGCCCAGGGAAAGTCACAAGTCATGTGTCTGGTGGCTGGATCCTCAAGCTCATGATAAGATCTGCCTTATCACTTAATCTCCTACCACGGAAGTCGGCTCTGAGAGCAAGTTTGTGTCTCATATAATTCCCGGAGACCCTGCATAAGGATGCAATACTCCGTGGAAGATATGATTATACGTCACGTGACATGCATTTTGCCATGCCTTCTCCGAATTCTGGAGGATGCTTCTTAAAGTAAGTCATCAGAGAAGGCTTATTTCAAGTCTCACATTTGTAAAGTCTCGATCTCATTCAATCCCCGAACTATCTCCATTCTAGCAATGCTAAATGCAAGCACTTCAATAATGCGTACAACTTTCTGGAAAAAGGCGTCAGTGAATGTTAACAAGAGCATTGTTAGGATTTTTGGGCCGGTTCTTGAATAGAAGTATGTTTCTTTAATTCTTGGAACCGAAGACTTATTTGGCGGTCGCTTGAACGTACCGTTATAGCCTCAAAACCCTAAACTTGCTCTACAGGCTATTGGTATTCAGATGGTTTGGTTCTCGACAAGCCTGAATTCATCTTTTTGGTGGCCAATAGTTCTATGTCACGAAATACTTGTTACAAGAACTATAGATAAGCAAAAGCTGGCTATGGAGTAATCGTCTCGCGTCAAGCACACCTAGTGATGGCGTTCTTCAAACGACTTGATTGAGATCTAATGAAATCTATTTTCGAACCCTATGTGGCGCCTTACGTCCTGTACGAATGATCCTCGTCCTCTCATCCATCCCGACTTCCATCACTTGCCCATCCCCCATGCTGTGCACCCTCCTCATATGATTCATGCAACCATCATCTCTAAGAAAAGGCTTTCCATTCTGCGCCAACGATCGTTTGCATGTGGCCACTATACAATAGTACCTTTCAGTTGTGTTGTGTTTTTCGTTGATGTGGCGGTCATGTTGTCGTTTGGTAGCATGCCTTGCGGAACAAAAGGTGCACATAAATGGTCGCGAGTGGTTTTTGCTGTAGTGACTAGAGGAGGGGTCAGTTGGAGAAAGATGAGGTGAAACTCACTTGTACTCGGTTGTTGTAGAGAAGGTCTTGTTACAGGAAGGCCAAGTGCATGGAATCTGAGAAGAGTCTGGATTGGTGGAGATTGGAGCTGGGTCGCTTGGCACAACTGAGGAAGTAGTTCCGTCTAAACTCTCGTTGTAAGAATCAGAAATGTCTGGCTCGCTCCCGTTGGACTTGAATTCTCCCAAAGGAACAATAATCTCAGGAGCGTGGGACTTGGGACCAGACGAATAAGATTGCCCTTCATTGCTTGATACAGGATACGGGGCAACCTCAACCGTTTGTATTTGGAAAGTGCAGTCTAGTGAAGCTTGCGGAATTTGATGTGAACCGGCGAACAGCTGAGACAAGTAATCAAGATCGAGATGACCTCCAGGCGCCACTGAGAATCCAGATGATTCAACGTGACGGGAATAATCTGAAAATAATCCCAACTGAGAAGCAGGAACAGGAGTTGAGTCAAACGGCGATAGGAAACCTCCGGGGAATGGCCTGCCATCAAAAGGTGAAAAGTTGGGAAAATCCAAAATTTCGTTCTGCCAAGTATTATCTGGTACAAAAAGCTTAAGAAGATTATTAGAAATTGGTTCAACGCCTGTGCAGAAAGTCCGCCATCCCCTTGGCGGATTTCTGCTCCAAGAAACGGCGTTCCAGCCCAAACTCCAAGGCGAGCCTTGGATTTGTGTGAGAAGCCAAGCGGCTCTCACTGTAAATGCTATCGATGCACAATTGCTGGGTATATCGGTAAGTGGCGACTGCTGGACTGGTGACGAGAAGAAGATTGTGAGCAGATGAAGATAGCACGGCTATAAATGCAGGCCAAAGAAAAACGAGGCCTCCCAATAATCAAATCAGGCTGCCAGCACGCAACTCGATTGAGGAATGGGCGTAAGATTTTCAGACACCGAACCAATCGTACTGATCCAAATCAGCCTCAGCAGCATCGCCTCGCCCCGTTTGTTAGGAAGCCTTTGAAGAAGTGAGGTATCCCATGAAACGCACCAGGCAAAGCCAAATGGGGGGTGGGAGGCCATAATTCTGCGTGACCTGTCAATCATGTGCAGACTGAGGTTCCCCGGAAAATAGGAGGCCTTACTAGTCACCCTTTCAATTTGTGCGTCGGTCAACGTCCGTATTGTGCATTTATATTTGGATAGATACGAGTAGATGGCGATGGAGAGGGTTGGAATTGCTTCTTTTCACGTGAGTGCGCGCACACGACGTGGTAATAGGCTAGGGCTCAAATGAAAAGGTGTATTAGCCTGCATTGAAACATTTCGTCCTCCTGTTGGCGCATGTGATTCATGTCTTCCCACCTACTCATCCTTCTTTTATCCTTGAAATAAATTCGGGATCTTGTTGCTATCTCTCCTTGCGAGATGGAAAGTTGGATCTGGAGAGGATAACAGTGCCAATGACCGAGCCGAGCTGTAGACAAGACTTGAAAGTCTGGAGCGAAGGTTGAGAGATCTAGATATATTTGCTGCATTGTATTTTGTACTACATTGCGAAGCTCAAGACTTTTCTATTACCTGAGAAACGGAACTTGGCGTATAGTCATCGTTCTTGATAAGACTGAAGGCCTAACAACCGAAATTTATGCTTCAGAGTCGAGAACTAAAGGACTAAGATCTGAGATCAGGTGCTCTGCGGCTTCGAAGCCGAATTTAATCTAAAGCTAGTGTAAAAATAAGCTTAAGAGGTCACCCAGTTCTTGTTGGCTCAATTCGCCTCTCTCCACAAGAGAGGCCATAAATGTGCAGAACCCCTCCATGACCAAGAACAAGAAGCAGTAATACCAAAGTAGAAATCAAAGAAGTACGTGCTTCATGCACCGAATTCTGACTTTCTTCCGTACCGCCAAACCGAAACATGTCACAAGAGAAAAGTCCCCTGATCCTCAGGACTCATCCCACCCCCCACACCACTTGTTTCCCCGCAATCCGCCATGCTTCACACACCACCCATCAACCCACGAGCCAGCGAGCCGACGATACCGTCCGCGCCCCCCGAACCAAATTTAAATAAATTACTCTCCTATTTTCCGTCCGATCATTCCACGAGGGAAAATTTCTTCTTCATATATATACACATTCAACCGTCAAGAGGCGATACGTTGGTTGAGTGGTTTTCAGGCTGTTCTGGTGTTTATTGCCGGAATGGGAGGGATGTTTTAGTTGGTGGTTGGTTGGTGAATTGAGAGAGAGGACGAACATAAATACCGTGGCGTAAAAATAGAATTGAGAGATGGAATTGAAGATTGAGACGGGTATATATAGATTCCTTGTGCTGCCTTCTTTATTTTGGTTTTGCTTGGATTACCTGCTTTGAAACCCACTGGGTATCTTCTTCTCAAAGTTCCAGATATATCATCAAGCTTAATAAATCATCACAATGTTCGCTTCTATCTACATCCTGACGTCAACCCTCTTCCTCTCCCTCTCTTCCGCCCTCCCGTTCCCACAAACCCTTGCCGAACTTCCCTCCAACACAGAAGTCGGCTCGAGTGGCATTTATACCGAATTGGGCGGGGCTAGTACCATTACCATCATCAGTCCCAGGGAGGCGAAACCGCAGGAACTGAATGTGAACGTTGGTGATGGTGGGATGTTTACTGAGCTTGGCCAAGGGGGGACGCTGGAACCGGGTCAGCCATTAAATGTGGCGGTTGGTGATGGCGGGATGTTTACTGAGCTAGGTCAGGGAGCCAGCACTGTAGTTTTGAATTCATAAGCCTTAGCTTTGTGAAGTTGTGGTGTTGAGTGTAGGAGGTATAGAGTTGTTGGTTGATTATATTGATATTGCTGAAGATACCAAAAGCTGTTGTATTATTTGAGCTTTAAATACCATTTCGTTCAACTGCTGCAGACCAAACTTTCCATTTCGGTTGTGGGCATATCAAGTGAGAGGTTTTCAAAAATGCTTGCATCAATCTCGCCGAGTGCAGGCAGGAAAAGTGATTCATCACATTGAATAGCTGTTGAATTAATCGGCTCTGGCGAGCTTTCATAGGACGAGGACTCGAAATTAGTGGGAATAGTTTCAATATCTTCAATCTCACTTCCTTTCTTCCACATCGTGAGCTCCATTCGCTTGGTAGTCATGAATGAAAGAGACTCGGCTTGTCGGATACCCATCACTTCTGATATCCATCGGAGTCTTCCAGCAACCCAGTTTCGCATAATATCTGAGACCATACCCGTGACTCCAGCTGTATAAAGCGGCCAGAGGAGGATATTGCCATTAACAGCCTTGGGAATTTGGCGTTCTGAAGGATCCTTTACAGAAGGGTCGAAACCGAGGAAATACGGTACACTAGAGCAAATGTCGTGACAGAGTTGCAAGAGAGTCTTATTCGATTCCATAATTTGGTTTTCAAAGAAACAAGAGTCATCCCAAAGCAGAATCGATGTGGGATCATTGAGGTAAAGCCAGTTGAGTTGATCAAGTATCAATTCATTAATCAAAATTCGATTGCTTCTGTAATGATTCCAGATAGTCGCAATCCAGATTGTACTGTAGACGTGATAATGATCCGAAAACACTTCTTCATTTCTTTCACTTAGTGGTATAGTTTGGTATATATATTGGAGTGGGCATGTTCTTGCCCAGACTTCGTATTTTGCATCGAGCTTACATGCAGTTGAGATTATTCGTTCGGGATTGCTATAGTCGTGAAAAGAAGACATTGAGGCGCGAAGATTACAATATTCAATGGCCATCAAAGTCAGCTGAGTGGCAGCAGCTTGCTCAATCGTTTCGAAATCCAGAGCGTGCGACCACGTTGTGAAGATTGAAGGGACAGTCACGTGGCGCTGGATACTGTTGATGACGATTTGAGTTCTCAACTGAACGAAAAGATTGTATCCCATTGTTGTCTTTAATTGCTCGATCCCGCGGAGTTGCAGCAATGATGTAGCGCCAGAGAGGTGATTCGTCCATGTGTTCATTGACTCTCGGCTTTGGCATGTATTCGTCTCATATAAAGCAAGTAGCATAATAGATATCATGGTTTGATCTGATTTGGCCTCGTTGATGTTCCTTAATTTCTTGCTAATGCTGTTCATGGCCGAATTGTACTTGAAGTTGGCCGTTGTCATAATGTTGGAAGCACGCCAGAAGTGTGACAGACCTACCAATCCGAGAGAGGTAACTCCATCAGACATTTCAAGACCAATCTCTTCAGTACTGTATATATCTGCGAGATACTGGAAGTTGCCTTTGGCCAAGCTGTCTTTCTCCAGCACATAGTTTGAGAAGAAGAAACAGGTAGCTTGTTCGTCAACTGATGGTGGAAGAAAGACTGGCACACTTTGGAATTGGAGGAGTTCCAGTGATGGATCAATGTTTGGAAGAGCGACGGGTTCGGTGGCATCAACGAAAGTAATCATGGATTCTTTCGAAGAAAGCTTCTGCGACTTGGATTCTTTCAGACGTTCTCGTCTGTCATTGAGTCCTTTGCTCTCGTCTCGAAACATGAGATCGGTAGGGTCTCGATATCCTTTGCAAGTACGTCCCGCACGGATACATTGCGAGCAGTGTGGTTTTTTGTAATCACACTATTTACTATCAGGAGGCGTTTGAGAATTGGCGAGTGCGTACTGACCTTGGTTCTCCGAAGTCTACATTCGGCGCACGCCCGCGAAGGCTTGCCACAGTACACCATTCTGACTGACAAAAAAAGACGGAATCTAAAGATAATTTCAGGAGTTGCTTGAGCGGAATCTCGTTACGACTGAGCTGCGAAACTTCACTTTGTATATATCTGTTGTTCTTCACTCGACCCGCGGGGTAACCGAATGACGAAGCCTGCATGCTCGTAAGAATGGACGCAGCTGCGGGACATGATGACGCCCATCGTGTACCAATGCTCTGGGTTCATTAAAGACCATTTTGGGAAGTCAATGCAAGATGATTTTCATGTTGCGGATCTGGTTGGATGGGAGGGAGGCCGCACAGCCCCCAGGTATTTCGAGTCACTTTCTGTGGAAAAATGCGCGTATCCGCTTGTGGAAAGGTGCATCGCGCTACTCAACCCCTTCCCGAAATGGTTCGAGCTCATTCTCCACCTCCACCACCACCACCACCACCGCCACCACCACCACCATCACTACACCGCACCACGTCTTCTGCCCCGTCACGGCCTTTGGGCCAAATCTGATCTTCAGTCTGTAGATAAGCGAAAGATGCCATCTTTAAGGCTGAAGCTTGTTCTGCCCGGCTGCATCCGCGGATGAACCGAAGTATCAGCATCCTATGCTCCCGAATAGGAACATTTTGAGCGCGTCCGAATGAGGACTTTACTCACTGTGCTGAATTGAGGCCATGAAATTCCTATTCTTGAGATAGATGCATATGCGTCACATTGTGAAAGTCTCACGCTGTGATGTATATATCTGCTTGTTTACCTCCGCTTCATTTCATCATAGCATTCATACTCAACGCCTTTCTTCACTGCTCCAATACATCATCTATCCAAACATCCCAAGCCTTACTCCAACATCCACGATGGTGTCTACTGCAGAGGCCATTGCCATAGCAGAAATCGGCGTTTATATTCCAATCTTCATTCTTACTGTCATTATCCTCTTTCGACAAGGTCTTCAGCGACAGCTCGGATGGATCTATCTCGCCATATTTTGTGTGATCCGCCTTGCTGGCGCTGGTTTCAAGATCGAGCAGACTCAGCATCCCAACAATAAGACCGATATTGAATGGGGCTCAATCCTTCAATCAGTTGGTCTAAGTCCCTTATTGTTAGCTAGCTTAGGTCTTCTTAAGAGAGTGTCAGTCACTTCTCAACCCATCTCTACCACCTATTGAAGCTGATGATATATAGCATCAATGAGGCTTCCAATCATGTTCGCTCAGAAAACAATGCCTATGGATACAAATCCGGGGGCACTGGAGGCATCATTACAAATCGGGCCACTGCAACTCCCCTACGAAGTCGAATCATTCAGATCGCTCAAATCCCTACCACTATCGCACTCATCCTGTGTGTTGTAGGTGGAATTGATGAGTCACATAGCAGTTCATCCGATATTTCCACTGGCAAGAAATATACCAAGATTGGAGTAGCTATCTTCTTGATCATCTATCTCCTTTTGACGGCGCTGAGCATTATTACCATGAAGGGTGTTGGAAATGCACCGAGAGGCGAGAAGCGCATTTACTGGGCTGTCTTGGCAGCCCTGCCCCTTCTTGCCGTCCGCCTACTTTGGAGTTTGCTCGCTGCTTTCTCTCATAACCCCGACTTTTCCTTGATAAATGGTAAACCATATATTCAATTGTTTATGGCTATCATTGAAGAGTTTATCATTGTTTGCTTTTATACTCTGGTTGGTATCACTGCACCAAGGAAGTAGCTCAGCCGGAGGATTAGATGGATAGATAGTTAGTGATCGGCACTGTGATTATTGAGCGAAGTTGTTTATTTTCCTGAGAGTTGTCTGTATACTTAAGTCAATTATGTTGAAGGTCATTCATCTTTAGATCCTTTTTCCAAAGACTGTTTATAATGTAAATTCCATTTACTACACGGTTTTGCATATGAAAATGATCCCACGTGATCATTTGAATTTGCCTACATTGGAATGGTATCTGTCATTTGACTAGCACAGCGGTAGAAGTCGAGAAACCCACTGCAGTTATGTTGGTAACACTGAAGTGGCTGCTGTGCAGTAAAATATGGCGCTAACCCTAAAACAGGGTACCAGCGCGTCGACTCCAGTGGATTTGTGAGCTCAACGCTTGGATCACACCAACTTCTTCGTCGAGCTCCACATTTTTCTGCTGTTTCGCAGTCATTGCCTGATATATGGCTTCCCCAGTGTGCATCTCATACATCCTGCGATCCCGATTTAGCGACCAGGATGCTCCAACCTTTAATTCCGCACTTTTGAACGCCCAGATGCTTGGCGTCTTTCGCACTGCTTCTTTAAAGTATCTTTGGTATGCCAAATGCGAATCCAGAACTGCTTACAGTCACATGGCTGCTCGCAATGAGGACGAACTAACCTCTCTTAGGCTGCGCACTCCAGAACAAAGGCTTGTGGCGAGCTCAAGTCTTTGTCTAGATGCTTTTGCGCTTTATATCAACTGCGAAATCTCTCCCGGTCATCGAGGGTAATCCCGCGTTACACAAACACCTATCACAAATCATCGGCTACATCGCTCACTTGTATTTCTCTTGATTCTCTTCGCTTTCCTTCATTAACTTGGTCTCGTCTCCATGCACTGTACAATAAACTTCCGTTCTCCACCTTGATGGTCTACTGATTCTGGAAAGACAAAGACACAAGAGAAGTCGCCACTTCATCGGATGGTTTCATATTCGCATCATGGTGTTGATTGGCCTCCTCAGTGTGGGAGTGGGGCTAGCTCTTGATGCCTATGCCGAACGGTCTAACAGGAACCAAGCCGATCAAGAGGAACGTCAACGGCTTGAAGATATCTGTGGTTTGTTTTCGTATGACTTCTCTCATATCGGAAGGCTAATCTCTTCTTAGAAACAGGAATCATTTCGTCCGAAAGCAGTCGGAAACAACAAGAAGAAGATGCATTCAAGGAACTGCAGAAATATGCAAATTTCCAGGATGAGCTCTCGGCTAGAGTTTTGGACGAAATATCTACCTATGAGATGAATTTAGACTACTCCAGCTTTCTACACGATAATGTCAATGGAACTCGAGACCCGGTTCTCGACAGTTTATGGAAAGGTCCGCTTGATCCGCAGCAAGACGATCGTTTGTCGTATCCGATTTTCATCCCTCAGAACGTATCCGAATACGGAAGGCTAGGTTGGACTCGGACTTACCTGCCCGCCCTCATGGAATGTGGGATTCGGCAGCAAAGCTTTCTCCGATTTATCGATTCGTTTAACAAATCTTTAGAAGTGAGTTTCTCTTCTTGAGTACAGTGCAAAAGTTAACTATTATTACAGTTCTCCTCATGGCTAGAAGCATTCAATATTGCAGCATTAACAAACAGTCATGGTCGCCAAGAATCATCGGCGGACTTAGCATCAGCACTTTTTACTGCATCAACGCTTGTCAGGTCAAGACCGAGGTACGAGTCTATCGCAATTGCATACTGTCATATTAACTTATGCCAGAAGAGATACTTTCCTTGAGGTAGCCAACTCAACGATATTCTACAACCATGGAATAATTGCTATGATCGTAACATTTCAACCCGACGATCCTTCACATATAATATCGGTCGACACCAGCTCTAGATCTATAAATCATGAACTCGACTCCCGAGATGGATCTTCACATCGATCAAACAATAGACTAAAGCAGATGGGTACTTTTGTCTCTGAATATTCCGACCTCAGACCTTCATTTAGAAGGGTAACTCTCTTACTCTTGATCACGTTACATCGTTAAATACTAATAATTCTTAAAGGGGATGTCGGCGCCATCCAACATTGACCCACGCCTCACAAATTCAAGCACGAGCACAAGCACTACACCTCTCAGTTCACTACTATCTGCTGTATCAAAAAACCGTGCACAAAAACGCAAACAAAAATCTGTTACGACTAGACAGTCCTCGCGATTGAAAAAACTAGACCGTGGTTCTCGAGAAAGTCATTCTAGAAGCACCGCAAAATCTTCCTCGCATTCAGAATCGTATCGATCAGAGGATCATTTCAAGCTTAAGCCGGTGAGTCAAACGAACGTTAAGTGTATCAACAATTTGCTAACAGGTTTTCACAGGGTGCACTCTACCTTGTCATCGTGAATGATCCTGAGTTACTGGAAAGAAGGAGTGATAAAATGCAATGGAATCATGATTCTACAGCATTCAGAAGATCTGAGAAGCAGACGAATGATAGAATGGATTTCAAGATGGAGTATCCTGCAGGCGAGATGATGGACAAAGATACTGCTCCACCACCGGCTTATACGCCTGAGACGACGGGTGCGAGCTATAGTCATTGGATACAGGAGGAATATTAATCTGGTTCGTTTCTACTCATGATAGTTGGGCAGATTGGCGCTTGGGGTTTGTTGATTGCAGAAGCAATCAGGTTTTATTTTGTGAGCTTGAGGTTATGCCTTTCATGAATCCATCTCATATTTGCTTCTTCTATAAAGAATTTGGCTCTTCTCTCAGTGATCTGTTTCAAATGGTAATCAAGTTCGATGGTGATCCAAACTCATGACGCTGCGTTTCACGTACCCACAGAAGACGTGTATATCATCACCAATTCTTTTAAAAGTCCATCTAAGATCCTCGATAGTGAGCTGACCAATATGGTTCTTGCTGAAGCCAGCATGCATTCAAAAAACATTGTTGAAATATTTCATTTTGAACGATACCACTTGGATGGAAATCATGTTTGTTTCATACCTGGGTGGTGTGTGGTGTTGTGCCAACGTCCCTCGAGTTTCAGCATCAATGATTGTATATCCCCCGAGGTATCGAAGAATCATCAAGGACAATATAGTGCTACTCAGAATCAAGAAGGTGCGAGATAGTTTGATGTTCGAGGTAAATTGAAGGTTGAAGGGCGTGAGAGTGGGGTCTTGCACCAGCCACTCTTCCTCAGCCACTGACTAATGTCGCCTGAAATATCGCTCCCATCAGCACAGCCAATCAGGCCGTCTGACAGCTGCCTTCCCCAGCACAATATCAGGGAAAGGCCATTATCCTGCACACCCTAGCTGAGGTACGAATGCACAACAAAGCTCTGTCGTTCTCACTCAATTCTCCTTCCCTTCCGAAAACATCCTTCAACTCGTGCGTTCAGACATACACACGATTACCAGAGTGGCGGAACGCACACATCATGCTTACCCGTTGAGCGCCTATCGCCTGCTGCGCACCTGAAAACCAACCCTGCCACCACTGACAGGCGTCAGCAATTGGTTTGAGCCAACCTCTCTTTTCGCCGTCAGCCTACGAATTACTCGACCCAGAGTCGACTCCGACATTCTCCAGTTCACGAGGGACGAGATATTTGCTTTCTCAACTCTGAACTCCCCATTCGTTTGGCAAACGCAATGTCATTGTTGAGACGACAAGGCCAGGACCCGGCCCCGGGAAGCAGCAACCCGGGAACGACGAATACATCCGATCCTTTGGGACCAGCAGATCTCTCTCCGACCTCTTCATCGCCATCTGCTACTTCTACAGACTCTTCGTCATCTGGTGGCTCGAAGACCGAGCTACTTGTCGTAAGTTGGACCCTGCAAAGAGAATCACCCACTGACTGCCCAAAGGTTCTGACTATAGCCGTTGTAATCCTTATTGGCCTCTTCTTCGGTTTCTACATTCTTCGACACCTCCGAGCAAAGTATAAGAATCCAAAATACATACCAACTCCGTTTCTGAAGAAGCTATGGAAAAAATGGGATCCAGATCCGGTTCGGTACCAACTACCAGATACAAATGAGTCTCTCGAACCTATATCATCCCGACGAACTGCACGATCTACAGCTACCCCCCCGGATGCTGATGCAGCAGCTCCAAATGCTGCCTCGACATCAAATCGCGGATCTGGAGTGGATAGAAACACTTCGGTGAGATCGGTAATGACCCTTCCAGCCTATAATCCTACCGCATTACAAAGCGAGCAAGTTCTGGGTCGGGAAGGCGAACGTGGTGGCATAGATGTGGTAATTGAGTTCCCGGAAAACGCGGATGAAGAGGAGGCTCATAGAGAAGAAGAGATGGACGCTCTCTACCAAGTCCGGTTAGCCCGCCGACGAGAAAATGAGGAGAGAGAAGAGAGGAGAAGATTGAGACGCGAAGCGAGAGAACGAGGTGATTTTGTCGCACTCAGAGAAATCAGCGAGAGAGCAAGAGCCGGCAGTGCAGCTAGCGCAGCACAAACAGTGGAAGAATTAAGGGCGGAACATGATCGGATCAAGAAAGAGCGACAACGAGCAGTCTCATCTGTGTCATATGCAGATTTGGGTGTGGCACGTCATGATGGGACACGTTTACGATCAAATTCGCATGATAGTGAAAGAACCGGATTGCTAGGAGATGCAGCCAGTATAGCGGCGAGTTCGAATTATCACCGCCGCGACCGTTCCACTTCTTCAATTATATCTATCGACACAATGAACTCGGATATGCCTTCTGGAAGACTTACTCGTTCTCGCGCAAATTCGCGACCGGACACTCCCGGGACGATAAACACGTACACAGAGCGACCTGGGACAGCAACTACTGGCCGAGCAGGAAGCAGTCCAGAAATGATTGACCATGATGATATCCCGCCACATTCCCCTCCAGACTATGAAAATATTTCTCTCGAGACTCTCTCTGAGACACCAGCTCCAGCGGAACCCCCGCCAGATTATTCCTCGCCTGTAGTCGGACGTGGAGAATACCATCCGACGTTCCCACCCTCTTCCAGTTCTCAGAATGACCGCAGACCGTCAAGCACAAGCGTAAATCGCGATTCTTCGGGTGAAGGGAGAACAAGATCACATGCCGAACGTGTAGCATCAGATAGTAGAACCAGCAGCGCCGGGTCAGCAGGATCACGAAACTCGAGGGGCGTAGGAGGAGTACCACAACTCCCCAGCCTTAGGCTAGCCAGTCTGCCATCTATTCAAGTCGATCCAGGGAGTCCGGTGGTGCGACCTGCACCTGTCAACGAAGAGGATAATTCACATTGAAGAAATGAATTTGAATAGTATACTTTGAAAGATAAAGATACGGATGTGGATATGATTAACGATATATGGAATGCAAATAGGAAAGCACGGGAGGTTGGTCTATACCCGATATATCATGGCATGGCGTTTGGAGCAGGCGATCAGGTTTGATTCTCATTTACTGAGAAGGAAGTCTTATATGGATTGTATATGATGAAGATACTGAATCTGATGGTTTATATAATCGCAGAAATTTTATTTTTGAGCCCTCTCGGAGGATTATTAGTTGACTTCTTGTCTGTGCACTTTCGAATCTCTCTATTCTACAATCCTGCCTTACTGGAATTTACCAAGTGAGTTGGGTCTGCCTTTCAAACTCCACAGATCGATACAACCACAATCTCTCTTTCTATTATTTTCTTACATCAGCTTGTTATCTCTTGATAAGTTAAGTTATAATACTCTGTCTTACTTAATCGGAGGCACCTTGTACTATTCCAAATTAGTATGTAAGCTTATGACTGGTATTTGGAATTCTAATCCTTCGTAAATTAACATTCCTCGGCTCATTCCATTTTATCAGAACTAGTTCTTGAAGTCATAGACAGTAGCAAAATTCCATCGCGGTCTTCAGCACTCAGATCAGCACCAGACCTTCTAGATAGTGTCAATTCTCCAGTCAGTAACACAACTTCAAGTAAACAAAGCATATTTCAAATGTAGCGTTTTAAAATCTCGCTTTGGATTGCTAGCTATCATACATCCCCAAAGACTGCGTAACATGCAAGATTTTTGATATCAAAGAGAACAATTGTGTTTTTCAAGTACCCTTCTTCACTTTTTCAACAGCCGCATCCTTGACCTTCGAAACTGCCTGCTTGACATCCTGAACAGCTTTCTGGGTTAAGCCTTCCTGCTTACCACTCTCTCCCTTTCGCGTCTCCTTGCTGTTTTTTGCTTCTGCCTCCAGCTTTAACTGCTCTTCATGCACTCTGAACCTCTCCTTAGTCATGTCCAACTCGACTGTGAAATATCCGGGCATCCCATTATAAGGAGAGGTACCATTAAAGATCAGAGTGAGGAATGGAACCTTCAAGGCCTTGAAAATCTCATCAACCTCGGGCACATCCCATCGTTGATCAATTGCCATGATCCAGAGAAGGAGGTTGTTGAGAAAGATTCGCATCTGATAGATCCCCCCCGGTGCATTCAACGACTCCTCGAAGCGTATTGGATCCTTGCGAACCTTTTTTATGTCAGAGTAATAGTCCAGCCAGTCTTGCAGCTCCTCCTCTGTAAGCGCACCGCGGTTCCACTGTCTGCTGGATTGAATGACCGCGAAAATCTTTATCCAGTTGAAATCACCAAGGACGATTCGGCGTAGGAGCTCCGTGACCTGCTCATCCTTGAGCTCTTTGAGACCCACTACGAAATCAGGGTCTATGACGTAGACCCCGTCTTTGGTGAACCAGTCATGGAAGTTTCCTGTCATGTATATTCCGTCGCTTCCTTCAATGGCCCATAGGCCATCTAGCCCATCTAACCCATTCTGTGAGTCGGACTGAGCTACTTCCGAGTCATTAGCTGTAGCAGTTGTTGACTGAGATACCTCCGACTTCTTTCCCACTGGCAACTTGTTACCGTAGGCAGACCCTTTGTTTTCTAATGCAGACCCATCCTTCTTAGCTTTAAGAGCCTTGGCTTCTTGCTCGCGAAGGTATTTACGGTAGAAGTCAAAGAACCGGAGTTCAGCAAAATCCGTTCCAAGAGGGCAATACGCATGGTAACACCGCTCCCACTTCCATTTATGTTCCCACTTCTCATCCTCCTTCATGGGACCATCATTCTTCTCATCAAAGTAACCCAGAGCTCGTAGAAAGAAGGGAAGTCCAGGTCGTCTCTGCTTGAATTTTGAAGCTCTTGTTAGCTCTGGCTTGGAGTCCGCCTTTTGCCGAAGAAGTTCTTCTTGAAATGGTGTTAGATCCTCTTTGTTTCGGGCTGCTTCTTTGGCTTCGATAAGCATGTCCTCGTAGTCCCATTTTACACGGCGCTGATAATCCTCGACAAAGAGTTGTGTCTCCTTCATTGTCAAAATCTTATCTCCCGTTGGTCTCTTGGGCGGCGAATAAGCGGCTCTCTTTTCTGCTTCGCGTGCATGGATTTCTTTCTCTTGCTTTTCTTGTACCTTGCGTTTGTACGCAGCCATCTTGTCTTCCGCCCTTGTTACCACTGTTTCAGTTGCCTTGGATCTCGTTGGTAACTGAGATGCTTTACCATCCTTCGCTTTCGTAGAATCTTTGGTTGAGTTCGATTTTACTGGTATTTCTGCCATGTTGATCGCTTGATTGACTACTGGTAATGGGTAGTTGAGTTGGGCATAAATTGTATGAGGCAGATAGTTAAGATATCGAGAGCTTTTAAATGTGAAGAGGAAAGTAGGATGTAGCCGGAAAAAGTTAATTTTTATAGATAAATTTATTGACAATAAAATCTCACTGAATATCCGCGAACCAGACACTATGAATCATTCTACCATTTGTTGATTTGAGCAGTCCTGAGGAGTGTTGACAAAGTTATTCACACCACATCTTAGGAACAAAAACAGAAGTCCAAAAACAGCTATTGGAGGCATAAGGTATACCAGAGATAATACTGAAAATGAAAACGGCTTGTAGCGCCAGAATTGGTGCTAATTTGCCCTCCATATATATCAGAAGGCGCATGTAGCTCCTTAAACATGTACAGAGACAATTGTCGTGGCAACAGAAGCTGGGACAATGGTGTTACAGCCGATATCTGAACTTAAATGCCGGCTTATAGAATGATGATTTCGGAAGTTCAATGTAAAAGATGAGGAATAGACAGCTCACCACCGAGTCTTGATATAAGATCATTGAGCAGGGCAATCAATGTCGAATATCTGGAATATGGCAAATATTTGTGTACACATCTCGGCAAATTTCCGGGAATGAAGAAGAATCCCAGTGGATATGTTCATACATTAGACATCCACACATGCCCATCCATATAATGTACAACTCAAAATCTTCGCCTCCTAGTCTAGTCCATCTTCCCCCCAGTCAACTCCTCGGCAATCTTCCTGACCCTCTTTCCAGTTACAATAGTAGGTCTCTTTCCACTATAGTAATCAATCGCACCCTTCTCCTCGCCCTTAATTGATGACAGCATCTCCTGCACCGTCTTCGGTGCCTTCTTCACAATCCAGATATTATCGTTAAAATTGCCACGCTCATGTGGGTCCTCAATGAAAAGCTCAGCGATTTTCGCCTCCAGTTGCTCTTCCGTAGTGATGAAATGCCGCGCATTCATATACAACGTATGCAAGGCATCTTTCCTTGCCTCTTCCTTAGCAGCCTCTATTGCCTCTACCCTGGCCTTCTTTTCTGTCACTCTGGCAGCTCGATTCGGATCTGGTAAAGCTCCGGATTGAAATGTGCCGTTGGCAATGGTAACGGTGGGATTTGTAAGACGCTCATCGTCCCGCTGTGGCGCGGCGACCAATCTTTCTCTGTATTTGCTTCGTCTCTGGCTGAGTTTGGAGACAGCTAATTCCTGCTCCACTTTCCGTTTATGCAGCTCCCCAATCGATTCCCGTAGATTTCTCCGCCTGGAACTCGCCATACGACGTTTCCATGCCTCATAGTCGCTGACGGGTTTTCGTTGGTGTTCAGGCTCAGCGATAGTAGCTTCAAGGAATTCTCGAGACGTCTTGTCGGCTGCGCGGCGGTGGAAAATCTCGCGAGGTGGGGGAAGCGTGCCTTTGATAATTGGCTTGGGTCGGGCTTCTGCTTGAGGTGCCACAGGTAGGTTGCGTACGTATTGAGGGCTTTCTGGTCTGATGTGGTTTTGAGGCTGCTTTGGGGGACTGAAAGGGGTCGATTTGATATAGGTGCGGATGGGAATTGAGGCCTTGGAGCAATTGAATCTATTGACTGAGCTCAAGGAGCTGCTATGTAGTAAAGGAGGCATGCTGCTGACGACTTGAGTGAGCGTCAATGTTGTGCAGTATGCTGAACTGAAATCGAGAAAAGTCCAGCGCGGTCGTTTTGGTGCCGATGGGTCAAGCCACAAACTCGGCCGCATTCAGCCACATATTTAGCCACACAGACTTCTCTGAGTAAAAAAATATTTGGCGAACTTCCTCCAACTTCCCACATCTAACGACAAGCGCGCGGGGCGCAACAATAACTCAAGATGGGTACCGGCAAGAAGGAAGCGAATCGTAAGATTCGTCAAGGGAAAGTTGGAGATGGCATGGCCAATGTCAAAACCAAAGGAGAAAATTTCTACCGGTCTGCGAAAAAGGTGAAAACCTTGAACAGGTTAACGGAAGGTCGCCCGCAACGCAACGCTGCCGGAAAGATCACACTTGCTGCTAGCTATCAGTCTCGCCAGGTACCTCAAGCTCGTGTTGAGCCGAATCGGAAATGGTTCACCAATTCGAGAGTCATTGGTCAAGATGCCTTGAACTCTTTCAGAGAAGCTATGGCTGAGAGAGCGACGGATCCTTACAGCGTTCTGCTGAAAACAAATAAATTACCGATGAGCTTGATAAGAGATGGGCAGGGAAAGAATGGTATCAAAGAACATCAGGCAAAGATGACCGTTGAGGCATCTCCGTTTGGTGAGGTGTTTGGACCAAAAGCTCAAAGGAAGAGGGTCAAGATGGGTGTTAGCTCTCTCGCAGATCTCGCAGATCACAGTGTTAAGAGCCACGATACATATCTTGATCGTCTCGAACAGGCGAAACTCCTCAGTGGCAACTCAGGTATTGAAACTGAAGCAATTGGGGAAGCTGCAATCCCCGATGATGGTCATATAACTAGTGCCCGGGAAGCTATTTTCAGCAAGGGCCAAAGCAAGCGGATATGGAACGAGCTATACAAAGTCATTGACTCGTCAGATGTGGTCATCCATGTTCTAGACGCCAGGGATCCCCTCGGTACGCGTTGTCGAAGTGTAGAGAAGTATATTAAAGATGAAGCACCTCATAAGCACTTGATTTTCGTTCTGAACAAGTGCGATTTGGTACCCACTGGTGTTGCTGTAAGTTTCCATCTGATCATCAAATTTGTCCTTTCAATTCCATCGTTAAGTCAAGGCTCCTTCTGCATTCGCATGCTTTTCACAATGGAAGGCCGTCTGTTACAACTTTGGTATATTGACTCCTTTCTCGCCGCTCCTGGCCTTCCGGCCTAGAGTAGACAGCTCGCCGTCTTGGAGAGTCTGTCGCAAAGAGTTTGGTCATGTTTCGTTTGAGTTGAAGGCTACTTCCTCCATTAGGTGGCTTGTGGTGGTTTTCTTAGTAATGATTCATACATTTCAACACGTTGTTATAAGTCGCTTTACGATTACGGTTGCTAACCATTGACAGGCTTCGTGGGTTAGATACCTTTCGAAAGATTATCCAACGCTAGCTTTCCATGCATCAATCACAAATTCTTTTGGCAAAGGCTCTTTGATCCAACTACTCCGCCAATTCTCCTCTTTACATTCAGATCGAAAACAGATTTCTGTCGGGTTCATCGGATATCCCAACACTGGGAAATCTTCGATTATTAACACACTCCGGAAGAAGAAAGTCTGCACAGTGGCTCCCATTCCTGGCGAAACAAAAGTCTGGCAATACATCACTCTCATGAAAAGAATATATCTGATAGATTGCCCTGGAGTTGTTCCTCCAAGTACCACAGACACCCCACAGGATATTTTATTGAGAGGAGTTGTCAGAGTAGAGAATGTCGAACATCCTGAACAGTATATCCCAGCTGTCCTCAACAAAACAAAACCACAGCATATCGAGCGAACATATCAAATTAAAGGATATGAGAATCACATCGAATTTTTAGAACTTCTTGCCAGAAAAGGAGGTAGATTATTGCATGGAGGCGAACCAGATGTAGATGGTGTGGCAAAAATGGTTCTGAACGATTTCTTACGAGGTAAAATCCCTTGGTTCACGCCTCCTCCAATTCTTGAAGGCGCTGAAGAGAAGGGAATTGAAGGTCGTGAGGGTAGACTTGGTGAGATGGGAAGAAAAAGAAAACGGGATGATGAATCAGTCGCAGATACAACCTTTACCGAAACTGCATCGATAAACCAAACTGAGAATCAAGAAGTTTCGGACTTTGAAGGTTTTGATAGTGATGGTGGAGCAGAGTTGGATGTTGTCGGTCAGGTTGATGCTGCTTTCGGCCTTGACTCGGATGATGAAAGCGAGCTTGGCGAAGAAAACGATGAGAATTCAACTGACGAAGAATTGTCGGAAGAAGATGACGCTGCTGAAGAGCAGTTACAAGAGGAGCTGCACGACGACGCCGACGCCACAGAGGACTCCCGGAAACGGCCGAAAAAGAAGCGTCAGAAGATTTAGATAAAATCAAATCATTAACTTCTTTTGAGGAATGCGACGGTGGAGCTTGGCTAGCACCCTTGCAGCACCCTTGCGTATATTGTGTGATAGTGAATGCCAATGCGTCAGGCTGAATGGCCATCTTTAAAGGTGACAACATCGCCGTTCTCAACATCTCTATTTCAAGCACTCTAAAGAACACCCAGGGAACTGCTTCCTATGAGTACCCAGATTAAGCACAGACGGTTTGCATTGTTTCGTCTTAGTGATTAGGGATAACAAAAACTGTGTTTCATCATAAGGCTCAAGTGCGAAGGATAATAGAGACGGAAAGAGACTTCTGTAGCACGAGTCGTATGAGTTGTGTGAGTTTATTCCTAAAATCTAAGTTTCAGGTTATTAATCGTAGATCGTGATCATGTGTGAAATAAGATGGATAAGAGGGGAAGCTCGTATTATAAAGGATAAATTCTCGAAGCTCATAGTCAGAGGCATCAGTGTCAATTTGACATTAGTAGACTTTCCATCTAATCAACATACTTGGGGTAGTTGCAAACGTCCTTGGTCAACTCCTCCCCTTTCCTAAGCGAAAAGTGGTCTGTGTACTATTTACTTTACCGAGCCGAGACTAGCAAGCCTACCACATTGACTCATCAAACACTGAATCCAAATTATATCGTGTCTGACGACAGTTGATATACAGCCGAACCTGAGTATTTTGATTGAGGGCTTCAGTTAACCACAAAGCCAGTTTAGAACTTTCGCACCATTTTACGCAAGGATGTCAAACATCAAAGTGGACTCGCCTCATCTTGCCAGATGTAGCATAAGTCTAAACAAAGGATCTCTTAGATCTGCCCCGCTTCAAACACCCGAGCACGAGGCTAAAGCCGAAGACTATCAGAGCATTCTCGACAAAATCAGTGGCCGCATCTATGACGGAGTTGAAGGCTTCTTTGAAAAGTATTTTGAGAATAAACCTTGGTCGCCATCAGTTGAGCAGATTGTTCGAGCTTCAACCCAGGAACCCCCTCCTAGCTTGGTTCTTAAGCTTGTCTTGGAATCTACGTCGGCCTCCCTTGGAGGACGCAGTGTATTCCAATCCAGTCCTCCGAGACCGCACAGCGAGTCTACCCCTCAGCACACGTCGCATCTCTTTCTCGTCCCCAACGAGTCTGCTTGCGGTGGTGACTATAGCTGGGCTGATGTTCAGGTTGTCGGACAATTCCAAGGCGGCACTCATGATGACTACCTTCGAGGGTTTCTGCGCCTCTGCGGACACGCTCGGGAGGTATTCGTGAGTCAGCCGACGCGCCTATTTCTGCACGGTTTCTACGTCTTTGGATCCATGATGGAGCTTTGGATGTTTGACCGATCCGGCCTGTACAGCTGCGAGCCGTTCGACACAGACGCTGACCTAGGTCGGTTAATCACTATCGTCGCTGGCTACAAGAGGATGAGCGATAGCGAGCTAGGGATCAACATGCTCATTAAAGAGGATAAAGCTGGCAAATACATCTTGTTCCAGGGTGACTATGAGCCCCAGGCTTGAAAACTCTATTTGGAAGACTAATCAGTCGCATTTCCTCGAAGGATGGTGAGCCAGGGGCCCATGTGTTATAGGGTAAGGAGACCAGCTTCGATGAATTGGGAGTTTGTGCTCAAGTTGTCCTGGCGGTCGGACAAACGAAGCCGAGAAGAAAAGATCTTGCGACTGATCAAGGAATGTAAGGTCTGGGGGTGGTGCAACTCTTTGGCTACCAACAGCTCAACACCATTTCGAACCTCCGGTAAGGCCTGCGGTTCGGCGCTCCCCGAGAGCTTCCTCTGGCGACTAGCGCAGCTGTAGCAGATACGGCGCAGTCGAAGACCATTAGTGCGAGTCCAGGAGTTGTTAACGCCTGCAGTGTGGAGGTTAGACCAATCGGGCAAGAGCATCCCAATGGCAAAAGCATTCTACCGTTCGATGACCTAGCCTTCTGCTGCTTGGTTGCTTCTCCTCTTGGCCACCCTCTCGATAAATTTGACATCGTCCTGGAGTTCCTCGAGGGCTGCCGTGACGCTATAAAGGGACATCGGTCTCTCTACTTAGATGGGAAGATACTCCACCAAGACGTGTCTAAGGACAACATCGTCATCCCCGAGATAAAGACGCGGGGAGAGCCACTGGGGATCCTGATCGATCTCGACCTAGCCATGGAACTGGCCGTCGGCCCACAGAAGCCAGGAGAGCTTATTGGAACCAAGGCATTCATGGCAATCGAGTTGCTGGCGCGCAAGCCACACACGTACTGTCACGACCTGGAGTCGTTCTTCTATGTCTTCCTGTGGATTGCCATATGTGGGGGCCACAAGCGGCTCCCTTTGGAAAGCCGACTTCAACGCTGGGAAGCCGGTAGCTGGGGTGTTGTGGCACTGAACAAGGCAGAAGACGTAGCGGAGGAGAACTTCGCAATCATCATCTCCGAGTTCTTGCCAGCATTCAAGAGCCTTGAAGGGCTAGCTCGCGATCTACGCAAGGTGCTACTCTTCCCATTGCCAGACGGATCACTTTCCACAGGGACGAGTTACGAACCCGAAGAGGTTCAGCGACTCTACGATGAGATGATCGGCGCATTTGACGTGGCTACAAATTCCTATGTACAGAGGACGTCTGTAGCTGGTAAGATTTGAATGACGGAAATTGCTGAGGACTTCATCAATCGGAGACGTCGCGCAAATTCGAATATCACAGGAATTTGCAGTATTATCAGCTAATAGCCAATAAATTTCCCATTAAAGCAATTATCCAAAAGATTCCCGAGCTCTATCAAAGCGCGGGAAACTCACACACCCATTGGCTTGAAGCTGCCAGAGGTATCTGCACCACCGACACTTTTCCGAAGCTCGCTTCTCGCACATTCACACTTCCGTCCTCACGAGAGACAACTTTATCTATTGCTGGTATTACCAAAGGTGCAGGAATAATTCATCCCAATATGGCGACAACTCTCGCAATTATTTGCACAGATGCTCCAGTGACTCCGCTGCTCTTTAACAAATGACGTGGCCGTTATGCCAGCTAATGGTGCTGCTGGAGGAAGTGAAATCGGCTTCCACTCTAATTCAACCTCACAGTCTGAAGACTTCGTAGTTTTTCAAAAGATGCTTATTGAATTCATGGTCGAAATGGCAAAACTCGTCGTTTGTGATGGTGAAGGCGCAACCAAGTTCATCACTATCCGTGTGAGAGGGCTGACTCCATACTCTGCCGGGAGACATATTGCATCTGTCATCGCTCGCTCTGTTCTTGTCAAGACAGGTATATATGAAAAGGATCCTAACTGGGGAGGCATCTTAGCCGCACTAGGGCACTCCTTGATTGGTACAGAGTTCGCAGGGAAAGGTCTGATCCTGCCAAAACTGACGTCCGTAAGTTTTGTGCCGACTGACGGAGGTCCTGAGTTAAAATTTCTGGGTAGAAGATCATCGATGAATGTTGACGACGAGAAAATAAAAGATCTCATGGAACAACATGATACTGAAGTGGTGGTACACCTAAGAGATGCACTGGAAAGCGTAGGAGCTAATATCGAAGAGGCTACTTATTGGACCTGTGATATGACTCACGAATTTATTATAATCAATGAAGATTTTCGGACCTAGAGAACTGTGTTGGAAAGTAGGTGAGCTATTGTCTTTCAATAGCTTAAACACCAAATACTTCACTGCGCGTAAAGAAGAAATTTGGAGCTGAACTTCTGAAAATTGCCATCACAGTGTATCGTGTTAGAGCTGGCATGGTCCGCTGCCATTGGCTACATAGCCTTGGCTCCACCGGAAATAATCACTCGAGTCTAAATAAATAAGACTAGTAATTTCGATTCTGCCCTCCCAAAGGTACTACTTCAATTGAGAAAAATATAGATCAAATATATGTTCATGTCGTGTGGCCTGTGATTGGTGGAATCACGTAACCTTACAAGGCTGAGGACATTTTCTCTCCGCCTCGCCAAATATCCAACCTCCGAAATTCAACAAATAAAACAGAACAATGCCCAGATGCCAAAATGTTTGAGAATCTTTGCACTCTTCCCCTCTCTTCAGAGCTTTTTGCTCAAGCTCTCCATCCTGAAGAGCCGGTCCTTGCCGTGGGGTTATCTGCCGGCCACGTTCAATCTTTCCGGCTACCACCTGTAGCTGGGAACTCGAGCGACGACGAGGACGCGGATGGAAATACGAGCGTTCTTTCTACTGGCACAAGTACTATTGATATCGAGTGGCGTACACGGAGGCACAAGGGTAGCTGCCGGACTCTCGCATATAGTCTCGACGGTGAAGGTACCTATTCCCCACAGTTAAAACCCAGAATGTCATCTTACCAATTGAATTTTAGTTCTCTATTCTGCAGGTACAGATGGCCTTCTCAAAGCTGCTTCGTCTTCTACTGGGCAAGTGGTTTCAAAGATTATTATGCCATTCGATCCCTCTACCAATGAAGTCGACCCGCCAACCCTGCTACATGCCCTTTCTCCACAGACCCTACTCCTTGCTACTGACTCTGCTGCACTACACCTCTACGACTTACGAACTCAAGTTACACTCTCATCAAAACCGAGCCAAACACACCGTCCACATGACGACTATATTTCCTCATTAACCCCGCTCCCACCTACAGAAGCCAGTACCAGTGGTTTCAGCAAGCAGTGGGTCACGACCGGTGGAACTTCATTAGCTGTAACCGACCTCAGAAGAGGCGTGTTGGTTAAGAGTGAAGACCAAGAGGAAGAGTTGTTAAGCAGTGTCTTCGTTGGTGGTTTGTCCTCCAAGCCTGGGCGGAGTAAAGGCGAGAAAGTCCTTGTAGGTAGCTCCAACGGAGTGTTGACTTTATGGGAGAGGGGTGTATGGGATGATCAAGATGAACGCATAATTGTGGATGGTGGAAGAGGTGGGGGTGAGAGCTTGGATGCATTAGTCGTCATGCCTGAAAATGTAGGCGATGGTGGGAAGAATGTCTGCGTTGGTGTTGGAGATGGCACCATCCGTATTGTGAAGTTGGGTCCAAATAAAGTCTTAGAAGAACCTCTACGACATGATGAGATCGAATCTGTGGTTGCGTTAGGTTTTGATGTTGAAGGCAGACTGATCAGTGGCGGCGGATCAATCGTCAAAGTTTGGCAGGAGAAGATGTCCCTCGACTCGGGCAGCGATGAAGAGTCAGATGAGGCTAATGAAAGCTCGACGAAGAAGAGGACTTTGGCTGGAAGCGATAGTGATGATAGTGATGATGACAGTAGTGAGGATGAACAGGGAGGTCGAAAGCAACGAAAGAAGAGAAGAAAAGCTAAAGGAACCAAAAACATAGGAAATGGTATTTTGGGATTCAAAGGTTTGGAATAGACCCCAGAAATCTTGTCTGCTGTAGTCTATTATCTTGCGAAATCGCGGAAAAAGTTAATCAAATGACAGCATCTTTTCCCCCAGATTATCCACACCGTTTACCACAGACACATTATTAACTGTTCTCAGATGCTGACTATATTCCAAGGTTACCACAAGTTATGGTTAAGCTGGACTATTAAGATAATTGAAAAATGCTAACTGCTGTTGAACTAGGAGGCTATCAAGCCGACTATTCCGAATTCAGTGCCTCCAATTACCTAAGAAAGAAGTAGAGCAATAACCAAAATAACAGCACCGTCAAAAATCCACTTAAAACAACCAAAGATTACAGCAATCCAGTCCGTTCCAAAATCAACCCAAAACAGTCATCTAATTAATCTCAATACACCTATTTTTTTCTTGGGGCCCTTTTGGTTTGTTTAGCCACGTCTTTGTTGAATCGAGCTTTCTTCTTCGCTGGGACATATGTCGACTCATCATTCTCCTCCACTATCGCTTCTTCATGGTCCTCTGACAGCGATGTGGACTGTTCATCACTTGATACGATAACTATCTCATTCAACTTCCTATTCTTCGCACCAGGTGGAAATCCAGAAGCACTCGCACTCCGTGTGGTTCTCTTCGGTGCCGTCGCCGTGGTACTTGTGCCCGTCGGGTCCGAAGAACCCCCGGGCTTGGTTGTGCCAGAATCTTGTTTAGAAGTGTCAGTAGGCTTCCCGCTTAGCTCAGGTGCATCTTCATCTGTTGTTTTTTGGCGTTTGGGGGGGGGACCCGTGTCTGTCTTTTCTTGAGACCGTTTTCCCGAGTTCTTATTACCCTTCCTAGGGGATGTTCTTCTGCCCCTGTCTGATGATGTTGGTTGTCTAAGGTGCTGTACTTTATCTTGAATTGCTTTTTCTTTAGTAGAAATAACACCGAGCTTTCCATTCAGGTCATCCAAATGTTGCGAAAGATCAAGCGAACCTTTGCAAGGTTCTGTAGGAGGATCCACTACACCTCCGTGCTGGTGGTGAGTGTGGTCGTGGATGTAGTGGGCTTTGAATTCATTGTACTTTCCACCAAGGCCGATGAGCAGGCCGCAACGCTCTATCCGACCATCTGACTCGACACTCAAAGGGCATTTGAATTGGAAGTTGGCCAGGTGAGTCTTTATATGCTCGGCAAACTCATTTTTTGAAATGTTGTTGAGTTCGACTGCTGTAAGTGTGCAGTGCTCATATGGGCACGAGTCGATTTTCCCACCAGCTTGTGCCTTCTTAGTGGCTGCGGTCCCCTTCGCATCTGCTGCGGCCTTGGCCACGTCGAAGGCCGCCTGTTGGGTCTTCAAAGCAGCTTCTTTCTTTGCAACTTCAGCCTCACGAGCTTTGACGTCTTTTTCGCGCTTATCAAGGGCCGCATTTGTCGCCGTATTTGTGGTAGCATTGCCCTGGGTATTGCCTGGTGCTGCTTGGGTTAGGTTCACGACTTCGTCAAAGTAGAAAGCACAAAGTTGACTGTTTACTTACTCTGATTTTCACCATCATCAATCACGCAAGTATGGTCATGTGCGGCACGCTCATCTCTGGTCATCCCAGAAAGGCTTTCGCCGCACCTTCGACAAAACTTCCTCTTGAAACCTCGAGGTGGGCGACACGCCTTGCGGTGTCTCTTAGCTCCACCACTATCTCCAGCCAATAGCCTCAGATCGAATCCGCATGTCCGGCAAAAGATGCGATTACCATTCTGATGACAATGGCTGTCATGGTCTGCTGCTTGCTGTTCCGTCTCAAGAATTCTATTCCTGCCACAGTACTCGCAAAAATGGGGTATCTCAGAGGCTCGGTCAAGTCCAAGGTTAGGTGGGCAGCCAGTCAATTCATTGTTGTGGTAGTCCCGCTCAACTTCAGAAAAATGGTCTAGATTAACGCCACAACGATCACAGAAAGGTATGCATCCAATCGAGTGTTCAGTTCCATGGAAGAGGATATCGTCTGGAGACTGATCTTGGAGATCAATGTCGCAAGCAGGGCATACAAAATTTGCCGACCAATCCTTCATTGTTGCGCTTTCGTTCTCAATTTGGTGATCATACAAATGTTGCCTTCTTTGCTCCGCGTCCATGAAAACCCATCTATTACTATCACAGAGTGGACAGGCACCAGCATTTCGAAGAGAATCAAAATGTTCTTTGTAGTGTGCGAGTTTTTGTTCTGGACGATAAGCTGCAAAGCTCGTCTGGCAAAGATCACATATTTCTCTCCTATCCAAGAGAGCATTGCGGAGAGCATAGTTGTGCTGTTGCAAGTGATCAATATCTGTCGGCGTAAGACGCTGGGCGTAGACTGTTGGGACATTGGAAGTAAAACCTAAAGCCAACTCTTGACTTGGACCAAAGAACGGTGCCGCTGGCTGCCGCCCTGGCTCAATTACTGACTGTGGCCTTATATAGGCCTGTTGCCGCTGTCTGTCCTGGAAACTCTCTTCACGTGTCCAAGTATCGAAAGGCTGGGGGATATTTCGTTTGACTTGGGGTCGTCGAAAGCGCTCTCGGTTGAGTCGCAATGGCTGATTCAGGATTTGTTGTAACGGGGTTGTTTTTTGGCCCTTTGTTTTTGGTTCCGGAGGTGGTGGTGGTGGACCACCATGACCGTCATCTGGAGGTGGTGGTAAATCATAATCGTCATCGGGAGGTGGTGGTGAATCATAATCGTCATCGGGAGGTGGTGGTGAATCATGATCATCATCCGGAGGTGGTGGTGGTGCGGTTATTCTTATATCTGGAGCCCTCGGTGCATCGTCGAAGCGACGAATGACAAATGCCCACGCCCTATGAGGATCCCCTCCAAATATTCGTGGTTGGATATATTGATTCCATAGGACAGACAATAGTTTAATGTCCAAATAGTACGTAGCCTCCAATTTTTGATCATCATTCTTAGATAACGAACGCGAATATTGGTCAGCGAACAAACGAGGGTATCCTCGCGAATGCTCTAGAACTTCGCGAAAACTCTCCAGAGAATTCTCCAAGTATTCCACACGACCACGTGGGGCATATAGAGTAGCTGAAGGTGGTATGTTTCGTGGCGCCGATGGGTCTTCCAGCTCCTGGGGTATATATTCTGGGGGCCACCATTTGGGAAGTGATGTCGTATCGTTAGAGTCATGTGCAACAATAGCCCAATCTGCATTACCGAACACCTTCTCACCAATTTCTTTTCTATAGAGAGCTTCCATGGGCCCTGACGGGAATACGATTGTGTGCCGCCAGCTTTTGATACTAGCTATACCGTTGACATTAGTTGCATCGGCGATGTGCTTCAAGTAGAAGCTGACAGAAAATGATCCATCCCCCACGTTTAATAAGCGGTTGACGTGGTTCCTAAATGACTGTGAAGTATTTATGAATTTTCTTGAACGTTGGTTTATTGTATATATCTCATGATTATACGGCATTTCAGAAATTCCCCAGGTTGAATTGAACTCTTTCTCTTGACATTCATCGATACTTATCTGCGCCTTAGGTTGGCCACCAGGATCTCTTACAGCCATAGGCCAGTCTCCGAGTGGGTTATAAAGACGGGCCTTTATATATTGGTCATACATGTGGCTGTACTCGTTCTTCCTAACCATGAAGGACCGGACAAATCTCTTGTAACGATCTCCTTTATGATCTTCTTGATTGCGATACTGGTCGACCATCACTACCCAATCATCATCATAGGCTAGCCCTAACAGAAACACTGCTTTCTTTTTGAAGTCTTCTGGGTCGTTCTTCTTGGACTCATCTGCGAGTCTTACCTTTTGCTTGTCATGATCGTTATAGAGGTATAACCAGAAATCCTGAGATTTGGGTTTAGAAGATGTGCCACCACCATTTAAGCTTGGTTGGTAAGGAATCCTGGTGCCGTGAGTTTGTGCTAAATCTGCAGGAGATCCGGCTCCACCGCGCATACCTGTCCGATTAGAGGGCCAGGACGGATTGCGGCGTGGATTGGCTCTCGCATGGCTCCTTGCGCGCGAGCTTGGGAGGAAAATTGGTCCTTTATATTTTCTTACGGCATTCCGAGGGTTCGGCCCTGTAAATATCAGCGCGTTCCTAGAATGAATACGATGCACATCGAATAGACTTACGGCGAAGCATTGGAAATTCCCACCCCCGCTCATGATAGAGGTCTAAGAATTCAAGAGGCTTTTCAGCATATAGGATTCTTTGAACCCTGGGAATCTCTGCGGGATCATCAGGTTGGTCATCCCCATCTTGCCCTGCGTTTTCGCAGTTATTGCTCGTCAATGGTTCAACTGGTAAGCCGAAATACACCATGGTCAATTTGGTGATAATATTGTTGCGCTGACCATGGAACCGACCATCTAAAGCAATATTCTTTCGGTACTCTTCGGCTTTCTTTTTTTGAAGTTCGAGTATTGTTCCATTGGTAGATGGGGGCATCAGCAAAAGTCTGTCTTCCTCGGTGAACCCAAAGTCTTTGTGATTGATAACGTTCCAGATACTGTCGGTAGCCAGGCTAGCCTGAAGTTTTTGACGTATTGCTACCCAACGTGGGTCTGTTGGGGAAATAAAGAAATCCAAATTCGGTTTTTCTACACGCACTTGGGTCCTCAAGTTATCGATATTTTCAGCATCAAAATATGCGTCAACCCGAGCTGCCGTACGTCTCATCAATTCAATGCGATCCATTGGGGGCTGTGTACCTGGAGTTTCATCATCATCGTCCGAAGTGTTTGATCCATTCTGCTCTTGTCTTTGCTGGTTCGTGAATTTATTGTAAAGTCTCAGAAAGATGTTTCCTTGGGGAGGAGATGGCGCTTCTTCCTTCGGCGTGGTTACTGTACCAGCTGCTGCTCCTGCCATGATTGAAATGGAAAGGTTCACAGAAGCTACTTTGCAGAAAGTAAAAACAATGAGAATAAACAACAGGAAATGGAGAAACAAGTAGCATTCCACAGGGATTCCGCATTTGGAAACAAACCTCTTGATGCATTCCTCATCCTCTGTTTATGATGTGAACAAAGAAAGTGGTAGGAGAGAGCAAAATGATTGTGCAGTTGGGTATCGGCTCATCAGAATAATGGAATTTAATTTTGAACTCTTGTCAACTAGAAATCGAATGAACAATGGTAGGATACTCTATATTGTACATGATCCAATCATATGACTGTATCTGGCTCTGCATTCCATATCATATCAAAATTGGAAATGTAACCTCCCCTAAATGGAATAGTTTGATTGCCAAACTATTGGCTAACAAGCTGACTTCGTATCAGCTCCGGCTTATAACATTCTTAAAGACGGATCACGTGATGTTGTTCTCTCAAAGGAGAAGACGCCATTGTGGCCACCGGGAAATCATCGAGCTTGGAGGAGTTTTTCAATAAGACGGTTGTGGGAGGCATGGATTTTCAAGGCAGGAGATGAGACGAGTACAGTAGACCGCAGGTCATAGCTTGGCCATCCTAAAACAGATATGCTAGCGAAACAACCAACCTCAGCCCTAGAAGCAAGTGAATTCCTCCTCCAGCATTTTCAAAGATGAAGGGCTAACTTCAGAAGGAATTATACATACTTTAGATGTGTCCGTCCTTGATGGGCAAGGTTTTCTTCGAGCTATCTCTCCCGTCGTGATGTTTCGAGGAACTCGCCCTCTCCGTTGCCTTGGCCTTACGTCCTCAAGAGTTCAGCATAGCACAACGTACGGTGCCATCTCGAATGTTAGGCCATATCTTTGTCGATCCATCAATAGTAATTCCAAGGGCTTCAATTTCAACCGCTCCTACAAACATGCCTCGTTCGGCTCTTGGTATCAAGTGGTGTCCGGCGTAGGTTTGTTAGGGACATTGCTCCTCTACAGTAATTTGGCCAACCAGCCTGGGAAAGATGACACTCAGGAGCACGAGATCGCGTATGCTCCGCTATCAGACCCTGATCAGCTTCGAAAAGAGGCCCGAAACCCAATAGTCTCACGTGACACCATCTCACCTCGACGAGCGATTCTAAGTATCCCAAAATCTAGGGAAATCACAGATATCCTTCGTGAAAACGAAGCATCCTACTGCATTGGCCGCAAGAATGGGGTTCAGCGATACGACACCTGCCAGGTTGCCAGCAATACACCCATTGAAGATGCTCACTCTGAGAAGATGCTGGAAGCACCGATTACAACACAGTCGGGAGCGGCAGATTGGATGTTTTGGGGTATTTACGATGGCCATCGGTATGTCAGAACAACCCGAAAATTTACTAGAACTAACACTCTATAGCGGCTGGCCAACGTCTGCAAAATTAAAGCAGAGCCTAATTGGTTATGTATTTGAGGAGCTGCACTCTCTATTCCAAGATACTATCAAGGACGTCGCCCCGCAAAATGTCAACCTGGCTGTCATCAGAAGCTTTCTGAAGTTGGACGACCAAATCGTCTATGACAGTGTGCAGCAAGTGATGAAGGCCAAATCCAAGAGCCTGGCCGCTCAGATACTCTCCCCAGCGCTCTCTGGTTCCTGTGCGCTCTTGGCATTCTACGATAGCGAGACCGGAACACTGCGAACGGCTTGTGCTGGCGATTCACGGGCTATCTTAGGCAGGAGATCGGATTCCGGGCTCTGGAAAGCGATACCGTTGTCAGTTGACCAGACCGGCGGCAACCCCGACGAAGCAGAGCGGATTCGGGCCGAACATCCTAATGAGGAGAAAGCTGTATCAAGAGGAAGAGTCCTGGGTACATTAGAGCCATCCAGATCATTTGGAGACGGCATCTACAAGTGGACAGTGGAGTTGCAACTGAAGCTACAAAAGTCGTATTTCGCTCGCTCCCCGAACATGAACTCGAAGACCCCACCATATGTAACAGCAGAGCCAGTAATCACAACGACAAAGATAGAACCCGAGAACGAAGACTTCGTTGTCATGGCATCTGACGCGCTCTGGGAGATGCTCACCAACGAGGAAGTGGTCGGATTAGTCGCCGCGTGGAAAGCGAAGCGCGAAGCCGCTACGCAGCCAAGATCCCCGATGCAGAAGATATGGGCCGCTGTCTGGCCGCTCTCGAGCCGGCCGCTTCCTGTCGAGCCGCCATCTGGACCCGCCAACACGTGGAGGATCGCAGATCGACCCGGCCAGTGGGAGCTGGTCCGGGACCCGAGCCAGTACGTGTACACGGATGAGAATGCGGCCACGCACATTGCGCGGAATGCTTTTGGCGGGAATCAGGAGGATCTGGTGGCGGGTTTGCTGATGCTGCCGACGCCGAATGCGAGGAGATACAGGTGAGTGGAACCAAGACTTTGGTGAGGATAGAGGGAGCAAGCTAATTGACGAGCAGGGACGATCTGACAATCACCGTCATCTTTTTTGGTAAGGATCCAGAAGCAAAAGCGAGTGGTTCGGCATAGCTAGATAGTTCGACGGCATCCACAGACTGGCAATAAGGTCAAGTTTGAGGCATAATAACTTAGGTAATCAAAAGCTCTCAGAAGCCATACTTGGAAGGTTATGTCTGTGACGGTTCAATTCCACGCTGTTGCCACCATTCTATCCCTCAGGCCTCATTATCAGCACGTAGATTACCGATGACTCTTACGTTCTTCGAGACCCCATGCTTCTCAAGAATAACTGCCCAAATATGACCGAGTCCGCATCGAATGACCACAACGCCCACATGATCTTGCTCTCTGCGAGTTTTAGAAGAGCTAGGTACCATCTCTAGATGCATCTTCACAGCAGAACCCACTTTAAATGAAACAGATCTGTGATCAGCCTCTGTGCTTCACCATACAAAGACTGTTTTTGACAGAAAGCTTAGTATGAATCACCCATGGGGCTGCTAAACCGCGTCATGAGGATCCCGATCCTAATAGTCTCCTGGCGGTCGATTCGCGGAATAGTGCCTCTCTCAGATAGATATTCCAACATCGTCCGTGGCCAAAGATCGAGTGGCATGCAGTACCAAGAATATTGTGTGCTTGTTTGGAACACTGCTAATGATGGCTCCATCAAGATACCTCTAAGCCTTGGAGAGGTTCCATTGCTCGTTGCGGATTCGGAAATGACTTATGAGCACTGATGCTTCGTTGACACGTTGGCTATGAGGGAAAATACAATACCATGCTTGTAGCAGTTGATCCGTGACGGGGAGATTTCGTATCTCTGCTATTCTGATATGGGCAACCGATGTAGATCTCCAACTGTGTGTATGACTACTCAGACAAAACCGCGCGAGATCTGTTCGGCTGGAGTATTCTAGTAGATAACATGCGTGAGCGCCAATCTTGAATGTTTCTTTGCCAAAATAATCTCCAGGAGAATGGTATTCTGTTTCTAAGCGCTTGCTATCCCGTCGCCTTGCATGAAACACACCAGACATAGGAAGATAATAACTCAAAGAGAAAGGGTTGCTGTGAAATGTTGATTCCAGCAATCTGATGTGGGTAGCCTTCTCCAAGGCTTTCTTTTAAAGAGCACTAGCCCCCTCTGTTGACAACATTTGCAGGAAGCAAGCATAGTATACACATATGTGTATACATACCCAATCAACGTAAAGGAATCTTAGGATTTGAAGAAATAGTAAAATAGGCACTTCCAGGTTCTAGTGCTTCCATGAAATGACATACTCGATGAATCCACAGAACGAGGTCCGCAATTCCGCTGGTTCGACCGAAGCTAAACAGCAGAAATAGTAGCCAAGAAGTTGTAGTAAAATCGTGAATTCATCAATCAGCCTCACCACCATGACAAACCTCGCTCCGTCCCTTCCCCATGCACCAGAACCAATGTTATGTCATGCCATGCAACGCCTGTTCTCGACCAAGCAGCCGGCCCTATCCTCCTTCCATCCCCCTTTCAAACGCTCATTTCTTCTCTTCCTTGGGTGGCAACTTCACAGCCTTATCCCAGGTTGGTTTCTCCACCACATCGCCCTTGAAGATATCAGGCCAGCACTTCTCCTTGGGCCATAGTTTCTGGTCGTGCGTCTCGGCGTGGACTTCGAGTTGCTTGAGATTCGTGTTGACGATTTCTTTGCGGCAGTTGACGCACTGTGTGGCGCGAAAATGAGAGGATTAGCTTTGCTTGGAGGGGTATAGAGGGTAGGAGAGGATGGAGAGTAAGGGTAGAGGTAGAGGTAGGCTGGTAGGGACATAGGTAGACATGTAGAGCAAGCTGACAGAACCAGACAGGCAGAAGGAGAAATCAGAGAGGGGAGAGGACAGGAGCAGGAGGAAGTGAGCATAGCTTTTCAGCCCACTCGCCCTCGATCTCTCTATCCTCTTCCTGACTCCTCATTCCCCTCCCAGTCCTCTGCTCGGTCTCTCTCTCGCTCTTGACTCTCAAGCCGCTCCTCAAATAAGAACGCGTGCTCAACAAGAACCTACAATGCTCGTAGGCTTAGGCGCCTTGACGGGGAGACCATTCGCCTTGACCGGAGCCCTCGTACCCGCCGCATCACCCTTGCGGTGCTCGCGCTGAATCTATTCGCGCGTCTCGATCAGCTATGCTCTGTCAAGCCCGCGTGAGGGGCGGTGGGGGATCCGCCATGTGCGAGATCTTACCTTTGCTTTTTTGGAGACGGGCATTTTGATCTCTGTTTGATTTCTGCAACACAGAACGGAGTAGTTTTAGGGGAGGGATAATGCTGGCGCGTTTGATTTGGTTTTTGGTTTGAAATTTTCAAGGCTGAAAATTATTCAGGATGGCAAGGGAATGGTTCTTGAAAGAAGGGTCCTCGCTCGGTTCGTACCGAGTTTTTGGACCGAGTGGGGGGGAGGGGGGGGGGGGTCCCAGGTTTGAAGGCGAGATATTTAACATTGCAAACATTAAAGACAATTTATATGTTAGACACACAAACCCGCATTACAAAGTTTATGATCCAATGTATTAAGCAATTTTATTGCCAAGCTCAACCACTTCACGAGTCGGCCACCCCATCATCAGTGACTTGCTTGCAACACTAGCTACCAATATCATACAATCAGACGGCATCATAGGCTGCCACTGAACCTCGTTATAGCAACGTAGTTTTGGTGGTGACCCAACACTTACATTGGATCACATCAAGTACAAAGAAACGCCGGTGTGTACCAAAACAAGCCCCAAGCAAAAGGTTGGTTCACATGATGCCATGCACCCATGATACGAGAACGCCAGATCGATTCCGCTGTAAGCAGCAGATCATCTGTCCCTTGTGAAGCAAACAAACATCTTGCTATGTTGTGGTTGTATTGGGTCTCCATATTGTTTGTGTTTTTTTTTTCTTCAGCTTTAAATGCACCCCAGATGCTCTGCAAGCCGCTCATCATCTTTTCTATTGGTGAGTATAGGATAACTCTACCCTCTAGATATCCTCTCATTCCTCAGCCCACTCAGACGCTTTGGGGAAATTTGCTGGGAGGTGGAGAGTTGATCATGCTGTTCCTCTTGTTGCGACTCTTCTTCATCTGGCTCTTCAGGGCACTAGAATCCAAAGGCTTCAAAAGCTCAAAGCTACAGAGCAATTCTGTGGAAACACTCATAACGGCACCGTAATTGTCAAATTCTCCGCAGTAGTTGGGAGCCGAGAAAACTGTAACGAGAACTCGGTCTTGGAAAAATTCGTAACCATCCTCAACAACCATGTGTGCCCGGCATACGAGGTCAAAATCATGGCGAGTCAAGAAATCCGTAATGACCTTCTTACCGAATGAGTAGCTGACACCTCGCTCGCTAGTCTCCCAGTCCTTTTCTTGCTCGGCTGGGTCGGACCAAAGCAAGTCATTTAGAAGGCCGAAATCAGGGACATCGGTGGGCCGAAGGATATTTCGGATATCGTCCATATGAGCGAGGGCTGGAGAGAGGCCTCCATGGACGCAAAAGATCTTTCCTGCGACAATTGCAGCAATCGGAAGCTACGCAATGTTAGTAACATGTAGTGCTACCTGGTCAAGAGGACTTACACAGTTGAAAGCATCAACAAAGGTCTTCCAGATCTTCACGTTAGCGCGCCTCTTGCATTCATCATAAAATCCATATACACGAGTAACATTTGCGCACTCGTGGTTACCTCGTAGGAGGAAGAAGTTTTCGGGATATTTAATCTTGTAGCACATGAGAAGCAAAATAGTCTCAAGAGATTGCTTGCCTCGATCAACATAGTCGCCTAGGAACAGATAGTTTGAGCTAGGAGGAAAACCACACATCTCGAACATTCGAATCAGGTCAGTATACTGCCCATGGATATCCCCAACGATCTTGACTGGTGCATCAAGTTCAATCAGAGGAGGCTGTTCCAAAAAGATCTCCTGAACTCGGTGGCAAATCGAGTTGATTTCGGCATTTCTTAGACACGCGTTCTTAGTGCTCTTTCCAGAATAGCCAGCGTCCAAAAGCCTCTTGATATAATCGTCAACATCCGCATCTTTGATACCTTCCATCTCAACACCTGATGGGCTCGGGCTATGTTCGTCAGTTGCATTGGAACTAGTTGGCTGTGGCTGAGTTGGGTTTATGTTTTTCTTATTCTTGACCAAAATCGACTGGCCAGCGGGTTGAAGCTGGCTATTTGGGTTCAATGCCCCGTGAGGCGGTTGATCAGAGACATTATCAACTTCGCCACTCCGTTGAGCAGCTGCAACATCATGGTGGCCTTCGCGCAGTGACGCAGACTGGATAGGAGATGGCGGGGGTTTTAATTCATCTCCTGGTATATCTTCTTCATCTCCTACGAGAGTCGGTCCGCTTGTTGGTGAATCAGGGGCATTCGATAGGCTACCCCGGAGCGCAGATCGAGAGCTTTTCCCCGACTTTATTGATCCTGCATCTGTTTTGTCCACATTTTCCACACTGCCCAACCCGGTCAGAGAGCTTCGCGGGCTGTCGGAAGTCTTGCCTCCCGGAATTTTAGATCTCAAGCCTCTGAAAGACCGGACAGATTCCTTCGTATCTGCCTTTGTGAATGATGGGTAGGAAGAAAGGAGATCGGGTTGATTTGCAGGAGGAGTCTCCTTGGGCGTGGAAGTGCCAGAGCCCTTGGATGATTGGTTTCCCATCTTCGTCTTGATAGTTCTAGAGACAATTTGAGAGCAGGTATTGGGTCAGCTCTAGTTTCGACCAGAGTCCATGAATTTTTGCTTCAGGAGAGCGTTTTTAAAAATCGACTGCTATAGCAGCAAGGGGCGCTGTCAACGGATCAAGGAAGAGAGTGTCTGGGCCTTCGGAGATATCTGAGCTAGACCCGTGCGTGTGACTGCGATCGTCTCAAATGATGAGCGGCGGACAAAAGTCTTATCAACAGCTCTGATGTTGGTGAAGAATGGGTTGAATAGGTGATCGAAGGGATTATTTAGGGTATGATTTGTTATTCCTTCGTTATTAGGCAAGGGTCACAGATGTGGATTTCTGAGTCACCAGGATTTTGTCAGCCTTTCTGCAGCGTTCAAATCAATTGCTCCATGTGAAGAAGGAAGATGATAAGGGGAAGACGCTCTCTAGGGCAGACCCATTGCAACTCTAAGTCTTGCCGAGTAGGCCAAGGAGGCCAAGAAGGAGGTTCAAGGATCTGCTGGTGGAGAACTCACAATTGCCCGACTTTCGCCGCAGGACGAGGTGTTTCTTTTTATCGCAGAGAGGGAGAAGAAGAATCTCGAGGTTGGAGTAGTTTCGGGGCCTCGTGAGTAAGGTTGTTCCAGATCAACAAATTGTGGGGGTGCAGGTGCCTGTCGTCAGAGACACCTTGTCGCACCGGCTGAACAGAGTCTGGGGAACGTGATTGCGGCTTCAAGAGTTGCGGAACCTCTATGGAAAAGAAGAGTTTTGATCAGATCTCTCTCGCAAGTATGTGAAGGGGGTCTGAATCAATCGACCAGTTGAGGCTGAAAAACTGTGACGGTTTTGATTGTTCGGCAGAGGGGGTTTGATAGTACATGGCGACCTGGCGGTTTCTCTAGCTCGCTGGCCTTGCGGTCTGGGGTCTATGTGACTGGGGGCGTTCACGGTCGCCATACAGCAGCACTCTTCTTCTCCGGCCGGACTACCATTTAGAGACATCTCGAATTCAACGGTTGATCATATGATCGCTTTAAAGCTCGCTGTTGAAGGATGACAGGGGAAGCATGACTGGGTATCTCTGGGGACTTTGGTGCTCATGAAATGCTGTCGGAGTTGACAATGACGTCTAGCATCGAAAGTGGGCAAAGTGACACGACAATGTAATGAATGGCCCAAGAGGAGACTACGTTGACGAAATGACAGCTCTGCTTTGCTTGAGACGTTTAAGAGTCCCTCTTTGCGGACAAGAGAGGCAGAAAAAGAGAGGCAGAAAAAGAGAGGCAGAACAAAGCAACTTGGTCAGTGAAGTGTTGGCAAACACCGATTGCATTGTGAAACTGCCATGACTTGCTTCACAGTCTACCGGTACCACGAAGCGTCTATGGAAATAATGTCTGAAACATTTTTGACCCTTCACAGAACGTCTGCTTACATGCGCCATCCTGAGCCTCCTTCTTGGACCGGATGCTGACGTGGAATCAGCCTTGGGACTGCGTCGCTGGAAAAGGTCTTCCAGGGCAGACATGGCCACTGGTGGCTCAACTCGTGGAGCGTTAAAAATAGTATAAATAGACGAGAGAAAGAGGCGAAGGAGCGCTGGGCTAAGTTTCGAATGGTTGGGCTGACCTAATCCAGGCAATTAGACGAACAGCTGACGAGCCTCCTTTTTCGCTGAAGCCCGTCGATCTACAGGGCTCGTTCACGCTTCCAGGGGCAAGCAAACTCATCTTTCTCAAACAAAAGCAGGCACTCGTGTGGCAATTCGCAGAGAAAACAATTTGTTTCCCTCTCAACGCGACCACAACTTTGGGTGTGAGCATTCATTATCCATTCACCACCCACCATTCACCATTCACCATTCGCAACAGCACAGCACCAGTTCCTCATTTCTTCTTGCGTCGGGGATTAAGCTTCAGCCTTCATTCCCGATCGACCAGGGCCGGCCGCACAACTCGTCTTACACTGCCCCCCCACATCTTCCAGGGTATCGTGTTTGCTGCTCAGCCCCAACCCCCTCCTGCAGATACATAAAATCTCCTTTCTCCTGTTCGTATTCTCCATTATCCAATCCTAACCCCAATCCCAATCGTTCTTCCATCACCACTTCTCGACTTCGCGTCAATACACTCGCTCTCGACCATCAACACATCAATCCCTCAAAAATGGGAGCAGGAAGATTTGTCTGCGTGGCCGTGCCATTCGGCCTGACCTTGGCCAGCCTGGTCTGTATCCTCATGGCAATGCTCGCTGGCATCACGAACAAGAACCTCGATCTCTTCGAGATCAAGACGCAGAACCTCTCCATCTCGTCCAACTCTCTCGCAAATCTCGAGAACGAGATCCTCCGTCGCTCTACATCCGATCTGACCATTTCTGCCCTCGAACTTTCGGCTGCCATTCCTCGTCATACTACCGAACTTACCACGGCCGCTCTCGAGAACTCATTCTCTTCTGCAGCCTCTTCTGCAGTCACTTCTGCAACATCCGGCACGAACATCACTGCAGCTGATCTAGGTCTCGCAGACATCTACAAAGTCAACCTGTTCAACTACTGCTACAAAACCGGCTCCAACACGACATGCACATCTGCCAAGTTCAACTGGGCCAAATCGGCCTTGAACGTCAGTACGATTGAGGCGATGGCATCTACTGCTGCAGGTGTAACAGTTAAGCTTCCCAAGGAGCTCACAGGGAGTTTGAAGACCTTCACTGTCGTTTCAGAATGGACCCAGGTCGTCTACATCATCGCGGTTGTAACATGCGCGGTAGAACTCGTCTTTGGTCTCATTGGCTTCTGCTCACGCTGCGGATCCTGCCTTACCTTCCTCGTCTCCGGCCTCTCAACTACGACAATCATCATTGCCTCGATCCTTGCAACCGTTCAAGCCTCGATCGTCACTGGCGCCGTTGAGGCAAGCACAAGAGCCTACAATGTCAAGGCCTCGATCGATACCGGTTTCTTGGCTATCACATGGTTGGCTGTTGCATTCTCTATTGCAGGTGGTCTGTTCTGGACATTCACCATCTGCTGCTGTGCCTCTGATCATCACAAGTCTTCTCGTCGCAGCCGCGACTCCGGAGACCGCGAGAAGTTGGTCCCAACTGGTTCTTACCAACCCATCGAAGACCCAAACCACAACCGATTCTCTGGTCAGCAACAAGGTATCTACAGCGGGGCTCCAACAAATAACAGGGCTTCGCGAGGCAACGCCTACGAGCCATACGCTCACACATCCATCTAAAGGGTGATGATTGAGGAGAGGGGTTGTTTTGAATTTAGCGGCATTGCATGGCGTTCGGCAATGAAGTTATTACACTATGAGCAAAACAAAATATAGTGGTTTATGGGGAAGATGGGATTTGTATAGCTATTGATTAGGTAGAGAATGTAATAGCCACACGCCTGGTTTGAGATCACAAAAGCTGCCTTCTATGTGACCTAGATGTTTAAAACCTTGCTGTTTGCTTTGCTCCTTTCAATGCTGTTGACAGATGAAAATGGAAGACGCGTAAGCTGGAGGGTCGACGACAGAAGATGTGATATATTGAAAGATATTAAAAACCGGGCGCTCATCAACAGGAATAGAAGCTGCTCGTAGACACCATCCCCATTCCATCACATCCATCTCTCCCCTCATCATATCTCATCCCCTCCATCCCTCCCATCCTCCCACCCAAACCCCAACTCCCCACCGTGCCAAACAGCAACCCGCCTCTGCCCTTGCTCGCTCCGGATCAACAGCATCAAATCCCCAAGCCGGTGCATAAGAACCAAGGCAGACCACAACAAAACAAAACAAAACAAAACAATACGAGATTGTTCTGCGCGGAGAGAGAGAAGGTTTCTCCCGTGTTTCCCGGATCGCGGTTCGCTTTTGGGGATAGACGAGGGAGGAGAGGAGAGGAGAGGAGGGCTGGGAGGTGAGGATGGGGATGGGGATGGGGATGGGGATGGGATCATGTGCTGATGCGACGATGCGAGGGTGTGTATCTGGTTGGAAGGGCGAAATGGATATGGTAAGGGTATTGGGAGATGATAAAACGAAACCCCAAACGGCTCCAGCTAGTAGGATGGCTTTGCCAGGCTCGCTCTCGTCACTTTGTCTGGAGATGTCAGATTTCCGTTGGACAATCAAGGTCCAAGGGTCGACTTTGTACCATTTGCTTCTGTTGTAGTCTGACGTGAATACTGAAAGCTTAGCGGATCTGGTACTGGCTGAGGATAAATCCTTGGGTTCGGGATTGACGAAAGCTGAGGGGTAAAGAGAGCCCAGGCAGTATGGTTGGAGAAGAGAGAACATAGCATCACCTTTTTGATTTTATAGGTGATGATACAAAGAGACAGGGTAGCTCAATTGTGTTCTTGGCCCGCATAAAAAAGCCATTTGAGATAGGAGATTCCAGGTTTGAGGGCTGAGGGCAATGGCGGTGGCAGTAAATCGCCTGGTCACTTTCTCCGTGTACCGGAGCCTCAGTGCAGAGCGAAATGGCCATGGCGACAACAAGAAAGTAGCGCAGCGGATCAAGACCGAAAAATGTTTAAATAAATCAATTAAGAGGCTGTGCTTCCGCAGAGCTTTCCTTCAAGGCTTGGAGAAAGAGAGATCAAACGATGGAGACGCTTTATACCACCCTTCCAATTGATTCCATCATCTCGAGAAGCAAGAGAAAGAGTAACAACAGCAGGGACGGTATCCACCGCTTCTTTGCTCTGTTTATACAACATCGGCGGTGCAAAGAGAACAGCAGCAGCTAAACAATGTAGATCCACTCTTGCTGATGGCTCTAAGATTCAAAGATAAGAAAGAAAAGAATAGCAGCGCAAGCGCGTCCAACATAGATGAGTAAGACGCTGCGTCATAACTCGGGACAATGGGTCTTTCTTTGAAAGACTAGGACCGATGACGTGTGGACTTAACAAGGTATAGATATATCGGGGTGGAAGGAAGAGAGGAAGGGTATTGGGAGCGATGCAGCTAGACGTCTTGAATCTAGGGAGATGATCTATACACAGGTTATCGCTATTGACAAGTGTTTTTACAAACTACCAGGTCAAGCTGAGTGTGGATTCGAAGCTGAATATGCCGGTTCTAACTCTAGGCTTCTATGACCTGCGCGTATAGAACCCATCTCTTTATTTCTGAAGAATGCATCCAGATCCTAAAATATACGCGTTGTCAAGCGGTTGTTGTAAGATAGATTGCTTCTAAACATGGACGATAACTGCCTATTCTAAAGGCCGGCGTTCGTTGTGGTAACTTTGCTCGTTGTGTAACGATGAAGACATCTCATATCCTGGTTTGAAAAATCAAACTGTTAGCATGCTGTTAGATTGACGAGATCAAGCAAGAGAAGTGTTGCTTTGGGTGTTTGTTTTCAGACCTCTCTTCTGCTCATAATTTCTTTCCTCAGTTTTGCTGCCCTCTTTTGCTGCCCGAACACACTCATTTCTGAGTAGACCTACCGTTACGTAGCCAGACTGCTGGCATCTAAAACAGTACACCGGTCAGAATAAGGTTTAGGTATTTGGAATAGCCCTTGTCAGAGATCCTCAAAGCTTGCCCTCAGGAGTCAGGATTTGGCTGCACGGAGTTAATTCGAGCCACCAAAGGTAAAGACTTTTGGTGTAGGTTTTGGAAGTGGATTGTAGGACAAGGTTGGGGACATTCTACATGAATCTTTGGAGAGAACTGTAGGTCGAGGACCTCCAGAACTTGTGAACACTCGTAAAAGCCAACAACAAATGTAGAAAAGGGGTACTTCTGCAGGACTGTACTGTAGTGGCTTTATGGTCTCGACTTTCCGATCCCTTGGTGGTAAGACATCTCGCACCACGGGTAAGGGCCGCGAGTAAGGGCCACGAGTCAATGCCTGCAGAGCTTTGACTTTGAGATCACGGCCCGATTATCGATAAGCCTCATAACGTGAAATGAAGATTCCAACTCCATGGTACGGCCTCTGTCTGTCCTCACCGCCTGTCTCATCTCCCCAAGAGCAGAGAAGGCGTAGCGGATTCCGGGCCGCAGAAGCTTTGATTCCCGACTGCACATTCTCGTGTTTTAGCGATCAAGTGGATCATGTCCGTTGAAACAGTGCGGCCTCGAGGGATGTTTCTCCTTGCTTCTCCGTTCCGCGAACCGATCGAGGTTGGCGGAACGAGAATCAGTCGCGGAACTTGGACCCCCTTCCGGAGCTGGCCTGCCGAGATGTGGAGGATCTGCCTCCAGGATGAGCAGTGGACAAGATGCCGGGTTGTGGACAGAGAGCTTCACTCAGAGGTTTTAACTGTGTGGGCTTTCTGAAGGTTGATGGACTGGTGAACTCCATCTCCTTTCTTCACCTTCAAGCAGTAGTCTGTGACAGTCTAGATGGGTGGTCCGAGTGACTTGAAGCGCCCAAATCAAGCGCCACACCCGAATCCCGAGAAATCTTCCTCCTAGCGCCAATACATTTGCTTTTCGAAGCGCTTCCAAGCATCCATGACGAGCACATTGCGTGGACTGTAAGAAATGCGTCGTGCAACAAAAAAGACCGAGCCCGAAGTGGACAGAGAGCGTGTCAATCCTATCCAAGAGGTGATTGGTAGTTTTTCTCCTAATGGCAGCGGGTGGCTGGGTGGAGCCAGGGCCGCCGGGATCCTCGCATTCGATTAGGGTTTCCAACATATTTCGACTAGAATGCCAACTCCATTTTGGATATGCTCGGGTGGGGGAGGGGGGAGGGATTCTCAGTCGACGTACATCTTATCGAAGCAGAGGAGCAAGAGGATCGACCGACAAAGACAGCTCTCAGCATGTTCGTCGTGGAAAAGGGAAAAGAGGGACGTCGGTGAGGACAAAACCAAAAGCTCGAGGTTCTCGTGGGCCGTTCACACCTTCTTGTCATGTTGGTGGGAGCTGCGACTGTTGCAAGCGGGTATGTGGACTTTGCATTCTGCGAAATGCAACAAAAGAGTCTCCCAAGTGGAAGGAAGGAAGAGAGAGTGGGCAGCGCTGCGATGGAGGACGTGGGCGCTGATGGATCGCCTTGTCAGGCAGAGTGGGGGGGGGGGTGGTACAAACGGCGCCCTGAACCCCTCGACTCGAGGCACACGATTATTGGCACCTCAGCTTTCTTGACTCGGGAGTCGCGGTTCAGGGCCGCTGTTCCTGGTCGTGATTCGCCAGCCTCTCTCAACCGTGGACGGCACAGAGCTTGCAGGTGACAAATTTCCACTATCGGTGAAGCTACCTACAGTATGTCATTGCTCGCTTGCGGTGATTGAATGTTTATCGTGGAAGCAATAATTGCCGTATCACGCTTTCTGATTTGCGATGTGCAATAAAACAAAGAGAGACAAAAAGGTAATAATAATTCGAGTCGTCCTTAGCCTCTTTTTTCGCCTATCGTATTTAGTATGTTGTACAAAGTATTTTGAACTATGATACCCTAGAAGAGAAGAACGAATTGCTATTCAAAGAGTCTTGTTTATACAGATTAGTATCTCCTTCTCATCATGTTTAGTACTTGTGAGAAATAACCCTTTGTCGCCTTTGTGGCTTAAGTCAGGTCAATCTTGCTTATCGACTGGTCGCGTAGACGTGATGTTCTGCTGTATCCTATCATAAATTTCTACTTGCATCATTTCAACGAAGATTTGAGAGGCATTTCATAGGCCTGGCCGTCTAGCACGTCTGCGTATTGTATAAGCGGATTGACAATCTCAAGAGTAAGAAGTTAGGATCTGCATGAAGATCTTAGAGCTGGTTCATGTAGGAAGTCGTTGTCAACGAAGAACACTTGATGCTGCGTTGTTAGTATATGTTGATACTGAGCCATGAAATTACGGTGGTAGTCCTTCTGACACTTTGAGGAGGTAACACTATCTGACAGTACTTTCAAATAAGATTATGATTTCAAGGGTAAATGGCTTAAATGGCTCTAAGTACCACTTACAGCTCAGGCGCTTGTATTCCTCCTAGTCCATGAACTCTTATCCCTCTGGTCCACCGGCGTCATCAACCTCCTCTCCATCTCCACCCTATCCCTGTCACTCAACTTCTCCATTCCAATCAATCTTGAAAAAGGTCCCTCGTGATTTCTCAATTCAGTAAATGACCCCTTTTCTACCACTCTCCCATCCTCAATCATCACAACCTCCTCAGCTACGCTCATCATCTCTACGCTATGCGTGATGATAATGACAGCTATTCCATCGGCGAATAGCTGCTTCCTATGATCTCTCAGTTGCCGAACTGAATTTCGTATCGACTCCGCATTGACAGCATCAAGCGCACTCGTTGCCTCGTCGAGGATCAGAACCCTTGGCTTGCGCACCAGTGCTCTCGCAATAGCTATTCGTTGAGCCTGGCCACCCGCCAGTCCTTGGCCTCCCTCACCGATAAGGGTATCATATCCCTGACCGAGACTCATGATGAAATCGTGGATACCGGCTTGCTGAGCAGCTCGTTTCACGGCGTTGAGACTCGCGTGTGGGCTTCCCTCTGGTAGCCCGTAGGTGATGTTGGCATAGATAGAATCGGGAAAGAGCTGGGATTCTTGCGAGACGATAGAGATGAAATTTCGTAGTGAACTAATGTTGAGATCCAGGACTGAAATTCCCGCAAATGTGAGAGAGGGTGGATTGCCTGGTGGGACCGGATCGGGTGGATAGAGAGCGAGGAGGAGGGATGCGATTGTGCTTTTTCCTGAGCCAGAAGCACCTACAATCGCTGTGCAGGTGCCTGGATTAATTGTGAGAGAGATTTTGGTGAGAGTTCGTCGGCTGCGAAGGTTGTTAGGGTAGGTAAAGCTGAGGTTATCGAGTATGATAGGGAACGGGGATTGGATACGCTTAGTTCCAGTCGTTTCATGTGAGCCTTTGGTTGGCAAATTTGCAAGGAAGAGCATTTGCGTAGCTGTTGTTCGGGAGGAGTTGATTTGTGGCACAAGTGCTAAAGTGGCAAGAGCATTTGCAAGACCGAAGAGGAGTAAATTGAAGACTTGAAGGACATCAGAAGTGCTCAACTGGCCGCTGGAGATAAGAACAGTGCCGTAGTAGAATACTAGCGCCGAGATCATGCACGAGAGGGAGTCTGCAAAACCAAAGGTCACTCCTGAGTATATCCCCCGAGAAAACCCTATCATGTAGGTATCATTTGTTGCTTTAGCATGTTTTCGTTGGAAATAGCTCTCTAGAGTCAATGCTCGCACAACTCGAATGTTGCCAAAAGTCTCTGTGAAGATGCTACTCGTGTACTCAGCAGCTTGGTTGCATTTATCTTCATATTTCGTGGTCACAAAGTTGAAAAGTCGACTTCCAGCATACATGATCGGCGCGGTAGCGAGCGCAACCAATGTTAACTTCCAATTAATAACAATCGCCCAAACGATGGATATCCCAAGCATCCAAGAGGTCACCCAAATCGGACCCGCGAAACGGCCGATCAGATTTCTCATCTCTTCGGCATTTCTATCAAGACATTCCGCTAGTCTGCTTGATGAGTTCTTCTCAAACCAAGCTTTGGGTTGAGCAAGAATGCGTTTAAGTGATTCAATTCGCAGAGCGTTGACCCATGCCTGACCACAATGTTCCAGAAGCCAATGATAGGCGTATGTTGCTGCGCCGTCAAGAATCGCAACTCCAATTAGAGCGGATGCCCAGATGATTGCTTGATGTTCCCTGTCTTGTGGTGCCGCATAGTAAACAGCCAGGAGCTTCGCCAAGATATATGCAAACGCAGGTGTGGCAACGGCAACGATGAAAGCCAAAAAAAATCCAAGGATAAGGTTGACCCTATTTTGCCATGTTAAACTTGGCCAGATGGTACCAAAAATCGTCCTGAGCGCCACAGGTTTCAGTGCGTTTTCTGAGTTGCGATCACAGGTGTCGTCTTGATCTTTGAGGTTGTTCATTTCAATTCCACCTTCTAGGTTCTCATCTGTCTCCAAAAGTTGGGTCTGGTTAACTGGTTTATGTGAAATCATTTGCATTAGATCTGAGAACTCAGAGGATGATGGTGTAGCTCCAATAGGATTTAGTTGAGAGCGGTGATATTGTTGGTCACTATTTGTATCAACAGATAATTGAAAAGGTTGACTTCGAGGAGCTTCGCCAAGTTCTACATGGGCTGTTGATGCTTGTGAAAATCTAGTTTCATTTGTATTCTTCGGGTTTGCAGAAGATGTTCCGCTAAATGGGTCTTTGAAACCAGATTTGGGCGATGCATGTAGAGCTGGGGGCAGTTGAGATATTCTTTTCTCAGGAAGCTTAGGTGAGGTGAAAATAGATCCTCTTTGCTCAGGGGTCTTCCGTAATTCGTCGGTCCAAAGCACACTTGCTCGTCTAGCTCCAGTACCTATAGTGGTTACGGCATCGCCCCGTATGTTATTACTGAAACCGCCAGCAAAAGAATTTGGTGTAGTTTGTTTCATCAAGAATATATTTGCAAGAGTACCATGGCTCTCAGGGATAATTTCTGTCCAGTCGGGAGATTTTGGCGATGCAGTGGATGACGAGGGGGATAGTAGGGGCATTGACATCCGCCTTGTTGACACTGCGCTGTTGTCTTGGTTTCCTGTACCTGAAAGGAGCGTGGCGAATAATCCATGCTTTTTTCCGGCCAGTTTGTGACGGTAGCCTTCCTGGACCACTTTTCCATGTTCAAGAACGTAAACGTACTCATCATCTAGGATCTCAGACACCTCATGTGTGATGACGATAGTCGTTTTTCCTTTTCTCCAATCCCTGATAAGTTGCATCACCCTTGGTTTGCTGGTTCGATCTAGTGCACTAGTTGCTTCGTCAAGAATCAGAATTGGTGCATCCCGAAGTCGTGCTCTAGCGATCGCAACCCTTTGTTGCTGACCGCCACTCAGATTTTTTCTTGTGGAACCAACAAGAGTGTCGATGCCATCTGGAAGATCGTCAAGGGTAGGACCAAGGTCTGCTATCTTGCAAGCATTGAGCACATCAATTCTAGAGACACGATCTCGTCTTCCAAATGCAATATTTTGAAGAATTGTTTCGTTGAATAGAATGCTGTCTTGCTGAACGAGACTGACAATCTGCCGAAGCCAGTTCGTATCCACTTTCTTGATCGGATTTCCATCGATAAGGATCTGCCCTGTCTGGCATTCGTAGTATTTCATGAGTAGATTGCCTATTGTGCTCTTTCCAGAACCGCTGATTCCAACGACAAACGTGATTTCACCAGCGGGAAAGAAGAAATTTGCATTCTGAAGGACCTTATGTTCCGGGTTTGAAGGATATGAAAAGTTCACCTAGCGAACTGTTAGCAACGTAGTAATGTTTGGAAGAGAAACATGCATCTTGCAGTTCGATGGCTCCGCTTAATTTATCGGGTGTAATCAATTCGTTGGTCGATTTGGTAACTGATACTTCGTGAATTTCGGAAAGTATCAATTTCAAGGTATTTCCAGCAGACATCGCCTTGGCTAACACCAACCATTGTGGTAGAATAACTTCGATGGACTGAATAGCATTCAAACAGGCATAAAATGTCGTGACAATGTGGGCAGGATCAGCGCCATGATGGTTGAGGAGATAGAGTCCAAACCAAAAACCTTGTACAAACAGTCCAACCATCACAAACTTGATGATTCCAAATTGCATAGCATTAATCTCTGCTTGAATCATGTAACTTTTCGCAACCAGCCTCATAGTCCTTAAATATTGCCACACCTCCTGATCTTGTCCATTGTAGGCTTTCACTGTATTGATTGCAATGATGGAGTTGTTGACGTATTTTGAAGCCTGACTGAGTTGTTCCTTCTGAGCCTCAACGGCAGGTCCAAGTCGCTTAGTAATAAAGTATAAGACTATGGAAATTATTGGAAAGGTTGCAAGAACAACAAGACTTAATTGCCATGAGAAGAAGAATGCTATGCCAATAGCCGCGGCGGCATCGAATATTTCGTATACTAAGAATCCCATCGGCTGAGAAATTCCAAGTTGTAATTCTCGAATCTGACTGTAAAACTGTCAGAGATATATCTGTGACGTTTGACTTTTCTTACGTCTGTATTCGGATCAATAGTGATCCAATTCCATCTTCTCTCAGGTCAAACCACTCCATCTCCTTACTCAGCATACCATTAAATAGCTGCTCTCGGGCATATTGTGCTTGGAGCTCTCCAAAAACCATCCAGGAGCCTAAGAATGTCCCTTCCAAAAACCATGCCGCTCCTCCCAGAGCTGTTAATGCAATACACCACTTAGACACATCGTGCAGGAGTTGCTGTGAATCAATACTCCCGGAGCCGAATTTTGTCAACGATCCAAAAACTTGCCCGAGAAAGATTGTTCCTGTCGGCTTTGTGAGGGCTGCAACGAATGTAGAAACCAGACCAATACAAATTGCTGGCGTGTGACTTTTCGTAGTAAAAGCAAACAGAGATCGCCACGATGGTCGCGGTCCTCCTTCTATCTTTGATTCGACTTGCTGTGGTTCTGTTAATGGAGAGGGAATATCAATAGCCGAGGCCATCGATTCATAGAACTTTGTAAAGTTATCTAAGCTGTCAAAGCTTTCGAGGCCAGAGCTGTTTGATAAAGTTGAGAACATTTTGTGGTGAGGATAAGTGCCGAACGCCTTCGCTCGTATTTGGATAGACAAAGAATGAAAGAGAAAGAAGACGGAATCTTTTAACTATATTTGAGGGTCAAGGATCTTCGATTGGAGAACAATGTCAAAGAAAAATGAGTTCGTTAGTATTGTTCTTTGATGTAGGACCGTTAGGTGGTGACTTTGCGGAGTAAACAATGAAGGTTGCTAAACAATAGCAACGATAAGCCCCGGGACAAATTTTTCCCGAATTCACTTTAATTAATATTTCTGTATAATTCTAATTTCTCAGATAAACTAGATTCTTTGCACGGTGAAAGTGGCATATTCAAGCGACTGTTTGCTTGACAAAGAGAATCTAACGAGGCAGAGTAATTTAGTTGCGTATTCTAGTGTCAAAGTTTCGATGATACAAGTTCAAGCTGGAGAATGGTGTTAGATATGGGATGCTTTAAGGTTTGATTATCTGTATCCTAGCAAAATCTACCCGTAGCTGCCCTGCATTTTTGGGCCAGCAGACCTTTCAGGAAGTGTGTAATCCAAACCGAAAGGAGGAATACTGGTTGCCAATCCTAATTATGTGAGGACACTAGCAAGTACGGCGAATTTTCGGCTCGGTTCTTCCATTGATATCCTGGATGCGTCGCCGGACTGGGTATAAAGGATCTTATGAGTTGACACAAGGGTCTCGACACTTTCTTCGTCTACTTCTTCGCTTTGACATCCGTCTGCTCCTTCTGATTTTGCTCATATATCCAATCGTTTAATGCGTGCCGATTTCTGGCAATCTCTATCGCATAAAATTGCATTCGGGGAACTAGAAGTGCTCGGGTTAGTATTGACCGGACCTGTTCGATGCTACTAACCAAATATCGTTGTATCTTGTCCGTATTCAACCTTTGGATCTGTCCTTACTAGAGTTCCAAAGTTGTAGTCGTCAACTTTCTTCTCATAGGCCATCATAAACTTCCGCCAGCGTTCCTTTCCTGTTTTGCTCTTCATCTCATCCTCGTTGATGGGCTTCGAAGGGTCGAATTCTGGGAAATCCTTTTTCAAGTGTTCATAGATGTCATCATCCAGTTTTGTGAGCCTCAAAGATGAGCCTTTGACCTTCTCGAGTATTGCCCAATAAGTTGACATGTGTTGAACAGCTGATGGAGGGGTCAGTGGCGGGGTACTTTGTGGAGTTGGGAAATTTCGTCTCACCCTTTACTGCAAATTGCTTCTCAATCTAGGAGCAAGTCAGTCAGGTCAGTTTCTCTTGAAGAAAGAAATATCGAAGAGCAACGTACATCTTCAAGATTATCTGCCTCTTCGGCATTAAAATTCGCAGGCGCAACGGCAGACATGGTAGTGATTCGAAATCTTATGTAAGATGGGATCAGTGGAAACGTTGGAATTGTTCTCTATAACTGTTCTCTGCGGCGACGAGAAGATTATCAAGCGTTATTAAATAGATCGATCATACGGTGCAGATTTTGAAGCGAAAGAGGTGGCATGTTCTGGGTCCTTCTTGGTGACACTGGAAGATCATAGCTCGGAACAAACATTTTCCCGATCCGAGGTTGCTTACGTAAGCATTCCCGTTTCGCTTCACCACTTGGCCTTTGTATCAACTTCACTTCCCAGGCAAATCCATAGGTAGTCACTTGCTTCTTTGAGAACTCGTCTGAAACATTTTTTCCAAGTGGAAATACCTAAGCAAATGACATGGAATTGATAGCACAAAAACAAAAGCTTACATTTTCCTCGTTTGCAGCTCTATCTCCCGTTTCAAATCAACAGAGGCTGGTGCGCACAAAGCAGTCTTTATTTGTGAGACTACGTTTGGTGGAGAGGATATGGATATCGGTTTAAATCAACAGAGAGCTACTTGTTGGCTACTTCCCTTTCATAGGATCCGTTAGAGTGTCCTTAAATAGCAAGTGCTTTCAATTTTCTTCCTTGGACGTTCCTTCTTCCAAACATGGCCCAAAGGAGACCTAACCAAAGGATTTTGCATGACTTTCATCCCAATTCATGTCCTCACTTAAGTCCTGGAAATATCTTCGTTGTTCAAGTGTAAAACCCCTTAGTTTAGCCGAGGTACCTATCGAGCAAGTCGCGTCTTAACAAGATACCATAGGGCCTTATCGGATTTTTCATCAAACACATTCAACTCGCGACGGAATCAATTCAATCGCGCTTCCACTTGGATTACGCGTTGGTTTTGTCAAACAATACTAAACTTGGCTTTCCGATCTAACACTTAGAGAGTATGTTGATACTAGATAATGTCTCAATTTGCTAATCTTGTTGTAGTGACCCTGCCTCGGCGGGTTGTCTCGAGATCATTGCGTTCTACAAGTTCTGCAAGTTCTACAAACTCTCTAAAGAAACCAACAACTTACATAGAAATGCTTGCAAATGCCAGATCCAATTCCTCTCTGAGCGACTCGAGGCCAAAGAAGCCCAGGAGGTCAAACTCCCCAATCCTAAATGTCCCGGATGACCCGAGTACTCCAGTTTTTCCACTTTCAATGAAAATGGAATCTGAAAGCGATGGAGAGGAGCAGTTTAGCAATACAACTCCGCAGCCGGAGAAGCCACTCATACCATTCTATCAAGCTCCAATTTATGATCGGGAAGTCGATATCCTTGCAGTTCAAAAAGACGCTATTAATCAAGTGGTTGTGTTCAAACAACTCATTCCTCGATGCGATAAAAACAATACAATACATCCCTTCTTCGCGTTACCAGTCTGGGCAAGATATCGAATCTATGGCTTTTGCTTCCCGGAAGAATCTCGAAAAATCACGCTATCCCCTGGATTTGTTACTGGTCCTATATTCCCCGATGACTACTTTGCGAATCCTTGGGTTGTTTTAGAAGATGTCTGGGGTGGTTTAGCATCTTTCCGTGCGCTTCGTTACGAGCTCATGACATACTTCTGGACACAGCACCGCTTCCACATAACATTAAGTCCATTTATCGGCCCCAGGTTTTCTCCATTGACTTGTCTTTGGGTTCCAGATTACCTCGGAATTATACAGAAACTCTCTATCGAGATTGATCTTACCCGCCTTGGAGGAGGCCTTGGAATCAAATCTCCTGAATGTAGGCAATGTGAGAGAAAGCTGGAAAATATGTTAGCAGATATATTGATAGGACTACTTGATCGACCTTGTGGTCTAATCATGAGCGAGTTGCATCTCTTATGTAGGAAATGGTGCTTGCCGGCAGTTGAACGCTATGAACAGCAGAATGGAGAAGAGGACTACGAGGAGACGGTCGAGAAATCAATCAGCTTCGAGGAAAATGTTGAGCAAATGTATATTGAGACCGACCCAGACACGTGTTGCGACTCTATTGATCTTAGATCCTTAGGTATAATTTCCTTTGCTTATAGTTGGAGTATATCTACTAACCAGCTTCAGCTTCACAAACCCCAGATGAAATACTTCGAGTGACTCGTATGGTAATCGAATTGCGAGGGCTTCTCCAAAAATTGCGAATATCTGGCTTTCCCCGGGGTTTCAGTTCAGATCTCATGGTTTCTGTCTTTGATAATCAAGAAAGACTGATGCAGTATGTTCTCCCTACAGAATCAGCTTGGCCACCGACGGGATCAGAATCGAGTTTTTCAGCGCCGCCGATGTCTCCTGTGACATCTGCGGTGAGCCTAATATCAGAAGCAAGTATGCAACTCTCCCCCCAATTGAGAGCGGATATGTCACCAAATCAACTTCATTCAAAATTCACAACTGATACAATAATACCACCCCTGGGAGTAGCCTCGGTGCCAGCGCCGCCACCCGATACTCCTGTTACTGAAGACTCGCCAAATGATCATTTGAACTTAGAGTTGCATACGAGTCGGAGCTTCGTTGATGAAATCGATGAAGGCATTACCCAAATTCAAGAATTCCCTCCAGTATCCGAACCTAATTACATCACGACTCCAAGGAGCGTTAGCTCGATCGAGCGGTGCCCTGGGCTTGGCGCCGGAGGTGCAACTAAGAGTCGTATTCATAGCTATTCATTCCTTACTCCTAGCTCATCATCTGGTGATGTTCGAATCCAGAATCAGAATATATCAAACACGGACTGTACAACTCCTCGTCTTCAAGCTACTGATCGGAAAGATTCCGCAGTGCAAGATCAATCGAGGCTTCAAACCCCGAATCATCTCTCTCCACAACAGTCACCAACGAGCCGTTTCCCACTAAGAACTTCGTCACTAAAGCCCTCACCAACACGATGCTCATCACCTGGAACTATAAATAGGATGAATGAATTGAACGAGCAAGACCCGGCCTTCTTGCGAACGCTTAACGCGATGCGATTTTCAAGAGAGCGCGGCCCATCTGACGAAACCACACAAGGGTTATTCTCTATGATAAGTGGCACAATTACTGGTAGTGTACAGACAACTATACAAGGCGAGAATAGAGGAAACAATTTGAAGAGAAGGTATGGTGGCTTTTTTAGTAAGCTGAGAGGACATAAGAAAACTTGAAATTGGCAAGGTTCTGTTGAAAGTACTTTATCGAGATTGATAATGTATTTTAAGTTTGAGGTTCGAGATTTATAACATCACTAGGAGAACAGGTCTCCTAAGAACTGTAATTAAAATTAAAAACACGGTCAAACAATCACTGCCTTGATTTTCGGTTTCATGTCAATATTTACCGTTGAAGATGAACTCGTACAAAGTTTTCGGCTTTTTCCAACTTAAGTTCGACTGAAGTTAAAAAGAATTCGAACGCGGCGTAGCTGCTAGATATTGTGATTTTTTGGACAGTTAATTGATATTTTGTCGGCGCGGACCTTGATATTGGGGATAAATAGGTGAGAATAAGAGTATTGATACCTTTAATAAGAAAGTGAAGCCCTTGTGGTAGAATTTAAGAATTTAACTGCATGTGTAATAGAGGAACAATATTGAGTGCTTTGGAAAAACCTTCAGTTTGGGAGAATGTAATTAATGATTGCGTCTTGATATTCATCTCGATACTGAGGAGTTAGACAAATCTGTTCAAGCTAGATAGCCTTTGTCACAGGATTAGATAAGGCTGAGCTTCTTGGAGCTAAGCGAGTTTGTTTACTTTTAGTGGATTTTAATATCGAAAACTACAAATCAAAGCGGCCGCAATTTCCGCTCATCCTTGTTCCATCAAAACACGCACAGAGGCCAGTCGCACAGGTCAACTTGGTTGAATACCTGAATCTTCCTGTCTCTACATTGGTTTCGAGCATCATTGAAATCCAGACTAGCAATATTGGCCTTCTTTGCTGTCACTTTGCGAACTTGAAGGCTCCGCGCTGCGCTTTTCTTCAAAACCACCTCGAGTAATCTGTCAGAACGTCAGATGCCTAAATTACTGAGCGACTTCCTTGTGGGAGATGATGGAAAGATGTCGGGCTTTAGAGCCACGTACCATGGCTTTCTTGACGGGACTGGTGAGTCCTCTGCTCGGATGTTTTTCCGTAAGTTCACTTCACCTCTTCGGAACAGGCCTTCCAGATATTGAAATCTCGCTGAATTCAACTGAGCAGCACCCCTGTATCTTGCCAGCGAGTTTACTCTGGCCAATGAGTTCAATATCCGGGCCTATTGGGGGGAAGCAGAAGTATTTGTTCTCAGCAACATTAAGAATGACATCTCACACAATACAATTCGATATAGAGTTGAATACCAACTGAAACTCGTAAAGAATAAAGATAACATGTATAAGAGAGCTGACGGAGAGAAGTACTTCAATGATACACTTTCTGAAGATCAGATGCGGTTAATCAAGAGTTTCCCAGAAACTTACTCGGATTACCGGGTTCAACTATCAAAAAAGTATGAGGATGAAGAAATGGCCACTAGAATCTGTAGATCTTCAGTGACCAATGAAAGATTTAGTATGCTAGTGTTCTTTAGTTTGATTCTGATTACTAACTTCAATGCTCAGCTAAAGCGCCACCACTTTCCCTACAAGGTTCAATTATGCTGAGGAAATTACGCAAGGATATACTTGGATTTGGCGATTATAACATGTCAGAACTTTATATTTTTCTACTAACAAATGTCGAAGCCAGTGTAGATGACTTGAGACGGAGTTAGCCTTTACCAATATCGCTTCTACACTTCGACAATCACCAACACTTGAAAGTCGTTCAAATTCGGTAATTCTTAGGAACTATGAATTGCGTAGTCAAGATTATTCATTGTCAAACACTGAAAGCGACATTCTGCAAAGAAGAGAAAACATTCCAATGTCGATAAGCAAAAGAAAACGTGGTTCATTGTCGAAGAACCAAATGTCGAACAGAAAGCCCGAGAAAACAGATGAGCAGGTCAAGCTGCTCGCAGCAGTCACAGCGAGGAGACTCGACCATCGCCGCGGAGATGGAGACGATGTTCTCCCCCTCCTACAGTTCCTATTTTCAAACCAATCCATCCAAAGGGTTTAGACAATCTATACCAGAAAAAAAGGGAACGAAGCCCAGAAGATCTTTCGACTTTCAAGAAGCTTAAATTGACGTTTGAGTCTGAAATTGTGCAATCGACATTGGAAGAGTTCCAATTGTCGAACAAAGCAACTGACTCTGCAACCGAAAATCCCAACTCCTCGTCAGATTTGACGCTTTCGCCAATCAACCAGGCTGAATTGTTGGTTTTCCCTGCCTTTCAGACCGCTATTCCTGTTCGCTTGAAGAAGAAATAAGCTGAAAGATCTATCATCAAAGGTCTCATTGTAAAGGGTGAAGAGAAGATGGAATTTTTGAGAGAACGTTTGCTGCAAATGGACAGATTGTTTGTAATATCTGTAGTACTAATGCACTAATCATGTCAACGAATCAAAGAGCAAGACTATAGTATTCAGGTGAGCACTAATCTTTCTTGTTATCACAGTTTTTTATCGCGGAGCTCGGCACTTAACCACCGAAGATAATAGATCGCGACTATTGTATTTGGCGCGGTTTAGAGCCATTGTATTGAGTTTTCGCGTTCTCGAGTCTTTTGGATTTCCTCTGTTTTTACATACTAGTTCAACAAGACCTTTGAGTTCCTGCAAGATTAATTATCCAAGATCTGACTACTAGACAAAGCTCAAGCCTAGCATCATCCAGAAATTTCTCAACTATTTGACCGTCCTGTACAAAAGAACGCGACTACCTCATGCTGTTCACTCAACTAAAAAAAGCTTGTTTGAACGTTCTATCTTGCATTCTAGGCAGAAAACGAGCTCTCTCTCCAAACTCTCAAAGCTCAGATTACCAGCTCCCTCCCGCTTCTCCCCAGCAATCTGCAGATTGCAAATTATCAAAGATGGCAACCCCATCAGACTTCTTTCGTAAGAATTCATTGTTGAAAAGACCAAGCAGATGCTAATATCTCGCAGCACATCAACTATTGAAGAGAAAGTATCTAAGGAAGAGAGCGATTGATGGCAAACCCTTGAATCCCAATGCAACTTGGCGGGAAGCGACCTATATGATTTACAGAAACCTTAATATGGGAATGAACCCGCACATCATGAACAAAGTTCTTATCCGTAACCAGCTCGATGGCGAGGACGACGAGTATCAGAAAGCCTACTTGGCTGATTGTCGAACTGCGCTTGACAATATGGTCATGGGTGGATATTTCGACTTCCCAGCTATGGTAAGGCTTCCTGAGTACAGGCAAATCGCTTCCAATGAAGAAAAGCTGTGCTTCTACCAGATGTCGAGTCATTTTTGGTTCTGTGATAGAGAGCACATGCTACTTTGTATGTTAGATGATGACAAAGAAGAGGAATTAGGTAAGTAAACAGCCTGAATTGTTCTTAGAGTGACTGTCTCTGATTTTGATTAGCAAAATTTGAGTTCAGACTTGACCCTGAGGATTTGGTTACCCTCAAAAAATTAGAATTACGTTTCAGAGGAGACATAGATGAGCACTACCGAGGTGAGCAAATCCAGAGGCCTCCTGGACTAGTCGATTATATACATTTGTCTGAAAGGATCTAACTCGGAATTTTAGACAATGAAGAGTTCCTTACTGCCAAGTTTGGATGGACTCCTAAGCAGTTCAAAGCGCATCAAATACCAGCAAGCAAAGTTTTCTGTGCCCCTATACTTGAAGAAGTCGAGCTTCACGTTTTTAGCCCTATCCCCAATCTCGGGCCGCAAGGATTGCTCCACAGCTCATCTGATGATGTGGGAGATTTAATGAAAAACTACAAGGCACCTCTTGGACTAGCGGCTGAAGGTTCTTACTCATGGGATACTGATATTTATCATGCCCAGATCGCTGGTGAGAACTACGAACCTGTTCCACGGTCATATCGGTTGAAGATGGGGTGCCGCATGCCTGGAAATAGGGATAAGAGAAGATCTGCAAGTCCAGAATACTTGGGAGACAATTTTGGCACGGTTCAAGGTGAGAGACTAACTGGACCGAACCGTCGAATCCTTGAGCAACGTCGGCGAGCTAGACGCGGTGCTAGCCCAACTCCTCGCTCACGGTCTTTGACTGGCCACTCAACACCACTCGCCCAGTTTCAAATGGAGTATGACTTCTATGAGATGGGAGGTCCTTTGCGCCGAATGTAGGATGCTTGACCGAGCTTGGCAGCGAACGACGTGAGGATTGATCGCCAGCACGCTGGGATTCATTGCTAGTCTCACAGTCAGAGAGATCAATTGGCTATAACTAGCTATAGACGTATAAATTGGCAAGTTGGAGCGTGAAACCCTTCGATGCTTTATGATCACAAGCTTGAGCTATATCATATGTACTTTTGCACCTGGATAGACAATCAATACAGCAGACAATGATTTACAGACAACAAACGGTTTGTAAACAATATTCTTTTCAGAACTTGATAAGTGCAAATAAAAAGCACAAGTAGCGATAAGTGACACTTTTAGGGGTTAAATCCACGTCAAATACTTCTATTCAATTAGTGCTATTGCTTTTAAGACCAACAGCTGAAGACCTCTTTGCAAGAGGCCCAAGTTTTAGTCAGGAAGTTTCAGACAAAGAATTATGTCCATGGCTGTGCTAGAATTAAAAGATACTTTTTGGTCGATTTTTGCCTCTGAATATGTGACAGCATTCTCTCCTACAATAATAACGTGACTATCAACTTTCGCTTTCCGATCCCAATCACCAGATTAGCCGCAACTTGCGTTTCTAACCACGATGGCAAGAAAGAGGCCAATACCAAAGATGTACTTTCGTAAGGATGGTTCTTTCTCTATAAACCCATGCAAACAATCTAACTCTGTCAGCTACCTTGGAATTTCGCGAGCACAGCCGCCTACGCCCAGAGCGGCAACACCCTGAATGGAACATAGCGTACGCGTGGGCAGAAGCAGAACTCTTCGTGATCAGCAAGTTGAAAGAAGGAGAGCATCCAGGTGTAATTGAGGAGATCCTCAACACGGCTATCGAGAGGTCCAGTGGTGACGACTACCGTTTCAAATTCTTGGAGTTCTGCCTTCGAATCTTGCGTAATTTGCATGCGAATAAGTTGATCGATAACCTAGTTACCACGGAAGAGTATGATAAGAACATCGTCGATGACTATGAGAGGAGGGCGAGGTTTGAGATCTCCATGGCGGATATTTGTTCTCTGTACAAAGAGGAGTTGAAGGGGTTTGCTTCGGATGACGAGATTAGGGCGATGTTGGGTAGGTCTTCCAGAGGCTACTTCTATGATTGAACGATAATTTAGACTGATCTTTAAAAGAGCGCATACCAGAGCTAGACAGAGAAGCGCAGGAGACATTAAAGTTTCTGTGGGCGATTAGAGGATCTGAAGCTGATGAGCACTATGGAGGTGAGCTGATAATATGAAAGACTGTCTAAGAAATATAGCAGTAACAAACGATTAGATAATAAGATGTTGCTCCAACCGACTCCTTTTCGAAACCAGCTAGATACCTTCTTGAACTCTATGGTGGTTGAACAAGCACATACGCCCACACCCGCAGAAGGTGATAGGACAAGGTCGCTTTGAGGACTGCACGTTATGGAATCAGAGGCTTCTGCTCTGAAACACAGACTATTTTACGGAGTTGCGAACTCTTTATTTGAGAATTAGATACTCAAAGAAGGTTACGGTACCTTGCCCCTGAATTCTCGCTTAAATCATTCGCCAAATGTTGCACGTGATCCATGACTGTCAATCTTCAAGTATGTCTTTATTGTTATCACGCTGGAAATTGCGTATACTTAATAGACTGATGTACTATATAATGAGACTATATTATCTATATGGCTTTATGCTAATTGTGACAATCGGAATTGTGGACCCCTGCCAAATCTAAAGAGACTAGCTACTCCGATAGAAATCGGGTTGCGAACGAATCTTTTTCAGACAAAATCAAAGCTTTTGGACATTCTGGTAGGCATATAAGACAACTATGACCGTAATGATCGTTTGCTCACTTTACTTGCAGACGAGAACAGTTCAACTAACATTGAGCCTCACACACACGTCCACCGAACAAATACCAAATGGCGCTGCCGTTCGACAAAGCCTTGCAGGCGGAGACGAATCCGTTAGGACTCCTAACTACGAAACCAAAAGATCAATCTGATATCCACGAGGAGGCCGTATTCCCACAAGATTCACCGACACCAACGGCTGTCCGTATCAGAATCAAAGAAGAGGCGGCGAGATTAACAGACGAAGAGATTGAAGAACTAGCGATGTGGAGAAATAGTTCTCCGGATTCAAGTCCTCTCCTTAAGACTAGACGAAAGCCATATGAGCCGTTGATGACCCAACCACCTGTTGAGTGCTTTTCAAATGACAAGAAGGATCAAAAGCCTAAATACTCGAGTGTCGAAGAATGGGAGAACAGTCGACCGGAGAAAACCAAAGAAACTGGCCCTCCTAAGTTCAATATTCGTCATCTTCACTCCAAAAGAGAGAGTGCTGTCATTTCGAGTCTTGCTGTCGGCCATAAAAGTCTGGATGATCCATTTGTTTGAGAAGAGAGAGCTGTCACTGCTTGAGTCTGCTGTATCAGCCTCAAATACCTTCGTTTGCTCTCAACTACGTCAAAATCCTTTCAAAAATTCAATGTACTGCTTGTTGTCAATACTTTTAGGCTAGTTGTTGAAGTAGTTTCGGCTTTAGACCTTCTTTGGGCTGTCACCTCGTCGTTGGTAAAGAACTCATTGATAGAGTCGGCAGTATACAGTCTTGCAGTTTTCTTTGATGTACTTGAATGGAATTAGCTTTGGCATTTAAGCTTGAAAGGCTTGTGTTCTGAATTCGTTAGACTATTAGGTACCCTTCGAGATAGTTCGAGGAAGGCTAATAAGTAGAGCATCTGAATGGAACTTAAAGCAAGTAAACAATGCAATATGCTCCCATATCAAGTTCTATTTCGTGGATTATGTCCAAGCAAGCACGGTATCCCTTGTAAAATACATATAACTAAGCAAGCACTATTCCAACAGCCTTCAACCTTGCAAGCCTTACTTGAGCAACGGACGAGGTATATGTGTTAAGAAGCAACTATCTCTACAAACTAATAAGCTAGCGGTCAGTTAGTTAATCCGGTGCCGACTTGTAAACAACGCGTCTATCTCAATGATGATTCCTGACCCCTTCTTCTTCATTGCAATCAGCTCAATACCAGAGCAGCACTTTACATTAAGTCTAAAAGCGCGATTGTTGGCGCGAGGAAACAGCAATGGAGTCTCAAGAGAATATCGAAAAGTCCACGGCGAATGTCGACCGCACCGCTGCTACCGAGCCAGTCCCTGTTGTACAACAAACTGTGAACCGTCATTACGAAACCAGACGTGCACGTATAGAGCGATTTATCAAAGAAGAAGTCATCCTAGTGATCACAATGGGATCGAGCTACTGCCTCCTCAACTGGGCGTTGACATCTGGTATTTCCAACATACTAAGGGTCCACAGTCCCTCTACGCCAATCTTGACCGAGTACTTGGTACTCATCTTCTTTCACCTGGTCACTATCGCTTGGATTCTGTTTAATGCTTCGCTTCGATATGGCTCCTTCGATGAGAAATTCCCGGTTCCAGGACCTAACGAGCTGCACCGTCACTTTCGTCGTGAATCAACCCGACTTGACACCTATATCACCCAATGTTCCTGGTTCTATGTCAACACAGCCACAGTCAAAGACGATACGGATACAGAGACTTTTATTGATATTGTATCAAAGCAGGCATTCAGAAGAAACGGAATGACATATTTCCTTTTCTGCTTCTGGTTTCCAGTACTCGTCTTCCTGCTTTACTGTGTCCTTGATTTGCAGAGCTACATGTTGATTGTGTCTCTGACTTACCCTGTCTTTACTATTGATGGTGTCAATGCGGTCTCGGACTATTCGTACATCTGGCTATTACGAAAATGCGTTGTTTTCTGCTTCATTGTTTCAACCTTCTCTAATTATTACATCGCAAAGTCCGTGGGATGGTACTTGGGCTCTAAGAAGTTGGTCGTGATCATTGACCGCGACATCCGATGTATGGAGGAGAAGTATGGGCACGAGGCGGCATTGGAGATGGCTAGGAGTTGGGACCGAAGATCTCCGCTGCCAGGTTGGATGATCAAAGCAAGATACGTCGAGTCGGGCTTTCACTGGGTCGCAACGAACGTATTAGATAAGGGTTCGAAGAAGATCGTCAAATACTTCTATCCGACAGACCAAGAGGCTAACGAGGCGTTTAAGGCTGATTTTGACGATTCATCTGATGATTAATTTGGCGTGGCTATACGACATGTGACTTTGCTGTCTCTACGATGGCATCTGAAGTGCTCAACGAGAATGCTGTGGTAGCATCGGATGCGTCTTGCTACCTTCATTATGGAAACTTGTTGTCAATGAATTGCTATCGATACATTGGATGCGCCTTTGTTGCCTCTACTGGGCGTCGCCTGTCACGTAAACCTTAGTCTTTTCAAAATACAAAGGTCACCTAAACAAATTCCATTGAACAACCTGAATATATAAAACACTAGATTGACGACTAAGATGAACATAATTCTAGCATCATAGCCGTGAAGAAATTATCTCAACTCGACAACAACACATTCTCAAACTCCGACCTTGTTTTTTATCCTTCCAAGCATCTATTCAATTCTACCCCTTCCTCCTCAATCAATTTTCAACGCCCTTCCCTCTCTCTTCTCCCACCCCTTCATATCTGTCCCATGTATCCAGTCCAACCATCCCATAGCCCCAAAGTAAACATTAAACTTCTCATGATGCAAATCATGACTTCTAGCATCGAAGCCCCACGTCCAAAAATCAAACCCACTATGAGTACTCATCGTCTCCAGCAACTGATAGCTCAAGAATAGGCAGAATGTCAGAATATGCGTGTTGAGGATATACATGGGTAGTAGTACAGGGACGTTGTTGACGATGAGGTTCTCAAGAGGATGCGCGTACTGCGCTGCAAATGTGATGGGTGCTGTGAAGGAATGGTGTTTTTTGTGGATTCGTTTGTAGATATAGGGATGGTGGAGGAGGCGGTGCAGGTAGTAAAAGAGGATTTCTTTGATGATGAGACCGATGATGCAGTGTTTGGTCACTTCTAATAGGGTGGGGAGACTGGGTATTACGCGGAACATGGCTATATTGAAGTTGAAGAACCAGATGGTAAGGAAGTGAAGTATGGTCCCGGATATAGTGTCTGATACTACTTCTTTGATACAGCCTTTTATTTGTGGCCATTTGGGTTGCCTTCGGTCGGATTGTAGCTTGTGACGACGAGAAAATGATGGGAAGGTTAGGTCGAGTAACAAGACGATAGTTGCGGGAATATGGAAACATATGAGGGTTGTGAAGTTGAAAAGGTAGAACTCAAGGAGGCCTCGGGGGTGGTTTGAGCAGAGATTTTGCCACCAGAGAGCAACGGAGATGGTTGTGCTACCAGCGGAGCAGGTCGGGAGTGTGTAGTTTGCGAATGCTTCATCCATGGCTCTGTTGACTTTCCAAGAGCTCAGAACTTCAAAGTGTAGATAGAAAAATGTTGTAAAGTATTTCTATCCTAAGTTGCCATCTAAAGTTGAAATCTTGAATGTAGAGTTCTGAGAAATGAATTTTGGCCTTCATAGAGGGTATTTTCCCTCCCCGCGAGAAGCAATACTAAGTAGCCATCATGTCTTTTGTTAACTATATCCGTATATTTTCTTCGGGGTATAATTCTTTATTTACGCTTAGTATTGTTCCCAATCAAGTAATATCTTTCTTTGTTTCGCCACAAGTAGCCACCTTGAAGTCCCCCAATCTAGATCTCAAGGGTCTTTCCAAAATCGGCCTAGACCGAGAAGTCTCTTGATAGAATATAGTCAATAAAGAAAGGAAGAAACCAACTGGTTCATATTATTAAGGGTGTTGTGGTCAGACCAAGGACACCAACCAATCCCACGAAGCGATCTAAATATAGGAGAGAGATCGGAGGAAATTATGATTCAAAATAAAGGATATCAGGACTTATGAAATATATGATGCGCAATAGGATATGTAAAGAGATGTTATCAATAGAAAGAAGCAGCAATTATTCAGTAAACTTCCTTCCCGCCTCAATCTCCTCAAACGCTTTCATAGTATGATCCCAGAATTTCTGAGACCACCCTTCCTTTCTGAGCCGCGTATAAATCTCCTTCACGGGCAAAATCTTCCCATCCGTCAAGACTCTATACGCCCCGCCGCCAACCACCTCATCTGAAGACACTGCAACCTCAATGCCGGCACTCTTTGCCGCTTCCTGCGCTCCTGCTGTATCCCGAGCGGGATATCTTGGACTTGTGTGGAAAAGTACCCTCTCTCCGCTTTCCATCTGCGGAACCGTACTCCAACGTACCAACGGCTTCAGCACCTTCTGACCCCATCTAAACCAAGCTGGTTGAGTAGGATCATTGAAGGCGTCTGTAAGGACCAGTCCAGGGAAGTAATGACTGAGGCTCAGTTGACCAGGATACTGCGAGGCTAGGCGCTCAAAGACAAATGTCTTCATGTAAGCGGCGTGGGAACCCATAGACATGAATCCGTAATTCTTTGGATCGCGCAGGGAAATATCCTCTGGGAAGAACTTTTCATCACGCTGAGGGCCAAAAACCGACACAACGTGGGCGGGAAGAGATGATGCTAGAAGAAGAGGAATAAAATTCATGATGAAGCGGATGCGGGAGTAATAGAGGAGAGACATCAAAACATCGAGTCCTTCGGGCGTTTCTGTTCTCATGTTACTATAGAACACGTCAGGCCTTTGCGCTCAACTCACCTCTTCGACCGCTGAAATATAACGTCCCCTGTGTCATGACCAGCAAATTCAGTCTCGCCTTTCCACCACTTTTCTTCACTTCGGCTTCTTCCGAGGATATGATCTCGGCAGAGATACGATCCACATCTTTTAATAGAGCAACATCTTCGGCGCGAATAAATCGCACATCTGCTGATGGACAGACCTTAAGAACCTCGTCAATAACTTTCTTTCCCGAGGACTCTCTTCTCCCGACAACATAGACCCGGAAGCCCTTCCCCTCATTGGCTGCTGTTGCTTCTGCAAGTGCGTATATGCTGTGTTCGCCGATTCCAGAAGTACCACCAACCACAACAGCAACAAGAGGTTGTGATTTCACAAGTGCCGCATTGCAAGAACGAATCACATCGAGGTTGACCATATTAATTGCGCTGATATGTGGGAGATGAAAGGGTTCTGAGGATAGATTCGGCTCTCTGTGGAATGTAGTCGAGAGGATATTGCAGGTTCCTGTGGAGTTGAAATTTTCTAAAAAGAAAAGGTGAATTAAGGGACGAAAGGAATGACTTTATACTTAGGCAACACTTATCAGAATTCAAGCCAAGCGGATGTTTACTTCCTCCGCCTCTGGCTGGAAATCTGAGCTACAACAAGTTGGCTCATGTGAACCACCCCTGTAGATGTGGAAAGTCTAGCCAGTTTTCGTATCCTGGCATGCCGCATTTCGCACTCGCTTCTTGCAAACATGTAATCACTAATGGCTACTTAGTTTTACACACCTTAGAATGAGGATTAAAGGAAAAACCTATTTCTAGAATCGGAGGAAAATGATAACTCTGATAGGGCTTGCTGTATCTCAATGGCGTGCTGCTTACAAGGGTTGTTCGAATACAACATATCCCTAGCCACATGTGGCTGTGCGCACTTTTTCGAGCAGTGTGTTGCTGAGATTTATCAAAACTAAATAGCTTCTCAAGAAATAGGCTTAAAATATTGTCCAACTTAATGACTAATTTCAGTCACCCCGAGACGATCTCGTTTGGTCCCACTGAGTCTTTCCAGTTAAGCTAAAAGTCTCAAACCTCATCCCCTCCCCATTCTCCACGCCCTTATTTTCCCAACTTCCCCACAGCTCTTCAATTGGTCTAGCAACTTTATGCCAACCTCTAATCAATGATCGCCAATAGCACACCTCCGCAGCAGGACTTAAATACCCTCCTCTCCCTATCAAATCTCGCTGTCTTCTCGCAATTCCCTTTGCGAGACCATCATTGTTCTGTAACCATCTCACCGTTTCTTCGAGATCTTTCCAATCGGGGTCCACAAAGATAATGTTGGCTTGAGATGGCGAGTAGGATTTTGGCCAGCGCGGATTGGTTTGTGTTCTGACTTTCGAATTAGCTGAGGGTGAAAAAGGGAGTGATGAAGATAGCAAAGGTCGCATGAAGTGTGTTGTGTGCATGTGATAGGTTGGCGGTGGGGTTATAATGATGGAATTACAGGCTGTGTGAAACGGGAGTCGTCCAGAATAAGTAATTCCCTGCAAATGTAAGTCTCTTTTCGTGCTTGAAGGGATTAATCGCCTACCTCAGTGTATATTATATACTTATATTTGCAAAAATCTTCAATTCCAATTGAATTATTCGCTTTCATCCCGTTCATTTCCCAGTTCAACACCTCTACATCAGCCCAGGCCTTTCCCTTTGTTGCGGCCAGCAGGTTTGGTCTTAGCTGAGTATTTCCAACAGAATTGAACCATGCTGTGCCTCTCCATACGACTTTGTCAATCTTCTTCTCCCAAGAGATACTCTCTTCAATTTGAGCAATTTTTTCTAGAGCTTCATCCATTGTCCCAATAAATGGTTTTGGCCAGGAAAACATGCTGAAATGTGGCATGAGCCAAACGTTTTGTTTTATTTTTGGGTCATTTGACCGCGCAAAGGACCAGCCGTTCTCACGCTGTGTATCGAGGATCGAAAAGGTGAAAATAGTATCCCGAAGTGGTGTTGGAGAAGTTAAGATGGCTCGATAGAGTTGATTGAGGACCGCATCTCGCTCCCAGAGCATATCTCGATTCGGCCTGTCCTCTGCAGTGACAACATGGAGCTTTCCATTTTTGATTCGAGCTTGCACCATTCCCATATAATCATCTGGCTCTTTCTTCAGCTCAAATGGACCTCGCTCCACAGCATCGTCAATCTCCTTCATGAGTCCTGGAAACGTTGCGCGACATTGCTCTTCATTCAAAAAGAGCGACTGTTGGATCTCTTTCGAGGGGTATTGTTTTGAGAAAATGGAAAACACATTTGGCAACCTCTGAGAATGCAAAAAGGAGATAACGCCTTGACAGAAATTACAGAACGCAATCACAGCAAAGCAAAACAATGCGACTCTGAGAAACGCACTCCGCCGCCCTGAAGTTAACATTTTTGGATACTTTGGACGAAGCTCGCCCATAGCTAGAGATGAAGCATAATTGCGTGCAAATGATAACTTTATGGTCGTCATTTGAACTTCGGCAAGATCACGAGTCGCGTTTGTTCGAAGTGGTTGAACAGGCTAATTTCCAGCAAATTAGATTCATCCTACAGATGATGACACGTTGGTGAGTGTGGCTTCAGATACACATTTGCTAGTTGTTTCATGAGTTAAGTTGCTGGATTCGGTAATTAGTCCGGAATATCGGGAGAGTTGCCAGGGAGTTGATCTAGGTTGCGTTTCAGGGCCATCAGTGGGAAGGAAGTGATCGAAGCCTCCGGCACAAAGCTCCGTGATAACTTGTTGTTGCATACTTGTTTATCGGAATACATGTCCTGGAAATGTCAACAGGTGACCCTGACATGAAGCTCTTGCAACAGTTCACGTTGAAGTCGACAAAGCTTCTAGGCAAAGAAGACTCGACTCAGCAACTGGCATCCCTGTCCAAGGTTTTTGCAGCGCTCCTCGTTCTATGCCACCCCAAATGACCATAGGAATTTCCATAATGTCAAGATGAGATCGAATTCATGAGCAACCTGTCTTAACGCTGATTTTTGCGGTCCACAGAATGAAGCCGGAAATTGATCACATGTAAGATCACGTGATTTGGCTTATTCACAAACAGCTCACGATGCTCGTCATCATTTGATTCAAGGGCGTAACTTAAACGAGAATATAATAGCAGCGCAATATCTAAGTTCTTGGTTAGGACTAATCTGGTCTTGATATATAAATTAATCTAATCACGATAACTTCAAATACCTCCTCCCCCGCTGTACTCTGTACCACGTTTAACATCACATATCTCGGGCGCAATAGCCTTCAAGACCTCATTTTTCATTAACTCGATCTGAAAATGGACGATCTTGTCAAAGCAATACGCACTACCCCAATCATCGATAACCATGCTCACCCCTTACTCTTGCCGGAGTTCCAGGAGAAATATCCGTTCGAGTCCATCACTACAGAGGCTCACGGTGATGCCTTGAGGGCTACAAAGTCATCTCTTTCGCACATCCGTGCTGTAAAGCAATTGTCCAACATTCTAGGTTGTCCTCCAAAATGGGAAGATGTAGTCGCTGCCATTAAGGTCGAAAACGCGAAACCTCATCATGCGTGGGCTAGACGCTGTACGCAAGGCATTGAAACAATACTTATCGACGATGGTTTGGATGGGAAAGATGAAGTGTATGATTATGGTTGGCATGATAAGCTTACCAGAACCGAATGCAAGAAGATAGTGAGGATTGAGAAGCTTGCGGAGCAAATCATTGATGAGCTCTACTTGAACGAGGATCTAGGTTCTGACGAGATCTTCTCAGGATTAGACGAGGCATTTGATTTGGCTATCAAAATGGCGTTGGAGGACGAAGATGTGGTGGGGTTTAAATCGATCATTTGCTATCGAACTGGACTAGATATTCCTCCTCTGCTTCCGGAAAAGGACGTGAAAAGGGTATTCATCAAGCAGCTTGATCAGATCTTGGATTCGGGATCGAAGAGCTTTGGAAGACTTGAGAGCGAGCCAGTGAACGCTTGGCTAGTGGACAAGGCTGCATCTATTCTTGTCAAGAGCGGGAAACCTATTTTACCACTCCAGTTTCACACCGGTCTAGGCGACAATGACATTACCCTGACAAAATCATCGCCCTCTCATCTCCAAAGTTTCATTCGGAAGTTTCCAGACCTACCAATTGTGCTTTTGCATGCAAGCTATCCTTGGACGAAAGAAGCAGGATATCTTGCAGCTGTGTATGAAAATGTGTATGCCGACATTGGAGAGGTATTCCCATTCCTGAGCAAGGAGGGCCAGGTGAATGTCGTCCGAGAAATCCTGGAGTTATGCCCAACCGAGAAGATTTTGTGGAGTACTGATGGCCATTGGTTTCCCGAGACGTACCTACTTGCTATTATCCAAGTGAAAGAGGCGTTAGAAGTAGTGCTCACTGAATATGTGAACGATGGTGTATTGACGGTTCCACAAGCAATTCGGGCTGTGCAAGATATCTTTTTCAATACATCGAACAAGTTGTATGATCTTGGGCTGGAATTTCGACCCTTACCAACTCCGGCGCCACCACAAAAATCCAAGCCATTGACAATTCAACCTAAACCTGAACCTGAGACTGCTTCATCCGATAACCAATCGCTTACTGCCTTTCTTAGAATTAATCCTCGAGTCAAGTTCCTCCGTCTACAGTATCTAGACTTCACATCTACGCCACGCCTTCGCGTCATTCCTACGAAGAAAGCACTAGCACTCCTAAAAACCAACCCAAAGCTCTCAATTGGAATAACGAAATCTTGTCTTGGTCTCCTGCAAAACGATTCATTCATCTCAACAGTGACAGCGACCGGAGAATACCGACTCCAAGCAGATTTCTCTTCACTGAGTCGTGGGCCCCGCCTCGAATATGCTTCCGTACAGGGCAACTTTTTCGAATCTGATGGCAAGCCAGCAGCGTTATGTCCACGAACTCTGCTCTCTCGCACTCTGGAGGCGGCAAAGTCAAAAAACCTGGAATTTCGGATGGGCTTCGAGATTGAAATTGTCTTTCTCTCAACTTCCGCCGGCGCTACGTCAACTCTTCTCGAGCCTGGTGGACATGCCTGGTCTTCAGCACGAGTATTGCAAGATAGCAAGATCTTGGAGATAATTAATGCTACATATGACAGCCTCGCACACTCCGGTATTGATCTCGAACAGTGGCATTCGGAATCTGCAACGGGCCAATATGAGTTTGTTCTTCCACCTCAATCGCCTTTAGAAGCGTGTGACACGGTGTTACGGGCCCGCGAAATCATCACCACTGTAGCAGCTGGTTACGGAATACGTGCAACGCTTTATCCAAAGCCGTTTGCAAACATGGCTGGGACGGCTTCACATGTGCATATTTCTATATCTTCTCCAGATGGGGATAAGGAGGAAGTATATGCTCCATTTTACGCAGGGATACTCAAGCATCTTCCTGCCATTGTGGCATTCACCTACAGCAATCCCTCGAGCTATGAACGCATGGCTGATGGTTGCTGGGCTGGAGGCAGATGGGTGACGTGGGGTTCGCAGAACCGGGAAACTGCACTTCGAAAGATTGTGGATTCTCACTTTGAGATCAAAGTCGTTGACGGCCTGGCAAATGTCTATTTGGCGGTAGCAGCTATCATTGCCGCAGGTACCGCAGGGGTCGTTGATCAAACCCCACTGACCTGGAAAGATTGTACCCAAGATCCTGCTACGCTAAGTGAGAGCCAAAGGAAGGAACTTGGTATTGAGAAGATGCTACCAAAAGACTTGGAAATCGCGTTAGAAGAGCTGGAAGCAGATAAAGAGTTCACGGAAATGATTGGGGAAGAGATAGTGGAGAGGTATATTGCCGTCAAGAAGGCGGAAATGGCCATCTTGAAGGGAATGACTCCGAACAATGCGAGGGATTGGGTTATTGCTCGGTACTGATCTTAGACCTCTTCGTTTGAACAAAGGAAGGCCTCAGCAAGTCACGTCACCTGACGTCGGGTGAAAGCGGGAAGGGATGCGGAATTCCACACCTTGACTCATCAGCCCTACAGAGATGGCAATCTGAGGCTTTTAGTCGTCGTTTCCATTGGTTCTTTCTGTTAGCCCTCCAATCCAGTTTCTGTCACGAGTTATCAAATGGTATTTATATACGCCGAGTATCTCCAACAGTCTTGTGTCCAAGTGCTATTCATTCCTTGGTCCTTTTCCCACACCCACCAAAACATATCGTCGCGCTCAACATGCCCCCACCACTCTCCCTCCCTGTCACCATAGCACTCTTCAGCTTCCCACCCCTCCTCCTCACAACGTACCTCTACACCTACCCCCTCCCACCCCACCTCACCCAGTGCATCCGGACGAGCACACAGCTCCCCCTCTCCATTGCGTCCTCCGCATCCTACCAGATCACAAACCCCAAGAAACACATCGCCATGACCGATAGCATACAATTGACGCTCCCCTCGCCGTCCCCGCTATCAGACACACAGCTCCTATCCCGCTTCCTCTCTGGCTTCTTCGGTGGTCAGGTGTTCTACCCGGAATACGTCTTTATGAATCTCCTCCGTCTAGTCGGTTCCAGATGGTTGGTTGTCGGGATCGATGGTACAATTTCCTCCTCTCTTTCCATCCCTCCATCTTCCTACCCCCCTCCCCCCTCCCACCCAATTCTCCCAACCACCATCCGCAAACTAATCCCATCCTAGGAATCCCGACCAAATCCAGCCCCAGCAGAGAAATCACCAGCTTCTCGCACTCAGAGCTCCCCCCGCTCTACTCGGTCTACCTGGATCACTTCATGATCCTGGATTCACATATCCTTCCGGCCGCGGCCTCGTCTCGAGAGGACGTGGAGATCATGGGGGAGACAGAGGAACAGGAGGAGCGGCAAAGATCGAGTTTCGTCGATGTAGCGTTCGGCAACAACCGGAAACGCTTTGGCGGGTTTCATCGTATTGAGATCTTGCGAGCTTCAAGGGATGCGGTTGCTCTTAAGAGAGAGGCGGGAGATGGAGATGAGCGAGGAGGGAGAACGGAAGAGGTGACAGTTAGATACTCGTGTATGGCTTGTGATCCACAGGTTGATGGGTGGAGACCTTGGATCTTGTGGAATCTTCATCGAGTTTATGCTCTGAGTTTGTTTAGGGATGGGATTAGGGAGGTGTTGAGTAAGTGATGGAACCTGTTGTTAATAGAGAACCGGAAAGGGAGTGTAAGATAGGTAGAAGTAAAATCGCTAATCAATTGTATTGGGTTTGGTATTGGCTATGAGCTAATGCCCGAGTTCGCTAATAATGAATCTTCAACCGGCGCAATAACGCTTCAACACACATCGCACATACGATTAGAAACAAATAATCCAGCAAACCAACAATACGAACTGTAGCATACCCGTCATGGACTTGGGTTGACCTTATTATATCTAGATGTCTGACTTTGATGCACCCTGATGCTGATAATACGCATCTTGCTCTGATGGTGCCAATTTATTAGTCTTCACCAACTCAAATAGAAATGCACACTCAGGCACTTTCGAAGTTAGTCTCGAAATCATAACTCTAGTTTCGACTACTCACGGTTCGCGGCTGCTTGTATATTTGAAGTCTCGCCAGGAGAAGAATCCTGCCTTAAGCCGAGACTTTCTATATCGATGCCAATCTCCTTCAATTTATGCAAGTGTATCAAGCAGCCATCGGCAGCACATCCAGGAAAGTACTGTAAAATACGTCAGCAGATATCGCTTTCTTAGGGAACAATAAGACTTACGACTTGCACATACTCACTATCTGGATTGATCTGGTAGCAAAAATGCGCAAGAATCTGGTCATCTATGCCGACAATGATGTGGCGTGTATCAACCAAATCTTCAACCCCGTGTAGAAACTTTGTTGACTCTGCTTCGTTCTTCGTTGATTCTAAGTTTCTTGTTGAAGAGGTTTGAAGGGAAACAGTATCTAATTCGATAAGGACAGCTTAGCACAAGTAGGACAATTGAAGGGAAACAATCACCTGAAGAAGGTGGGGCTGCTTCCATCGGAATCCTTGGTCGGGCAACAAGTGTTGGGCTGTGCTCCATGCTCGGCCCGGCACTGGAATCAGAAGTTATACTGACGATGAGGGTGGGTTGTAGAATCCCGCCTGCGCGAGGAAAGCGGGAGTTTGTGCCTTCAGTAGCGCTACTCAACTCTGAGCTCTCTGTAATTGTAAAACCAGGGGCGGTAAACGGTGGATCGTTGCGAAGACTCTCGAACCCCATAATTGTTGATGAATTCTCACCGGAACTTGCAGACCGATCTAATGCAATAGTTACCAAAAGATACGGCAAGCTAATCAGAATAATGGGTATTCCGATAAGAAGAAGCATGGCTACGGAATGCATTATGGCCATGGTATCAATTAGTTACGGAAGGGGTAGCGAGAGAGACGAAAGAGCGAGAGAGACGAAAGAGCGAGAAGATGGATATTGGGTAGCAATAGAGAATAACTTGATGCGTAAATTGATGTGATGTTGTGGGAAAAGGAAGAAGAATGGCCTGTTGAGAGAAGTTTGGTTGTTCATAACATTCGGTCTTGTGCACCCAGCAACACCTACCTGTCCATCGCGACTTCCTCTTGAGAAAGCAGCCATTCCAGAATATACTGGCAGGGACAATGAGAAGGAGAGTTTTGTTCTTGAGCATAATCTGAGTTAGCCAATGTTTCCAAGTATGAGTTTTGGATAGTTTCAGTCAAGTACTGTGCCGTGAAAAGGTCATGCAAATCTCCTTTTTATTTTATTTTTAAATTTCCAGGACCTGATGGTATGTTGAGGGAGCAGGCTGACATGGTCAAGTTGACGTCAAGGTGTGAGAATTTCTTGATGAAGATAAGTCAAAGGGTAGAGGCTGATATAAGCTGATAGGATCGACCTGACCGGGCGCTCAGATATGGCGCTTGACCCGATTGAGTAGCCTGTGCGACGGGCTCTGATTGGCTTGGGGTCAGCCACAGAAGAGGCGTGTGGCTGTTCGCCTGTCGACGTACCCACGGCCAATCAGGTCGCTGATCGCCCTCGTTACCCAAAGCGGAACGAGGCGAGTTCTGCCCTCACGTCTCAGCCTTAACCTTATTCTCGTACCCGACCACCACTTAACTTTGCCATGGAGCAGAGGTTACCTATTCGGGCACCTTGGGGAGGAGGATTTGTGGTTTGGTATAAGTATCCTTCTTACACCTCTGTCCTTCCCATCTTCACCACTTTGTACTTTACCCTCTTCACTATCATACATAGTCTTGCGAATACCTCGACTTTTGAAAATCATCGCCATGGGACTTTTCCATCATTCCGGCTCCAGCAGTAATCATACTTGCCCAAACCCAAATGTCAATGGAGATCCAAGTAAGTACCTGGTCCCGATCATGCACAGCTCAATACTTACATCGCGCAGCCCAAATTCCCATTGCGGGAGACCTTACTTTCCACAAACTCATTACAATCATTTCAGGAGCCTGCATGGCCTTTTCCTGCTTGATAACCTTCTTCTTAATCCTGAGACATGCCACCCGTTATTCGTTGCCAAAAGAGCAGAAGCAGTAAGCAACAAGCTAGTCGATTTATTTCCAAGCTCACACTTTCAGGGTCATTCGTATAGTCTTCATTATCCCAGTCTTCGCTGTCCTTTCGTTCCTCGCCGTAGCGTTTGAATCAACAGCCATCTACCTGAAATCCATTGAGGATTTCTATGAAGCTATCGCACTCGCATCCTTCTTCTTACTTCTCTGTGCTTTTGTCCAAGAGGACGACAATACTCGCCAAAACTACTTCGCGGCATCGGGTATCATGAAGCAATATATCAGCACCACCATCATGGTCTTCCAATTCCCAGTGGTGATGCTGATCCTCATGTTGGCAACTATCATCTCTCAGGCTACTGGAACCTACTGCCAAAATTCCAACCATATCTACTTTGTTCACATCTGGTACACAATCATCAGCGTCATCTCTACCCTTCTGGCCATTACCGCTGTGCTCAAATTCTACAAGGCCGTGAAGCCCCAGATCATTCAACGCGCACCTCTTTCCAAACTTATCGCTTTCAAGGGCATCGTTTTCCTTAACTTTTTGCAAAACACCATCTTCTCGTTCTTGGCTTCCTCAGGCGACCTTAAACCCACATCGAAACACACTTACGAAGATTTCGCTACTGGTCTCCCCAACCTCATCCTCTCTGTTGAGATGGCCATTTTCTCGCTAGGTTTCCTTTACGTTTACCGCGTCTCTCCGTACTCTCAAAAGGGTGGTGCCTCTGCCGTAGCTCTCGGCCACGGCGGTTACCACGGTGGCCCGCTCGGCGTCAAAGCCTATTTCCAAGCCCTCAACATCGGCGACATCTTGATGGGCATCATCAGCATCCCTCAGATGTTGATTCAAAAGCGTGCGTACGGTGATGACGACAACTATGGTAGCAAAACCACCCCTCAACACGTAAGTGTCCTCTTGACAGGGCCATTGATCCCTGCTGACGCTGACTGAAGTAGTACCAAAACCTCCAACAACAAAATATCGAGATGCAGCCTCAGTATAGGGGGAGCCAGGAGTACGCACCACAAGCATATCTTCCTTCACATGTCCATGAGAATCAGGGTTATGCCGCCCAAGGTTACGGAGCATACCCAGAGCAGCAGGGCTATGGACGTTGATGAGTAAGGATATGATGGTGTTCCCTGAAGCGGGCGTTTTGGTTTCCATGAGAGACGTATTGGATATCTCAAATTGTAATCATAGATAGACTAATCCGATGCTATATATATATATATCTTCGACCAAAACTGGACTATCGAGTTAGCGAGCGCATTTCTGAAAAAGCTAGAGAGCTTCGCACATGCCGGGAGAACTTCTGTTGGTATCATCTGACTTCGGCATCTCTTCTCCTATTTCTACCTTCTGATGTTTACCATGCTGGTATCCAAGGCTGAGGTTTTCTACATCCCACTATATACCAAAATATCAAATCTTCAAACTTCTCATGCACGTAGTCTAATTTCTCTTGGACGGGACACATCACAATCTTATAAGTAAGTGACGAATGTATCTTTAGAAGTCTGGCTATTTCTACAGCAGCTTGAGGTCATCATCTAGATTTCTGTCTGCAGTGAGATATGCAACGGAGCAAACAGTTCTACGCTTTACTTGTTTCACACTTTGGCACGTTTTCTGGTTGTCCTGCCCTTACTTTTCACCCTCGAACTCGTCGTCACAACATCATCCTCGCTATCCTCGGTCGTCTCATTATCTGCTTCCATCTCAGTCTCATCTTCACCTCCATCTACAGGCGCAGGAGCTGCAGTAGCCTTTCGTTTCCCTTTCCCTTTATTGCGAGCTTGTTTAGCCATGTATCCCTCACTTCCTTTATTCATGCCCCTCTTTTCTCTCTCCACCCAGTCCGCCGCCTGATCTGCAAAAGTCTTCTCGAGTCTACTTTTTCCTTGTTTCTTCTCCTTCAGCTTTTTAACAGCTTCACCCATTCGTTTGCTCCCTCCTTTTCCAGCTCCCACTCCGATGCCTCTGGCACCCGCACCAACAACACCATCAAAATATCTGGTGATATTGCTCTGTGTCCCTTCTGCTTCACGGCGGTTCATATCTCGGACGACCGGTACCAGAACCTCATCTGTCCGCTCCGAACTCCATCCAATAGTCGCCATTAGGAATTCCCTCAAGCGGTCCAGATCTGGTACACCCCATTGGAATGGTTCAGGCGTGTTATCTACAGCCGGTTTCCAATACGCTTCTGTAACCGCTGGACTGGGAAATCCAGGCGGAAGAAAGAGTTTCGCTCTTTGAGATTTCAAGAATTTCCTTCTGAAACCTGTGAGTCCTGCCGGTGGATGTTGCTGATGCTGAGCAGATTTCCACCAATCTTTGAACTCGTCGAGGCCAGAAGCTGTAGGAAATTCGGAGATGATTTCTAGCGCAGTAACAGGTCCGATGCCAGGAAGGCCTTCCGTGTAGTCTGATCCTAGCAGATGAGCAATTGAAATGAGCTGATCACGAGAGAGTGAAAGCTCCTTTTCAATATCCGCTGACAGATAACACTCAACAAATTTGTTGCTGTTGAACATGTTCTTATAGACCCGAGTTCCACCGAATAGGAAAATATCACAATCATCAGTGACCACTCCATCAACCAATCCAAGTCGTACGAGTTCGGCGCACTGGGCTTCTGCCTCCATAGGCGCAGTGATATATGGAAGTCCAAAGAGGCGAAGGAGAGCTTGACACTCCGTGATCATGGTCTGCGAAACCTCATCCGCATCTCGACGATCTTTCTTCTGCTGATTACGAAGAGCTTTCAATTCTCGCTCGTATGCTTCTTGGTTTTCCCGTTCAGATTTGTTGTTGAGTGTACTAGCAAATCGAGCATGTTCTTCGGCCTCGATAGCCAGTTGAGCGAGAAGCTCTTCGTCTTCTGGGTCTGAGAAGTCATCAAATTCAGCATCAATCTCAGCTCGCTCGCGCTCAGAAAGGGCTCCGACAGGTGGTGATGGATTTAAAGAGGCAGGATTTAATGGAAATGTGGTAGCTGTATATGGCAGACTAACATCCTCAAAAGCAGGACCAGGACTTTTCGGCGGCTCATTTGCTTCGGGCATTTGAACATCCTCAAACTCTGGCGAAGCTGACTTCGCATCTTCATCAACATCAATGACTTCCGCAATTGCTCCAGCTTTCCGTTTTGTTGTCACATCTCCATAATCACTTTCGGACCATTCAACCTCTTCCTCATCTGAAATTTCTATATCGGCCACTTGTTCTAATTCTACAGAGGGTTGCCTATTGTCGGGAATACTCGAGGTAGGTGGCTCGGCTCGAACATCCTCCGCAACTTCTCCCATGTTCTTAGACAAAGCTGGTTGTGGTGACGGCGCATCCACAATCTCCACATCACTGTCATCGTCTGATGAGTCGATCTGAATAGGTCCATTGCGCCGCATGTATTGCCTTTCTTCTTCCAGTGCTCTTTCTCGATCCGCAGCATTCAGTTCTTGGTCTCTTTTATTTTGCTCCTCAACTTCCGATCGTATATCGCCTCCACCAGCTAACCATGGGGGTAGTGGCTTCGGTACATTGTCGTCTTGAAGGTCATTATCAAATCCACCAGCCATATCATCATCTTCATCATTTTCAGCGGCCTGTTCTGGCTGCTTAGTTTTCTTCCCAAATATCGATCCAAGTTTTTCAAAAGGTAGTGGCCCATCAAATGGATTCTTAGCATTTGAGACAATTGGTGCAGGCTGTCGCCTGATTTCTGGTGCTTTCTGTTTTCGAGCTTTTGCCAGTGCAGCTTGTAAATCCATTTCTTCATCGCTATCACTGTCGATGCTTACAGCCCTCCGTTTCGGGACAGCTGCATTGGCTCGGTTGTTGACAATATGAGCAATCATACTACCGCTTGAATTGCCAAGAGGTCTTTGACTAGGAACAGCTCGTTGTTCGAATTCAGGCATAGGAACGTCCTCAAAGTCGAAATCCTCCTCCAGCTCAGAATCCTGTTGGTGATTCTTCTGGAGGGACAAAGCAATTGCTTGTTTGATATGTTCGTCCTCGGACCCTAGGGCATTACCATCGTCTTTTTGTAAGGACATTGTAATTGCTCTATTGACTTGTTCGTCCTCGGATCCCGTAACAAAGTCTTCCTCTTTTTGTAGTGACATGGCAATTGCTCGATTCAACTCTTCATCTTCGTCATCTAGGATAAATGATTGGTGTGAAGGTCCTTCTCCGGGGTCATTATCAACAAATAACCCATCGTCCTCTTCTGGCGCGAAAGTCTCCCTTGGCTTGTCTTTACCCCTTGGAGTGTGAAGCTGCCGCCTCCGGTCAGCGATTTCGTTTGCTTGAAAATCCTCGTACGTCAAGTTTTGTCGCCGTGTCACCTTGGGCAGCCGATTCAACCCCTCGACAGGAACATCTTCAAACTCATCCTCTTCTTCACTCTCAATTTTCTCCTCGGCTTTTCTGTGGAGCGCCTCTACATCAATAGGTTTATTCCTTTCACCCACCCCCTTCTCCGTGCTCACAACCCCCAAAGCCCAACCTCCTTCCACTCCATCGTTCTTGACCAACACATACTCTCTTCCTCTTTCACCTGCAATTCTCCCACCTCCAACGCCAATCAAATCACTATTCATCCCGTTCAAATTCATCAGCCTTTGTGTCAGTTCGTTCCTCTCCCTCACTCTTTCAATCTGAAACCTTGAAAACGCCATTCGATCCGGGAACATCTCCTCTAATTGCTCTTTACTCAGACCCATTCTCAGTCTACTCCTCAACCTCGCCGCATTGAGGATATTATATCGATCGCCTGCAGGGAGGGACATGAAAAACTCGCCATTGAAATCGATCTTGCTGAAATCGTATAAATTGACATCTTCTCCATTATGGAACTGTCTTGCATATTCTTCTAATTCTTCCGCGCTCATAATCCTTGGATCATTCGGCTGGCCCATACCTTCAATTCCACTTGTAAGCTCGGGTAGATGGTAAGCGTCTGTCTTCCTGAACTTGCGGCTCTGATTGCGTTCCTGGGCACTCATCCCAATCTCACCCACGTATACCAGATTCTCAGCCGTCACCAGTTCCTCTTCCTCCTCTACGTGTGGAGCAAACCCTGCTTTCTCCCTCTCACGATTTCTCTTCCTCTCAGCCTCTTCTTCCTCACCCCTCCGCTTCATCTGCACCGCCAGCAGCCGCCCCGCGGTTCTGACTGCGTCTTCTCTTCGACCCTCTCGCCTCTGTTTTCTTCCTAGGATCGTTTGCCGCTTCAATGCGGGAGCGCCGCCATCGAACACGAAAACGGGTTTGATGCCGAAGAAGAGGAGCTTGCATATACGTCGGAAGAAACCCACTACGTGAGAGTTGTGTAGAGCATTGCCTTCTTTATCACGAACGGCTTTGAGGAACTGGTAGATCCATATCGAGGCGTCGACTGCGAGACGCTTGCGGTTGAGGGTTGGGAGAGGTGTAGGTCGTGCGGATGGCGCGAGGATGGGCCAGAGGGAGGTGACTCCCATGATGAATGAAGATCAAGTCGGTTATATTGGCGAAGCTTAGAAATAAGGGCGCAGAAGTAATCTTGCGGACCTCCTCCGACCTAGACGTGAAGGTGAATCCCTCAACTTCACCACGTCGAAATGTGATAGCGAAATCAAGTCGGATCGATGGTATATCGCAGACTCATCATTCTTGTCTCAACCATCCTGGGCCCCTCTCTTCATGCGTGTGAAGTCATCCGATTCTTACCCCGTCGTACTATTGATAAAGGATTTCAGACCCGCTGAAAATGACACCCCTCGTGAAGTGACTCGAAGAGCACACCAAGTCACATGAGTGGCGTAACCACCTTTTCTTATCGATAGTGGCCCCTCCATTTCCCGTTGAAATCTGATCCAGATCCATCTTCTGCCCTCCTGTTCAATTCAACACAATACAAAACGACAACGAAAAATAATGTCACAAATCCAAAGCTCCTCCTCACATTCCACTTCGACAACCCTCTCGCTCCCCTCCCTGCTTAATAAGACGCTACGGATCACAACCACAGACTCACGAATGTTTTTGGGGGCATTTAAGTGTGTAGATTCAGACTGCAACACGATCCTGGCGCAAACTTACGAGTACACTCCTCCACCGCTCCCGAAGAATCTTGTCTCAAACCTAAAGTCCGGAGAGACGGTGAAATTAGATATGAGCAGTCGATACGTGGGATTGGTTGTTGTGCCTGGCGAGTATATTAAAAAGATTGAGGTTGAGGAGTTTGCAAGTCAGGTTAAAGGGAGGAAGGCGGTTGATGGGAGAGAGGGAAAGGAGGAGGTTGGGTGATGGTTGGGTATTGATTGTGTTGATATAAATGAATAGGCCATGGTTTCGAAGTACAGAGTGCCGGAGCTGAGAGGAAGAGCCGATCGTGCAAGAAGCAGGGAAATGGTCAAGAGCAGACAAGCTACAGCGGCCCTTACAGAGATCCAAAACGCTCAAGCAAAGCATATGAAAGGCACCAAAGACTGTGCTTTTATTTGCAGCCTATAAATACACCGAGACATCCACCCAATGGATCCTTATTGCTTATCCTCATTTTTCCATCGATCAAGAATTACGAATTACCACCACATTCCATTCATTTAGCCTCGCCATTCTCCATTCATCAAAGCATCGCAAGAGATAGATCCTGGGAATATCCTCCATCAGTCCAAAAAGACTCAGCGTGCCGTAAGTCATTAAAAAGGAAATGTTTAGGCAGCAATAGCCTCTGTTCGTCCCCTGACTCCATCTCCGTTGATAGTAGAGTCTTGGATACTTGGCGCTTGGTGTTCATCTTCCTCATCTTCCTCATCATCATACTCCTCACCCTTGTGTGCGGATGCTGGGACCCACAAACCAGAATCTCTCTCCATAGGGAGGTCTTGGCCTGTCAAGTCATGACCCTCGGCATTACGCTGAATATTGTTGCGTCGGCGTTGGCTCAAAGTACGAGCACGAGTAGAAAGGTTGGAAGAGACGGCAGCGTTGGCAGATACCCAGTTGGTGAGAGCATCTTCGCAATCTTGAATGATGGCCTTAGAAGCCTCATAGCCATCATATGCTGGACGAGTCTCGCCTGGTGTAACAGGGCTATCATCGATCAACTCCAGGAGATGCTTTCCAAAACCAGCGATTATAGCAAGCTTCTCGCAGTGTTCGCGAAGGGCATCAAATTGATAGGTATAGGCAGCCTTAAGCTTCTCCCGAGTGATGTTTGACAATTGAGCCTCAGCAACCAGGGACTCGGCTTCAGCACGAACAAGCTCTTGCTCTAAGACGACGATCTTTGGAGAATTAGGCTCTTTGTACTTCAATTGAGCGATTTGGTCGGTAATCTTTTGCTTGCCTTCACGTGATTAGAATGTTCCTCTTGTAAATGTTGTGCAACTTACGATCTCTGCTGGGTTGCACGGAGGCTTCAATGTTACGAATAGACTTGATCGTAACTCGGTATTGATCATATCGGTCAATATACTGATCCTCGAGTTCACCAATTTCGTAGATCAAAACACCAAGCTTGTCCGTAACATCCGAAACATCGTCATCGCATGCCTCGCCCCAGATGGAGAGTTGTTGCTGTAATATATCAGTAAGTAGAGCTTTTACTAGGAGATTAATAGCTTACAGCAACTTCCATGCGCTCACGACCCACAAGTTCCATGCTACGCATAACATTCTTCTCCATCTTCACAAGTTGGGAGAGCTTCTTTGCAAGATCTGGGCCGAATTGGCCAGCGGTCTGTTTTCGGAGAGCATGGCCTACCGAAGATATTAGTACCATTCAATGGAAGTCGTAGATGGCGCAAGAGCAAATAAAATTGATCATAAGCGCCTCGTTGTAATCGTTCAGTGCGGCACAGCAAGAGCAAGCACTTGCTCATCAATATAGGATCCGCAATGCGGCCTTTCAGCAATTGCGCAAGTGTACAATGAATCTGTTACTGTAGGTATTGTACTCTAGGTACGCTCAATCCACAGAAAATATATCCTCGTCCCGGATATCCGATGCAGTATTTCTCGGATAATGGACACAACCGCCACGTCAAAGACAAAGAAGTCGTTGCGATGTCACATACCAAGACCACCTTTTCCAAACAATCTGCCGCTCTTTGTGCTACTCGCTGGTGGAGGAGGGTTCTGAAGTTGCGAAGCCTATTCAGCGATCATATTAGCATCGATCAGCTCTGCGACACTGCGCTCTTGGAATTGACCAAATGGAAACTTACGGTGGGAGCGCGGCTCTGTCTCATAGAATAGGTGCGATGCATATTGGCAGATTTCTTCTTCTCTAGGATGAGGTGTTGAAGATTTTGTGTTGGAAGGATTGGGATTGTAGGGAACAGAGTGATTGTTGTTAGGGCGGGGTTCTATTGTTGTTGTGGTGCGGCGTGTTGATGACGCTTTGGTTGCACCTACACCTACGTCACCTCCATCTCGGTTAGCGCCTTTCTCGTCGACCGCAAACAGCATCTCTCGAGGGGAATCAACAAGAATCAAGGATGGACACTGCACGTTCTGGACCCCTAACTTTCTTCGCAATCCCCGAGCCCGCTCCTCTCGCTCGAGATCGCCACCGCCCCATCAAGCACCTGGTTACTTGTTATGATCTTCCCATGGACTTTATTCAGAGGCGGAGAGATCCGAAATGCTACGGTGACTGGTGCCAGGTCGACGACGTCACTTGGACCCGTCTCGATTGAGGTTATCACATTCTGGATTGGGATATGGCCTCAGCGAACGCTCCGGGTGGTGCCTGCATATCTGTGGATGCAGTGCCGATCTTGAACGTGGTTGGGATATACCTTTCGATCGAGAAGCCTATTTGGGTAAGTTTGTATCTGGATGCTGGTGACATCTAACGCTCCGTGAGTAGCCCTTAATATCACCTCTCAAGGTAACTCGTATCTCTCGGTTCCATAGAATGAGTGTACCTCCGGCAGATACCCGGAGACTCCAAAGGTCACACAGCGCAAAGCCTGCATAATTTGGGGTTTATTTTATTTTACAGTTCTTCAAGAAGTCATTATCCGGTCTGTCCTTCGGCACTTGTATAAAACCCACCCAAGCAGTTGTCACACTTGGGTTGGGTGATAGGCCTGGGGGACAGGATATTCAAGTGGTCTCATGAATGCACATGGATATAGATATTCTGAAACCAAGACACCGTTGATTTGCTACTTTCACAACAGGCTCTGATTTTAACATGCCTTCTCCATTCTCAAACCCATTACAGGGACCGCAACTCAAAGGTTGAATCCATTACCCAGTATATTACATTCTATAAACAAAGCCCCCAAAAATACTTTTTATCTAGACCGTTGCCCGCCAATCAAGCATGAGAGACAAACCGCAAACAACCTCCACACGTGGGTAGCATTTCATTAATCCTGCCACATATACTCGAAACAAAGGAGAAAAAGAAATAGTGAAATGGCCTGTGACCAAGGGTATCTACTAGAAGTACAGTGTATATAATACAATGGGTATCGCGTGAAATCGTGAGCTCTATATGATAATGGTGATAAGGAAAAGCAATGCATGCTGTTGATCGCCAGACAGATGGAAGAGCAGGACCTAAAAAGGTGCTGCTGGTATTCGAAAGAAAACATGGTGATACATCGATTCGTTATTTATGTGGATATCGTATTATGGGAAGACGTAAGCCAAAATGGTGTGAAGGTGGAATGTAGGTAGGATGTATAGAAGAGGTTTTTATAGGAGGTAAAGGTGGTTTCCTTCGACGTAATTCGAGGGAGAGGTTGGTGGTATCGATAATTTCGTAGTTGAGGGCATCATGTCATGGGAGTAATTCTCCACCTCTTGGTGACGCTGGGCTTCAACTCTGCCCCATGGCGCATTAGTATATGTTTACACCTAGAATGCAAGATTAGCTACACTGCATCTATTCGACTTTGGGTCCAGTACCTTTTTAGTCGATTATACTGCTGACATAACAGATCCCTGGCTCTATGATTCTTCGTAAACTCAATCGTATTGATTTTCGAGTCCACTTCTTGAATCCTTTCCTGAATGATTTCAAGGGCACTCTTCTCCTTGCCCTTGGCGTCTCTCCCACATGCGTTGACCATGGCACATTTTCGTTCAGGCTCCTCAAGCGTGAGTACGTAGTCCAGGATCTCGTGAAAACCGCGTGTGGCAATGTTAAAGACGAGGCTGTTACCCTCTGGGTCAAGAACGTGAAGTGCTTCGCGGAGAGTTGAATTGAATATGAGCTGGCGGAAGAGCTCATACGTCTGCCCAGAGGTTTCTGGAGTTTGTTCCGGATCGTCATTACATCGGGCGTGTGTAACTAGCAGATGAGCAGGAGTCATTCCTGTATCATCGGGTGCATTTCGGTCGATTCCGCCTTTCGAACAAGCACACCTCATCTGATCAATGTAAGAATTCGTGTGCGCATCCGATGTGTTGCAAATACGGCATTGGTAGAATCCAAAATAGAATACTCCTCTGGCACCGCGGGCAATATGATGAAAGCCGTATGGCCGAATGTTACCTTCTCGATTGCTATCAACTTCCGTCAAATACATTTTGACTTCTGCGATGCCCGCTTGTATCTTGACGTAGTCCACCGTTGAACCCGTCCTAGCTCTCAAGGAGGCTTCTTGCATTAATTGTGGAATTGTCTTTCCGGATGTGTCAAACGATCGAAGATGATGTGCAGCGATGGGAAAGATATCAAATATCTTTCGATACATGTCACGTTCGAGAGGATACTGAAGAAGCTCGTGGAGAGGCGTATGGCAACGAATATCGCGTTCACCTAGCAAATGTCCCAGCAGAGGTGCTTGGAAACATTTCAAGAGGTATACCAAGCTTTCTCTAAGATCCTGTGGATTAAGCAAATGGAGAGGATTCTGGCCGAAAGAATTCTGACTAAAGTTATCGGTCCATGGTAGAACTTGTTCGAAATATTCCAATCCAACACCAGCTGCCATCAGGAAGTGAATAGGACGGTTCCCAACAAAATCCACCTGTTGAACATCTCCGAGTCGAGAGATGGCAGTGATAAAAGGACCAATCCCAATATTTCGAGCATTGATCATCAGAGCATGCCACGGTGAGAAGCCACAAATGTGACAAGGCGGGAAGAATTTATCCCACTGCCAACGACTATGATCTTGAAGACATGGAATCACACGTAGGATGGAGTTCCAGATGCCCATACGAGGATCGTGTTTTGGAGCTCTGTAAGGCTTCCGTTGGCTCTGTTGGTTCAATCGAGGCTGAACCTGGAGCCTTGGCTGAATGATTTGATGGTTCATATCTTGAAATCTGGGTTGAACTGAAAACTGACTTCCAGAACTTATCGACGAGTCTGATGTTGAGATGGAGAAGCGCGGGTTGGAAGCATCGTCAAAGACTGAGCTATACTCAGATGGAGGGTTTGAATATGTAGAGACTGTAGCAATGGACATCCTATCCGACTGTTGATATTTGACATCGTGATGAAGGAGCGTTGAGTACATGCTAGTAGGCGTGGATACTTGTTGTTCAGGCGGCGGCGGTGGTGGTGGCAGTGGTGGGAGCGGTGTTGCTTGCAATGGGGTTTGGGGAAGTTGAGATGGGACTCGTCGTATCTGCGGAGGTAATGGAGATTGAGCCGGAGATACACCCTCTGTGGGAGTCTGTCTGTTTGTTCCTGTAACTAGCGCATACAGATCGATGATGGCTAGTTCTCGCTCGACTCTATCAACAGGGAATAACCAATCTCTATAACGATTCGCATATGTCTTGTATCTAGCTCATAATTAGCAACTTTGCAACGGCATTCCGACAAACGTACGACCAGTCCAGCTTCGCTCGCATATATTGTTCAATTTGCGGAAAGCTTCGCATTGTCATATACTGGCGTACCAGTTCTGCTTGGTGTTCCGGTTCCCAATTACGTTGCGCTCGAATGTTCTCGGGGTCACGACATTCCATGATGATGCGACATTGCTCGTCTGTCAACGCATAGCACTGATCCACCGTAGGTAGGAGGAAATTTCGCGACGCCATTGTGCCTGGCACAAACTTGTCGAATTTGTCGGTCGACGAGTGGGAACGGGACGATCCATACAGCAGATCGGCGCAAAAGAAACCCCACCACAATCAAAGGGCCACGCCGCGAAGGATGAGAAGAATTGATGTTGTCGAGTCGAGAATCATGTACAGAGTCGAAGGGTTGACGGTCGATGAAGTCCAACCCTGGGTGATTGCCTTCCCCTGATATGGCTATGCGACTGCGGCCAAGAGAGGAGTTGGGGGTAAGGCTGGCCGGACCAGCAAGAACAGGTGGTAATTAAGAGCTGTTGGGAGGACGGGAGGCGGCGGAAACACAGAGGGTCGAGGCTGGAGAATAGGAGCAACGAGCGGAGGAGCGAGGGTTCGCAAGGACGCGCTGAACAGGACGACGATAGGTATGAGTCGGAAGAAGTTTGGAATAGGAAGTTGGGCGAGGTTCAATAATTTTCGAAATGAAAGACCTGTTGCGACCCTGGACTTTCAGCACCCCTGAGTAGCAGGTTAGTGGCTGTTCCTGCATATAAGGACAGGCCCGGGTTATTGGCAGCTGGAGTGGGAGAGAGAGGGCAAGGCAGAGATTGTGGAGGAGGAGGAGGAGGAGGAAGAGGAGGTGCGGCAGCGTTCTCCACTGCAGAACAGAAGAAAAACAACTTTTGGGTGCGCGTCCGGAGGAGCGTTGCTGTCTCTGTCGGCGACGCTGTGGTAGTGGGTAGTAGCAGTAGTGGTGGGTGCGGGCGAAGGGCAGCGTAGGCGCAGACAGACCGGCCCTGCTGCCAGATTTCGCCAACACTTCCGGTGTGCCTTCGTTAACCCCCAAAAGGATTGACACATCGCTCCAGGTAAGAGGCAGCAGCACCGACACTGTCAGTCTGACTGAAGGCATCCCGACGCTGGCTGGCGCTGGCTGGCGCTGGCTGGCTGGATCGATGGCTTGCGGACTCAGTGCTCGTCGCATTGTCTGCCACCACCGAACGGGGTCCCGTGTTGTTGAAAAGATGACACCCCGGCGAACCCGTCTGGCTTTCAGTCCTGTCCGTCTCTGTCGCCGTCGCATCGGGGAGAGCAGCCGTGTGTGTGTCTTCGAGCACCAGGCAGGGTTATTTCTGGTTCATGGAGCGATAGCGGGAAAATCGAGGTCAAACCGTCCACGCGACAGGATGGAAAGCTGCTTAGTCGGACTCTAGAAGGTTGCTAGAACACTGTCCCGCCCTCAACGTGCACCAGATCGGACGCAGAGCCGTGTGCAGTAGTGAGACAGGATGGGCTGCTTCTGATCATCTCCATTCTTCTTCTTCTATCAAGCGTGAAACCAAACCGTGCTGGGTCAGCTTATCCTTGTCGTCGCCGTTGTAGTGTTGCGCTACAAGCCCTATCGCTGTTGATGTTGGTCAGGGTCAAGATCCTACGAGCCCCGAACCAGGCCAAATCAAATCCGTCACCGATCCCTCGGAACAGCAGATGGGCTGGTCATCGCCAGACGGATTCGAGCAGAGCCTCTTCTGGAGCAGAGCAGAGCAGATGCTGCCTGATCCAGGACCGTTGTTCGCGCAAACCCATGCCATGAAAGCAAGCAGCATCACCAGCTACGGTAATTGAACTTCTAATTCCTATCCCTACCACCATCGAGTTTCGCACGTCCACATCTACAACTCCCGGCCATTAAGATTTCGGGCACAGCATGGTGGGTGGCTCTCGTAAACACCACTGGTTATTTTTATTCCGACGTGAACAAAGATGCCCAATGAGCCTATTGTCAGCGCCCGTGGTGGACACATCTCTCTACCAGAATATCTTCACAAAAATAAAATGCTCGCTCTCCTTGCCCCCCCTCAGGCCAGCCGCCAGAGTCGACAATAATTAGATCTTGATGCATATTCTAGTCCTAGGAGCCAACCGCCCGAAGAAAAAGTGTACGCATTCATTTGGCCAACTTGCCATGCTGAAACATGGCTGTGAAACGCAGACGGAGAATCAGTCTTCTGGAAGGCCCAAAAGAACGATACGCTGCAGCAGCCATGGAACTCCAACCGCGGAGGATGCATTCATCCTGCATCTGATCTCCTCCAGTCTGGGGCAAGAGAGACAATGGCAAGCTCCTTATTGGCACGGAACACCCAGACACAACGCGAGCGGCATTCTTGATTCCTCTCCCGCCCCTCTCCCTCTCCTCTCCTTCCCCTCCGGAGCCTTCTGAACCTCGATTTGATAAGTGATCCGATCAGCAGAATCGACTGGTCATCTTGAAACCATGCAGCTGCAACCCCCTGAGCAGACTTGCTTGTGTGGTGCCTGTTTGCTTGCCTGCTTCCAAATCCAAATCTGACGGCAGCACTCTCTTGGGGTGGCGTGCATGCGCATCGTCCTCAGCTCTCCAACACAGCCCTGCAGAAGGAAGTTTCCAACTGTCTGGTCAGGCATGCGCGCCCTGCCTTCCAGAAGAAGAGTAGAACGATGAGATAGCAGGTCAGATCAAAGTGCATGTTAACCGGAGAATATGCTTTTTTGTATCATCGACCTTTGTTTTTCGTGATGTCGAGATAAAGTTGGTCCCTGGTGGAGGCTTCGTAGTTGTAGGTAAGCTCGCTCGGGTGAAGCGAGGGACCTGGCATGAGAGCGGGCTTGTGCATCATTTATGCATCGCATGTACAAAGTTATGCAATCTTGTCGTGTTCGCGTTTTGCAGCCACCAGCAACAACCACGACTCCCCTGAATCTTCTGTTTACTTGATTGCAGCTCAGCCAAGCCATATGAACAGATTTGTGGTGGTACAAAGGAACGTGAGCTGGTGATAAGCCTCTTGCAGTAGGATCAGCTGCTGCAAGAAAGCCAAACTCCCGTCCTGTGACTGCCACGATACGCGTCCTCCGGAGCTGACCATAGTCGCCATTTCTATTGATTCCAATGCGAATCGTCCAGCCGAAGAAATTGGTCGTGTAGCTTCGCCTCACGTGATAGTGTCGTGCGATTGTATGTCGTTGATCACGGTGGTGGATATTTTAGAGCACCTCATTCAGCCGTCCGTCTGGTTTTCGTCAATCCAATCATCCAAAGATCTGAGGTCTAGCTTTGGTTAGAACCTGGCCCTTATAGACGTATACTAAAGGCTCTCATCAAGATCCGAACAATAACAGCTTCGGGGTCGATTCTTACCTCAATCCTTCTACACCAAGAGGAGACGGGATGACAAGTAAACAAGAGGGCCTCAAGAGGGGCTCAGTGATTGACCTCACATCCCCATCGCCACCGCCTAGGCTAATAAGTAAATCTGCCGAAGTTTGGGAGGTGCCCGACTCATCAGATGATGAACCTCGTGCACTCAAGAAAACCACCACTCAACACTCTTCTACTACTGCTATCAAGTTTTCCAACACACCACCAAGAGCTGCCTCAACCGCTCAGCAATCAAGTCATGGCACCGGTTCTTCATCTCGCCTGAAGAAGCACATCTCGCAGCCAGAAGGTTCGGCAATCAAGACTCAATTGATTCAGACGAAATCTCCCTCCAAAAAGACTGTCTCCGTGACACCACTAGCTGAGAGTGAAGCAGACGGGGACGATGAGGAAGTACTAAATATGGCGACTCCTTCAAGATCATCGACACGGCAATCTAGCACGACGATGCATTTCCGTTCTATTAGTGATTCAATTGATGATACCAGCAATATTCCCAATCCAGATCAGGCAGAGTCTTTTATTACAGTCGTTCGGTCAGACAGTAATGCGCACGCTGCTAGAAAGAATAGTCATTCACCACGTCAAGAAGATGAGGAGGAGGAAGTAATCGATGTAAGAACCTCTGCGAGCACCGTGAAGAATTCCAGTCGTATCACGTACTCGGTAGAAGTTACTAGCAGCATCCCAAATCCAAGCTCCACAAGTCAAACCGAACCTTACAAGAAACACCAAGACTTGCAATCTAATAGTCTTCCAAAGGGTCTTTGGGAGAACGCCCCAGCGCGAGCATCAGAAGCTGAGGTGAAAATGGATGACAATGAAGACATGCGGTCACAAGTCTCCAAGTCTCCAACGGGCAATAATTCTCAAGCCACAAACAACTCCTCGTCGCCGCTTCGGGTGCGTCCAAAGGAACGGAAGCTGAAGAACACAATAACTGAACAAGAAGACCGTGACACGCCTCAAGAAGAAGACGAAGTCATGTTAGAACGAGCACAAGTCACTGTATCTCAACTAGTAGAAAGCTTACGTTCTTTCAAGCAAAGCATGGAAGAAAGTCAAGCTTTAACAACGAGGTGGATTCTACACGATACCAACCAAGTCTCCTTGGATAGTACTCCGCCCTTCACTGATGCGTTATCTCCCTTTGCTTCCATGGATTCATTCCCTCTTGAAACGGATGACTCAATAGAATCCGTTTCTTATGTACGTTTTCTCGAATACTGTATAAGATATCCACTAACACTGTACATCAGTGGGTTAGCAAGGCTGGCAAAACTGGCAAGACAAGAGTCGTAGTACCCGCGAAGCATGTCGAGTCAAGTGGTCTTGCTCGAGTTCCAAAATACACTTCGCATACCATCCTTCGTCGAAATGTCCTCACGGCTGATGACGAGAAGTTAAGATTCTTACAACACATGCCGGAGTTTGAATATACGGCCGATGGCGATGCCAAGCTCAAGCAATTTGTCAAAGAGACCCAGGAAATGTACAATACAGTTCATTTCACCTCTGGCAGAGAAGCTGAAGGGGCTCACCAACTTCAAGAATATTTAGACTCGTGGCTAGAAGAGTTAGACCTGGGCTGCAAACAGGATACTCTTAGGAGGTATGTTCTTGGAGCAGATCTAGCCGGTGCTCAACCACAAATTCCACGCATGAAGCGAAAAGATAAACTCAAGATCCTTGACTCGCTCGGCGGCCCTTTGAAAGACAAAGAGACAGCGACTGCAAAAACATTCTGCAGTGCTTTTGATAAAGTCTTCAATACCCGGTCTAAGCTGTACGACTGGTCGATTAAAACGCTGCTATTCTCGGATGAGCGGTCAAAAGATATGCTTCAATCGGGTCCACCAAAAGCTAGTCATATTAGTCCAAAGAGCTCGAGTGCGCAACGCAACCAGGCTTCTCGCCTAGAAACTTATGCCGATTTGACTTGTATGATCTGTGGGGCTATCGCTTGTCAAGCACATGGCGATTACACAACTCAACCGGCAATGCAAAATAGTGAATCATCGGACGGTGACGATGACGGTGTATCTGAGGATGAGAAATGGGTCCATCAGCATCAACTTTTAGTTTTGACGCACAAAGACATGATCCGGCGGCATAGGAAACGCTTGTCCCAAGCATTAACGAAAGATAAGAATGAATCCTCGCTCAGACGCCATGATCCTTGTTCGGACGACTGCTTCAAAGTTGAAGACCTATCTCTTGATGATTATCGCTGGGTTGAGAATCGATTATCTGAATTTTTAGTCGCACTTCCAGAAATGCTATTGAGCCACACCAACCCAGATAATCGGTCATGTCACATTGCTTTTGCCTGGGATATCCCATGTTTGCTGGTGCATGACGAAATACAGAGATATGAACGCAATCATGAGCCGCAGCAAGCTTCAGAACATGTACCTCTGAGCCGCTCAAAAAGACCAGACTGGTACGATAACAAGCGAAAAACATTGAAAGGAGACTGGACAGATGTCACAAAAGCACATCTTCACGAGAGGAGGACCCAAGCGAATCCTGTAAGCTAGATTCTTCTGCCACTTATTCTGCTAACATTTTTTCAGTGTACTCACGACGGTCCTTGCACCTATTCATGTTCATGCGTTGAGACCAACATCTTATGCGAGAGCTTTTGTGGCTGCCCAGATGACTGCCCTCGCAGATTCACTGGTTGCGCGTGCTCATCGAATGGAATAAATTGCATCTCAGAATCCTGTATCTGTGTTCAAATGAACCGTGAATGTGGTCCGGAATGCCTGTCCTGTGGTGCTATTCCTCGAATCGATCCGACTAATCGTTCTAACGATATTCTATTTGCTACAGGATGCAAGAACATCGGTCTCCAGAGAGGCGTCTCTAAGAAAATGTTAATGGGCGAGAGCGAAATTCCCGGAGCAGGATTTGGCCTATTCACGGGAGAACCCATCAAAAAAGGCGATTTCTTAGGCGAGTATGGAGGCGAGGTGCGTAGAATTATCTTTATTTTGATTGCGTTCTAATATTAATCCCAGATAATCTCTGGAACCGAAGCAGAGCGTCGCGGCCTCACCTATGACCGTAAGATTTCATCCTTTCTCTTCGACCTTAACAGCGACTGGGTAGTCGACGCTGCTCGTATTGGTAACAAGACACGATTTATCAACCATGCTTCTACGGAAAAGGAGGGGATGAATTGTGTAGCGAAGATTGTCCTTGTAAATGGGGAGCATAGGATTAAATTCAATGCTACAAGAGACATTGACACTGGCACTGAGCTACTTTTCGATTACGGACCTACATTTGCCGAAAAGCATGGCCTGAACAAACGACCGGTTCAGATGCTCAAGAACAATGCGACTGGATTCGCAAAGAAAGGTGGTGGTATGAAGGCTAAGAAAAGTGGTCCACCCAAAGCTGGACGCGGAGTTCGCAAGACGGCGAAGAAATCGGGGTCAACGAAGGTGCTGGGCTCGGTTGATGGGGGAGATGAGCCGCCGCCGTTGATCTTGCCGCCGGACGATGACGAGGACGATGGTGATTTCAGAGGCCCACCAGACGAGGATGAAGATGAAGACAGTGATAATGAGCTTGAGGAGAAAAGGGCAGCAAGACGGCGGAGACAGATTATGCGACCTGCTAGGTATACTAGGTGACTGGGCTTGTCCTTGTGACTTGAGGGTTAATGAGCAGATGGGAGGTTGGTTGTCGGACATGGACCTATCTTTTCTATTTCTACAGCTGATTAGCATAACTGTCTGGCGGAGACTGGAGGGTTGTCGGGCTCACCCACGTGATGAATAATTTGTATCTCGGATCAATGACCATCTGATTATAAATATGTTTTACAAGCATCCCCATCTGGTTCTCTTCTGATGCTATAGGTAGTCCTGAGAAAGGTTTTCGATATATACTAGATGACGACACGAAGGTGGTGTTGACTTCAGGTGTGAGGGAGAAGCGAGAGTTTCGGGTCATGAGCTCCCCCTCCTCCAGCACACATTTTTGAAAACAACTCTCGACGACGCGAAGCCATGTCCTCACTCAATTCTCTGCACAATGCCGCTTGATTAATTTGACTTTATATATTCACCCACCTGGCACTGTTGCATATGGTCCACGCGCCCACCCCAGCCAGGGGTAGAATCAGCAGCAATCGGAAGAATCGCCGAGTCGATAAAATCAAGAGTTAAGAGGGCCTAAACCCTGAGGCGTACAGGCTGAAAGCAAGAATCCACACGAACAAGCGCAAACACGCGTACTTGAATATATATGACGTCTGTGGAGCAGCCAAGTGGTGTCTTCTGCCCTCGAAGGATGGGGGCGTCTTATTCTTATCAATCAGCAAAGGCAAAGGCTCAGGGAGGCTTCTGGACTGGACTCTAAAACGCCACCAGCTGCCATGGAGCGCAGCCATTCTTTCCTCTTGTTAAAAATATGCATCCAACCCCCTAAAGAAGGAAAGAAAAACTCTAGCTCTTGGCTCCCTTGGCAAGCAAGCCACAGCGCTTTCAGCTCGACGGGCATATTATTCAAGACGATCGCGACGATCCCCCCGATCATTTTGCCAAACTTGCACCTGTTTCGCATGGAGAATCCCAAGCCGAGAAAAGACACTCCCGTACTTGTGGAGTCGGTGGAGGTGAAGGGGCAGGAAAACGAAGTGTCGCTCGTTCCGACTCCGAGTGATGATCCCCAGGACCCGCTGGTATGTTCTGCACCACCAAGATCCCATGTCTTTCTCATCATGACCCAAATTAGAACTGGCCATTGAGCAAGAAATTCACCATCATCGGAGTGCTGTCCATTGCGGTTCTGGCTGGCGTCTCCTCCCCTCTCGCTGGCCAACTGAACGTTAAACCACAGTCGGTACTATATCGGCAATCCACTACGCACATAGCATGGCAAAACTCAGCAGCATCAGCGGGCCTCGCGACCGGCGGCTTCTTCTTCGCACCCGTAGCGTTCAAATTCGGTCGTAGCTCCACCATCTTCTGGACGCTCATCGCAGCCCTTCTCACCCAAGTATGGGCGGCTCTCATGACCTACGAGTCTCAATTCAAGGCCTTCATCGTCTCGCGATTCTTTGCCGGATTCTTTGGGGGTGTAGTTAACGTCCTTGGACCACGGATTTTGCTCGATGTCTTCTTTCTTCATCAGAGGGGTCGAGCTTTCACCGCGTTCCATTGGGGTGACGCTTTCGGGAGTACTGCTGTACCGACTCTCTCGGCTTTTATCACCGCAAATAGGTCTTGGACCCTAGAGTTCTGGTGGACAGTCCCTATATTTGCCATTGCCATTGTCTCATGCTTCGTCTTCGTGCAAGAGACGGCTTGGGATAGAACTCCTGGTGCTGTCAACCCGCCTCAGCCTCGAAGTTTTGTCGCAAATCGAGTAGTCACCTTCTTCCCAGGGACAAGAATTACGCCCAAGGCAACCGTTCGTCAGACAGTAAGTCCTAATCTCGCCAATGACTGATAATCTCCGCTTGACACGTCAAACTAGTTCCGGATCGCAAGTATCCCATTCCTGATCTTAGTATCGCCGGTGACCCTCCTCATCGGCATCTACACCCTCGTCAACTTCGGGTTCTACATAGCCATGAACGCCCTGTCACCTGTTTTCCTGCAAAAACCAGAAGTAGACGGCGGTTACGGGTTTTCAACCCAGCAAAATGCCTACTTCTCCTTCGTGCACTGGATTGGTGTGATTTTTGCCCTGCTATACGGCTACTCTCTCTCTGACCGTCTTCCTCTCTACGTCTGCTCTCTCCGGAGCGGAACCTGGAAGCCAGAATACCGTCTCTTGGCCCTCATCGTCCCCTCTATTTTCAACCCTCTGGGTCTGGGCATTTTCGGTGCTGCGCTACAGTACCACCTATCCTGGCCGGTCATCGCCGTCGGTCAGGTCTTCGTCACCTTCGCGAGCATGAGCCTGATCTCAATTTGCTCGAATTATATATGTGAATGTTTTGTGAACCATCCTGCCGAAGCGAGCATCACGAGTAATGCCCTACGACTGCTGTTCGGTCTAAGTGTCGCCTTTTATATCAATGAGTGGGTAGCGGCGGTCGGTGTAGGGTGGTGCTATGGCATAATGGCGTTTTTTGAGATGCTTTCTTTTGGCTGTATTGTTCTTTTGATTTGGAAAGGTCATCAGATACGGGAGTGGACTGTGGGAGGATTGAATAGGAGTGAGGAGGGAGAGAAAGTGGTGGGGAGCGAGAGTGATGGTTGAACTGAAAGGAAATGCGTCTTGAAGGAGTATTTAGATGCAAATTTCTAACATGATATGATTCCTATCATCATTATTTTTTTATTTTTTTTTTACGAATAAATGATGGTACTTCTGAAGCGGCACTTGACTAGCTCAGAGGCTACTCTCGTAGGTAAGTACGGGAATCACGTGGCGGCCTGGCACGAACGCGATCCATCCATCTATCGGTAGGTAGATGCTCGTCTCTTCTCCACCATCAAGCTTCTCTGCAAACAAACGAAAAATCACAGCGGGGCTAGCATCTGCCCACTTCAGTCGTTCTATTTCGGCCACTTGGCCTCCTACAGAAGATGCGCCCTTCTCGAACAACTGAAATTAGGAGCCACACTCTTTTCTTACAAATGGCAGGACCTCGAAGTGGCAGTTCAGTCCAGAAAGACGGATCCTTTACTTGACAATGCCTCTTAATTCGCAATCTGGCCGCGCCGAATCAAGAAGGCGTGTTTATTATCTCCTTATTTGTCCAATTCGGGATGTTTGAGGTTGATCACGACGACGACTCTTCCTACTGGCTCGTACGGACGGGACACTGCTTACCTGGAGCCGAGAGTTGAGCCTCGATACTACGACTGTTAACCAGTTACCTGGGCGCTGCGCATGACGGATGATTACATGATTGGGATGACTTCTTCCACTTGCTGCCCACGGCGCTTTGGTCGCCGCCGCATAGGCTCAATTCTGCGCTGTCATTCGGCACAGATGCCCATGTCGGGCGATCGCTCAGGAACCATCAAGACTCATCTGGCTATGCAGATACATCCCTCACCACCCCAGCGTGTATCTGTCGGTCGCTAACGCTGATAGGCAGGCTCTCTCTCCCAGCTCCCCGAACGCCACTCAGAAGACAGACTCAAGAGCCGGCGGCCGGAGCAACTTGTTGACTACCTTCCGAAAACAATTTATCTTCATTTCCTCGTCACAAGTAGCTGATCGCGCGCGCGGGGCTCTGAATGCTGGTCGCTGATGCTATCAGGCAGGATGTGCAAGATGGCCAATTTAATTGTTGGTTTGGCTCTTTTCCCATGTTAGGGCGCAATGAAGGATAAGTAGAGCTTGTCTCCCTATGCTGGACCTGCTGCGCTGTCGCTCTTTATCCCTCTCTTTTCTTCTCAATCGCGCTGTTGGTTAGGTGGACGAATTCATTTCATCATGTTTTCCAAGACACTCCTTTTGGCAGCTCTGCTGTCGCCCGCTCTCGGCGCAGTGCTCGAGAAGCTCAATGGCGTTCCGAAGGGTTGGACTCATACTGCTACCCCATCTCCCGACACGAAAGTCACTTTTACCATTGGGCTTGCGCAGCAGAATCTCGATCAGTTGGAGTCCCAGTTGACTGCCGTTTCAACACCCGGACACCCATCATATGGAAAGCATTTGGACATGGATGCTGTGAATGCTCTTTTCGCGCCATCATCAGCGACTGACCAAGCAGTGCAATCGTGGCTCAAATCCTCCGGCGTCAGCCAGGTACACAGTGATGGTCATTGGATTTCTTTCGCTACCACTGTGGGAAAAGCCAATTCGCTGCTCAACACCACCTTCTTGACTTACACCAACAGCGGAGTGTCGAAGTTGAGAACGACACACTATTCAGTACCAGATTCTTTGGCATCGCACATTGACTTGATCGCCCCAACCACATTTTTTGGCAAGACCGTTGCGAACGCACCCAAGTTCAAAAAGCGGGCTCCAGTCGTTGCGCCATCTCAAACCAGAAGTGAGGATTCATCGAAAGTCGTTGTTGATGCAAGCTGCCAAACTTCAATTACACCTTCTTGCATCAAAGAGCTCTATAGCGTTAATGATTACACACCCAGCATTTATTCAGGCTCCCGTGTTGGATTCGGCAGTTTCTTGAACGAGTCTGCCTCCTACCAGGATCTCTTCGACTATGAGCAATTCTACGACATCCCCAAGCAGAACTTCTCTGTTGTTCTTATCAGCGGTGGAGTCAATGATCAGAATCCCGCCACGGCCCAAATCGGAGAATCTGATCTCGATGTCCAAAATATCATCGGTGTCTCTCATCCCCTCCCAGTCACTGAATACATCACCGGTGGCTCCCCACCTTTCATCCCTAACATCGATGAACCCACAGCAGCCGACAACGAGAACGAACCCTATCTCCCCTACTACACATATCTTCTTTCTCAGCCCAACTGGGCCCTTCCCCAAGTCATCTCTAATTCCTACGGTGATGACGAGGACACCGTCCCATATTCATACGCCGTCCGCGTCTGCAACATGATCGGTTTCCTGGGTCTACGAGGTATCACGGTCCTCGAGTCCTCAGGAGACACCGGAGTCGGTGCTGGATGTGTTTCCAACGATGGCAAGAACAAAACCCAATTCGTGCCTCAATTCCCTGGAACCTGTCCTTATATCCTCTCAGTCGGAGGAACTCAAGCCGTCACACCTGAAGTTGCATGGACTGACGGGTCCGGTGGTTTCTCAAACTACTTCCCAACAGCTTGGTATCAAACCTCTGCTGTTGAAACTTATCTCACCAAGTATATCAGCCCCGCTACGATCAAGTATTATACTCCATACACCAACTTCTATGGAAGAGGATTCCCTGATATTTCGGCTCATAGTTTGACCCCTGAGTACGTCCATCTCTCCTGTCCATATTGGCAAAACTAATAGAAACCAGCTACCAAGTAATCTATGACACTCAACCTTCTCCATCAGGTGGTACATCAGCCGCCGCCCCTGTCGTAGCTGGTATCCTCGCCCTCCTCAACGATGCCCGTTTCCGAGCCGGTAAATCCAGCCTCGGCTTCGTTAACCCGCTTCTCTACACCTATGGCTCCGGTGCTCTGAATGACATCGTGGGTGGTGGTTCCGTGGGTTGTAATGGTGTGAATGGCCAAACTGGTGCTCCCATTCCTGGAGGTGGGGTTGTTCCGTATGCGAGCTGGAATGCCACCGTCGGTTGGGATCCGGTTACGGGACTTGGAACACCAAACTTTGATAGGTTGTTGGGTTTGGTGCTGGGACTTCCTTAGAGAGAGGTGAGGATTGGGATGTAAAAGATGAAAAAAATGGCTAATTTTGAGGTTGAGGATTTAATGATAAACCTTAAACACTACATACAACCACAAATTTTATTTTTCACTTTGAAATTCATAGACTGTGAATGAGAAAAATTGTAATTGCCAGGTAGTGAGATTTCCCGCGTATGTTTATTATTGGATGCAGTCTAGTAAAATGGAAATCTATCATCACTCAAACTACCGAGTGATGTACACTTGAACAGATTCAAGTAGAGCAAAGCCAGAAAATTCAGAGGGCCTACCAAACTGACACCCCAGCTCAACTCTCATCCTGCCCACGAACAACCACAAACGGATCCACCACCCCAAGACCACCTCGCACCTCCACACCAGCATCTCTAATTCTACCGTTCTCCTCACACATCTCGTCTAGTTGCAAGAGGGGTAGCACATCTGGCTGATTTACGGGTGCAGTTGGTCTGTTTGTTAGTTTGTTAGTTTGTTAGTTTGTTAGTTTGTTAGTTTGTTAGTTTGTTGGTTCTGTGACTACTTGTGAAGGTGGAGGTGGAGGTGGAGGGAGGGCAGAGAAGGGGTTGTCCCTGGGGACTCTGGTGCTGGCTGTTCTTTGTAGTCGACTCGTTGAGAGGAAGGAGGGAGGAGGGAGAAGGTAGCTGGATTGGTCGGTTCTGGTCTGTGGACTCGTTGGGGAGATTGTGTGTTTAGTAGAAGAACGGCTGTTTAGGCACGTGGATACTTCAGCTTGACGCAAAGACGCTGCATTGTCGGTACTGCTATCATATTATGATTTCATATTGATTTCTTCTTCTTCGGTTCCTTTCTGGTTCCTCTCGGCTCACATCTGGCGCCAATTATACTCCATCATGCTCGCCACGCCGGCCGCCACATCGGGCCCTCTCAGCAGACTGACCAGGTACAGACTGGCATCGAGCCCACAGCTGATACCGCCGGAGCTGATGACCCTCGCCGTCGCCTGCGGATTCGTCTGCACCTTGACGTAGCGGAAGTTGGGGTTCTTGGGGTCCGGCACCACCGTCGTGACCTCGCTCCCCGGCGCGCGAACGTTGTACCCGTGGCACACGGCGCGCAGGTCGTCCAGGGCCAGGAAGTGCGTCGTGGCGTCCAGGCCGGCGAAGATGCCCGCGTAGCCGTAGAAGAGCGCGCCTGTACAAATAGACATGGCGATGCGCAAGCCGCCGGCGAGGCGCGGCGAGGGGCCGAGTTGAGCAAAGGCGGCGATGACCTCGAGCTGCTCTGCGAAGACGGCGGTGCCGAGATGGGGCGTGATGTCCGATGTCATCCCGCCTGGCTAGAGAAGACGAATAAGCTCAAGACAGAACCAATAGAAAAAGAAAAACTCAATCACCTGGATTAGAATGTCAAAAGAGGACAGGGTGGAGAGGGCGTGCTTGAGCGTGATGTGTGGGCTGATGAGGGCCCCCTCATAAGTTCTGATCTCCGGGTGGGATGCGGCGATGGTGAGCTTGAATTGAGAGGCCGCTGGGAGGTTCTGCCGGATGTAGGTGTTGCCCAAAACGTCGAGAGGGCCATAGATATCGAGGGCGTTGAGGTGCGAATAGGCGAGGAAGAGGATAGAGACGGGTGCTGGGTCGGTATAAGAAGTCATGACTGGTCGAGGAGGCTTGAAAGGATCTGGGCTCTGAAGAATATATGAGGCGGATGGAGTTCAAGCTTTGAGCTTGTATCAGTATATGGGTTGTATGTGAGTTGTATATGAGTTGTATGTGAGTTGTATATGAGTTGTACGTGAATTGTGTGCGAAAGATATGAGATATGTGCGCGAGGTTGAAGACGTACATGGAAAATAGTTGAGATGTGAAAAGTGAGGAGCAGGAACAGGGTAAAAGATGGGGGAGTATAGCTCCAAACTCGCACAATATTACATTTCTTCTCCCGACATCCAGCTCTTGATATCTCTAAGCATCAACCTCCGCCCTTTCAGCCCCCGTCCCGCGAGCCGTTCCGCCCCCAGCTCCAACCTCAGCCGCCATCGAGATGCGCCAGTCAGCAGCCACCATCGAAAACACCACCACATCTCCCCTCCCCGGCGGAGAATACCCAGCTGAAAGACGTGAGGCGGCGCCGAGACAGACTTGCGGTGTGCTCATTCCCCGACCCGCAGGCATGTGGCTGGCTGGCTGGCTGGCTGACTGACTGATAAGGTGCTGCTGGTGCGGTGGGTGGAGCGCTGGCATCTCGAGCAAGGTGATCGCCTTGCTCTCTTGATGAGTTTTGGGCTGCATGAGTGAACCTTCAATTGAAAGGTCGTCCAACAGTTTGCATTCGGTCTTCTTGGTGGTGGTGCTCAGTCGGTGCCACTGTACAGGTGGGAATGAGGCCATGTAACTCCAAGTGGTGTTCGGTGGCCCTACTCTTCTTGGCTTTGCACCTCCAGTGATTTTTATTCTTCGTCATGTGGGTGAGATGGGCGGTCAGATGTTAGAACTTTGTGACCAGCTGTACTCTACTCAGGTCAATGGTGCAATGTGGATGAGATGAGCGGTCAGATAATGAAAACTTTGTGCAGCCGTACTCTCCTCAGTCAATAGTGGAATGTATAATAAGTTTCAATGCATTGCCGATATAAAAGTTGAATACCCCATTCGACTATTTGAAACCCCTCATCTTTACTCTTCAATTCAAAACTTCTTAAATCAGTGATTCAAATCTCATCCAAGACGACCATAATTCCTCCAGCATGGCTCATCAGGACGATATCCGTATCCGCAGATCCATCAACGCCATCTACCATGACTACCTGAACGGGAAACAACAAGAACTCACCGATCTTATCCGGGCTTGGAAAGGCATCTGCGACATCTCCCAGAAGGACCCCAATGCCTGGAACTCCTTCTTCAAGATAGGAGGCATGCATGGCGAGCCTTTCCGAGGCGCGGGATACAGTAACCTGGCATGGTGGGGAGGATGGTGTCATCATGGCAACGTTCTTTTCCCAACCTGGCACAGAGCGTATTGCTTCCACATTGAGAATGCCCTTCGTAGCATTCCCGGTTGTAGCAATGTGACTCTTCCGTACTGGGACGAGACGGGAGAAGACACCAAGGTCAATGGTGTGCCCGGCATCTTTCTCGAACCCCAGTTCATCCTAGATGGGGAGATAATCGACAATCCTCTGTATTGCTATACCTTCCCGCAGAACATTGTAGACCGTGCCGATCAAGACCCTACATCAAAGACATATAATATGTATACCAAAAGCAAAGGCTATAAGACGGTTCGATATCCCTACTCTGGCTTGGTGGGAACCGACGAAGCAAAGGCGCAGACGGAGGCACATAACTCAAAGTTCACGCCCCAAGAGGCTGCTAAACACTTGAGTGCCAATGTACAAGACTGGCTCAACGCAGGAATCTGGATAAACGGAGTTTTCAACCCAACGGGAACACGCGCAAAGTTTGAAAAATGCCTTGACGCACCCAATTACACAGTCTTCTCCAACACGACATCTGCTCAGGCCTGGAATGACACTGCTATACCTGTGGATCAAGTCGTGGCTCTGGAGAGCCCTCACAATGATATCCACTTGGCTGTCGGAGGATTTCAAGTTCCCGGCGCAGATGAGAGTCCGATCAGTGGTGCCAACGGAGATATGGGCGAGAACGACACGGCTGGTCTTGATCCCATCTTCTTCTTCCACCACTGTGAAGTCGACCGCTATTTTTGGCTCTGGCAGCAGAAGCACAACAGTACCAAGACTCTGGAGATCATACCGGAATACCCAGGTACCAATTCGGTGGATAATCAGGGTCCAACTCCAGGCATTGCAGGAGGAACTTGGCTCACACTTGACACGGAACTGCGTCCTTTCTGGAAGACCGAACCCGGCCCCAGCGGACCCGGTACCTATATGACCAGTAAAGATGTGAGTGACACCACCGCGTTGGGATACACGTACGATACTTCTAGCCATGAATTCCTAGGCGCTTTGCCTCCGCCCCAGCGTGCTGCGACAAGCGTTAGAATTAGTGGTGTGCACAAGAACAATATTGCGGGCTCCCATCAACTCATGGTTTATGCTACCTTGCCAGGCGAGACGCAGAGGAAGTTGATCGCCGTCGATTCGGTCTTGAGCAGATGGCATGTGAGTGGATGTGCCAACTGTCAACTTACGACAGACGTGCAAAGATATGCTCCGTTGCATGGACTAAGCGCAGAAGACGTTGAGAGTGGAGCGGTCGAGCTGACTGTAGAGGTAGTCACGAGGAGAGGGACAAATCGAGGTGGTAAATTAGGGAATGAACATCTGAAACCCACCTTGCAGGTAGTTGGGAAAGGTAAGAAGTACTTAGGTTGAGGGCGACTCGATGATTGTGTTTAACAAGAGAGGTCTCTTTTCCTATGTCATTTTAAGTAGTTGAAATTGATGAAGCCATTACCAGTGACCTGTGGATTATTGTTCTTTGTTGCTATCGAGGTTAGACTCTCTCGTGCAATTGCCTGTAGCAGCAACAATCAGCTTATGTTATCTATTAGGGGAGTAAAGAAGCAGATCTGGCAATAAAAATGATCTCGAATACCTTGTGGTGAAAACAACCGAGTTGTCAACAAAACAAGGAGGAATCTCTCCCTCATCACCGCCACCAGACTTATACGGATCCTTTAATCTTCAATAGCAATTACCCAGATCCGAGGTTGTAGTGCTATGCAAGGCTTTGACATGGTGGCGATTGCCTCAGATGAGAATAGGATGGTCTTGCTTGAGATTGAGGTCTAAGGTTTGTCGAGGAATAGGACCGGCTTGTTGCTGATGCCTCAAGGCCGTGCTTACTCGAGCTGCCATCAAGATCTCGAGTTCGGAGGGTATCAGAAGTAAAAGCACCCTGCCTATTCTATGAGTAAGGATACTGTGGCCCGTGGCAGAGGATTGTGAAGGATAAATTGTGTAATAGGAATAAAACACCTTCGACAGGGACGTTCTAAGATCTTTAGTCTTTCGAGTATGTCAAGGGCTTGTGCGGCCATACTTGCTCGGCTTTCCCGCTTTCTTAAAGGCCTTTCTTGCCTCTTCAGCCTCTGTTATAATAGTTCGCTCAGCTGCCATCCGGCTCTTTAACACGTCTTTGAACATCGCAGAATATTGAGTAGAGGGTTGGCTTGCGGTTTCGATTCAACTATCGTACGCTCAGGAGGTGGGTAAGATGAATCTTTGAAAAACCCAAGAATATCTTCCATCACACTTAAGCTCTTTATTTGTGATTGAGAATCAATTTATTATTTCTCCTAATCTCGATAAAGAAAAGCTGCCCAAGTAGGAAGGTAGAGGCGGTATCGCTATCGGTGTCGAAGCCAGTTCCTCCGTCTATATTTTAACAATGATCTAAAGACTTCCACACAATAAACAAAAACAAACAACTACAACCCAAGACGTTCGTCATCAATCAAGATGGATGAACGCCCCCAAGCCCAGCTGGGAACCCCTCATGAAAATGATCGAGTAGACTTTCGCGATCGTATTCATAGCTCTGTTCAACGCTGTTTGGACAGACTGCAAGTTGTCAACACCACTGACAAGTCCATGACCGATCTCGTCACCCAAATGCCCTCACTTGAGATCGATGGGCAAAGCGTCTTGAAGACTTTGACCGAGTTTCCACTCTTCAAGGAGTTTCCCAAGGAAATCCGACTTCTGATTTGGGAGGCAGCTTTGCCTGGTCCTCGCTTGCTGACGTTGACCGCTTCAAATTATATTGACTTGTTACTTAGGCCTGCTGAGGGTGAGTAACTTGAAACACCTTCACTCACACATCCCTACCTTGTCTTGAAACCTTGAACGAGACATGAGGACTAACAAAAGCTAGAACACGACAATACATTCAAGTCCTTCACTATTTACCAAGAGGACCTCGGTACGCTTCTGGCTTGCAAAGATTCTCGAGAGGTGACTCTCAAGAAATACCCAAACAGAGTTCCCTCTATCTACCAGGACTGCGAGATCCGATTTCACGCCGATGACGTTATTGAGATTGAGGATTTATCGTACTTGATCAACACCAGCGGAGCAAACATCTTGGGAATGAGTAACCTCGACGCTATGGCTGCTGATCTTTCCAAGATCCAGACGTTGGCTTTGATCCGACGCCCTCTAGGTGGAGATGAAGGTGTCATAGTTAATATTTTGCAACAAGGCGTTTTCGACAAATTCATGTCCGTATTCTCAGGTCTGAAGAGAGTTATTCTCATCTACGACCATGAACAAGCCGTTGACCTACGCTGTATATCATGGCATGCTCACCTTCTCTACCTCGGTCGAATCAAGGTGCGCTTCGAAAAAGAGTATGCCCAGGCTAAGAAGGATGGCCGTGTACACTATGATGCGCCCGAAATTAAAATCGTTGGACATGGATCGTCGACGGAGCTGCTCCCCACCAAGACATCTCAATATCTTCAGCTAATCGCGGCCCAGGTCGAGAGCGCTCCCGCGGGTAGATGGCACAGTTGACGATGACACTGATGGACAATGGCGGTTCTCTTGATGCCGTTTGACCGTGGGGACGATTGCGGAGGACACTGACAGGCAACCGAGGTTTTCTTTTCGGTGGTGAGACCATGAGGACAACTGTTGACGGCAGTGATGGGCAATCGCACTTCTCTTTTAGACAGCTAGACTAGGAATCGGCTTTGTCAATAAGACTAGTAAACAACATGCTCCGACTTAAGAATGGTATGCCGATGAAGTTGTGAGATCCATATTACGGTGTTAGGATGACCATAGATTACATAAGCACGACGCGGCACGGAGCGATAGGAGTCCGACTTGCGTGCCTCGGCCCCTCCTCACTTTGGGAGGAAAAGGTCATGGCACCGCAGGAGGATGCATAGCCTGACCTGCCTTGAGCACATCCGATTGATTCAACATCACCTCCCATAAAGCATCCATGGACCCTCAATCCCTCAGAGAAGTGTCAAATCACAACTCCCTCCCCTCTCCTGCTCTCTAGACCTGCACACACCTTCAGCTTCCCATATCCCAAGCCTGTCCTCGCCCATCCCGACTCGATGGGTTCCATTGAGCAGCCAAACGTCGACTACGATGTCATTATCGTTGGTGCCGGTATCTCTGGCGTCAATACGGCCTATCGTATTCAAGAACACCTGCCAAACTACACCTATACCATCCTCGAAAGACGAGATGCCATTGGGGGAACTTGGGACATCTTCCGCTATCCTGGCATCCGATCCGATTCAGATCTTCACACATTCGGATTCCCATGGCGGCCGTGGACGGAAGCAAAGGCCATAGCTGAAGGCAAATTGATCCGCGAGTACGTAACAGAATCTGCAGAGCAGTATCGTATCGACAAGCATATTCAATTCCGCCACAGACTGTCGGCCGCAGATTGGTCCTCGGAAGAACAAAGTTGGAGACTGAATGTTAATGCAAATGGAGTAGACACAATTTATAAAGCTCGTTTTATCGTCTTTAGTACTGGGTACTATGACTACGATGAGCCCTTGAAAGCCAGCATTCCTGGCATCGAAAACTTCAAGGGAACTACCGTACACCCACAATTTTGGCCCGAGAACCTCGATTATACGGGGAAGAGAATAGTTATCATCGGTAGCGGCGCCACAGCAGTCACTTTGCTTCCTAATCTAGCGGAAAAGGCTGCTCAAGTTACGATGCTTCAACGGAGTCCTTCTTACATCATTGCATTACCGGCAGTTGACCCTACGGGCGATTTCTTACGAAAATGGTTTCCTACCCGGATAGCCAGTACTCTTGTGCGATGGAAATTCCTCATCCTTCCCTACCTCTTCTTCAAATTTTGCCGCGCATTTCCTAATGCAGCTCGAAACCAGATTCGAAAGAATAACCAGCGCAAAGTTCCCGCAAATATACCTCTGGATCCTCATTTCACTCCTTCATACAACCCATGGCAACAACGTCTATGCGCTTCTCCTGATGGGGATTTTTTCAAGGCTCTGCGGAAAGGGAATGCTAACATTGTTACTGATCATATCAAGACAGTCACAGCGACTGGAATTGAGACGGTCGGAGGAAAGACGCTCGATGCTGATATCATAATCACTGCAACAGGGTTGAAGATTCAGCTTGCAGGCGGTGCAAAAGTAAGTGTAGACGGAGAGAAGATCGATTTCTCGAAGAAATACCTATGGAAAGCAACAATGATGCAGGACGTGCCTAATGCAGCTTTCATCATTGGATATACCAATGCATCTTGGACTTTAGGTGCTGAGACAGCTGCACAGATCATCTGCAGGATTTTGAAGCATATGGATGCCAATAATCAATCCTCAACGGTACCAAGAGTAGAGAATAAGAATATGACGCCAGCACCTATATTAGACTTCAGTTCGACTTATATCGAAAAGGCAAAGGGTGCGCTTCCTATGGCAGGAAGTGAGGATCCCTTCAAGCCTAGGGGTAACTATTTTAGAGATTATTGGATCGCGACTTACGGGTCTTTGACGAAAGGCCTCCAGTATACAAAAAGATTCAAGACAGGATGAAGGAGGCGTAGAATATCCTTTGTGTTTTTGGAGTTTGACATCTTGGATTGATGACATTTTATCAATGTTTTAAGAGGAGGCGTCATGATACATATAATAATATTGATGAATTTCATAGATCAATTCTGTTCTTTTCCATAACTTCTCGGAACTTTTCTGGTGGTGTAGACGCCACTGAAACAACCGAGGCCCTTACGATGGGGTAATTCGCCCCGAGGCAGGTCAGGGAAGCATATCTCTTTCTAGACGTCCAATTAAGGTTGCTCTCCACATCCCCCCAGCCGGAACACTGCGGAACACCTGCCCCTAAGCTGACCGCTCTTCGGAATACTTTCCTCTCATTATGCAAGAATCTCAAGGCAAAGCTGACCTAAACATTTTCTTCCTGAGCACTTTCCTTCATCTCCTTTCGCATTTCCTGCTTTCTTCAAAGCAAATTGAAAGCCTATTGTCTTCTACATGATTACGTACTTATGATCTCGGACTAAGTTAATCATCGCAACGATATATAAGGAGAACACCACTCTGGTGTGATTTACTTCCAGTTTTTTTGAACCCTATATTAAATCTTGTTAAAATGCCAATACTATTTCTGAAAGTTCCACCGAAATATGTACAATCATCAATCACTATATCATTTGCCGGCATGCTCTTTGGGCTCGAGACGGGCAGCATTGGGGCTCTGACTGTAATGCCACAATTCCGAACATCTTTTGGTCCTATATCATCAAGGGATCAAGGGCATACTCTGCGGGCTTTGTAGAGATAAGCCAGAGACTACTTATGATAATTTTGTGTCCGATTTTGGAGTTGAGTATGTTGAGGGATATAGCTTGAAAGGGAAGACTTTTGTAGATATTGTGAAAGCGGCTCAGGACTAAAGAACAGAAGGGTTGAAAAGTCTAAACCCCAATCTTCGATGATCCCCAAAAAATTAACTCCGAAATCCAAAGGCTCTTTTTGCTTATTGGTTTTTCAAATATGAGTAATTGTTATGAACTCCCCTCGAATGCCGCTGGGCATTCTCAGAAATGAAATCGAGGTGAGTTCTAGTGTATCGACTTTAAAGTACATACTATCATTTCTCATATAATTAGATAGGATCATCGAAATGCATTCAGGAGGAGGCAGAGGTGCTGTGTTTTCAGCGATTTCACAAACCAAAAAAATCAGCAATCAAGAACAGCAGTGGAATTCGGGAAGTCTTATATTATACACCCCTCTTGCCAAGACGGTCGTTCACTTCGACTTCTCCATGTCCACAGAATGTGACGTCAATGGGTTCTATCCAAAGTAGACGGAAATGAAAATTTGTTTCTTGTCGTGTGGAGATGATGTGGTGGTAAAAAGCATGATCATTTCTAGAAGGGACCGGCACGGTCGATATACCTGCCGATGACTAATCTATGCTACGCCACGTGATATGCACGTGATATGAGCTATTCGTGCAACCACCCCCCGCCGTGGAATTGACAGGTCCTCGTCATATAAGTACATGCTGTGAGAGATGTTTGCTTGTTTGCCTATTGCATCCTCATTGCCCTTCATCTTCTGTCCTTGTTCCACCTGAATTCTCTGCACATCCTAAAGGAGGTTCAACGATTTCATCATTTGGAACTTCTCGGTTGCAGTCAGGTTCGGGTCCTTCATGATTTGATGCTTGTATTGATCGTTAGGATTCTGGTGTTGGCTTTGGGGAGGTTGGTGCGCAGTCGTGTTCGGCTTAGAGGCTGTGGGGATTATAGTAGGGATTTCTGTTATAGATAGGAGCAGTGTGTGTTCCTGTCATTGTAACGTCTTCCTCAAGACTGACAGAGACGATCGCTGATCCGGATGGCTCAGCGGTTTTCGTTGGTACAGGTAGAGTGTTTTCGGTTCTGAAGGTCGGCAATTCTTTTGACAATGATGCCGGGTCTTGTAGCGGTGGCAGACTAGTTGTTGTGTACATCTCAGTTATGACTGGTACCAGCCACGGCTTTGGGATTCGGATGGTCCGTTCCAATCGCTAGCAATGCCTAGGTCTGTCATAATCACCCTTTTCATGCCAGTGTCAATGTAGTCGATGTCTGACGGTACGATGTCCTCATCACGGATCAAATCATACGCGGCTATGTCTGTTGTATTACCGTTGTGCTAGATTTTCTTCTTTGGCATGTTTGCGGGTTGGCTTTTGCGATCTTAGCCTTTGCTGCGTCTAGGTCGATGACCTTCAGTTCTAGTACCTTCTGGGGAACCTTTTCTGGCTGGGTGTCCTTGATTACCCGTTCTACTATGCCCTTGTACACTTCTTGTGAGACTGGGTTCGCGGCTCGCATTTCTTCTAGCCTTTTGAGTTCCTCGTCGGTGACTGCGACGACATTCAATTCCTTCGTCCACCACTTCGTTGATGGCGTCGGGTGATCAGATTTTTTCGTGTATCCCATCCATAATATAAGATATCTTTAAGCTAGCAGACAAATAAAGAATATAAGTTTCTATTTATAAAGTCTTTCTTTTTTCTTTATATAGTAGAAGCAACAGTCTTAAGGTTAAGACTTATTAGTAGAAAGCTTATAGAGAAAGTAAGCTCTGCACAAATTCTTAGTTAGCAAGTAAGGAACTTATAAACTTATATAGTTTACAGGCCGAGATAGACTTTCCTACTCTGTCAATGATTCAAACCTCCTCAATCACTATTACTTAACAATCAACATAAAGTGACGATAAAATAACGAATCCGAATTCCACGAGACAAACTATTGACAAGGGTCATCCTTCAATCAATTCACAAATTGGTAACAAACAACAATCAAACAACAATCACAATATCAAACCGCAATTCTAACACCCAACCAAATCATTATAAAAAAAAAAATAGCAGAAGAATAACCCCCGATAACGTCTCGGAACATTTCCTCAGTCTGCACGTCCGCCAAAAATGTTCAACGGAGCCCTACTCCTCCTTGTTACCTTTGGCGTCCTAGTTCTCTTCGCAGCATACATCGGTCTGGGACTCTACCTCTTCGACAAGTACTACCGAACCGATGGAGCCCACCGGACGCACCACCGGAATTTCGAGCTGCGAACGATGCCGAGCTATGGAGAAGATGCGAACCACGATTCCCGCGCGCGAAAGAGTTCGCCCACGAGTTGGAGGTCGGACACAACCCTGGCCGCCTCTGAAGAGAGCTCGACGCAAGTACCGGAACAAGATCATTGGTGATGAGAGGCAGAAGATTTAACTTCCTGTGGGCGCTGTGAGTGTGATGAAGAGCTACATAGGTACTCGAAGACTGTGGTCCAGCACAGAGAGGGTCATGATCGCACATGCTGCATTTACGCAACACAGCTCACCAAGCCGGGAGTCAGAATGCGTTCATGACGCGCTGATACAAACACCTCCCGTTCAATTTCCTTACAAATAGCAACAACTCCATTGTCTTCACCTCAATCCACGCTTCAGATCGACAAAACGCCGCCTCATATCTCCGCCGCGTCAACCATGTCCACCGACAGCAAGAGCTTCATTTTCATAGTCATCGTCTGCATCGTCCTCTTCGTCTGCGTCATGCTAGATTCTGTAATTCGACAGAGGATTCTCTATCGGGTGTGATACGGTAATGGGGGGACAAGAAGGAGAGGTCGGAGTTGGGATGGCAATGATGAGAGGTGGTCGGGGAGAACTTCGGTCAATGGTAACTCGATTACGTCTTAATTGAGCTCAAGATCTGGGTGGGAAAGGGATAAATAATAAAGTCATTGAATGGAATTTGGTTGGTTTACATTAATTATTCTTTGAGATGTGGAGTTTGTACAAGAGATAAGATGTATTCGAGGACTTTTGCTTGGGTGAAATTACGCACGCCATACCCAAAAGGATATCCAGTACCAATATTGTCCTCCCTTCAGACAAAAATTATGGAACGATAAAAGCTCCATCGCAAAGTTCGATTCTTCCTGATCAATCACTGACCGCATATTCAAAAGCACCATGATCCAACGGCAGTACACTCCTACTTCGTCTGAGCCTGTGGTCCTCCTCCTCGTCAGCACCCATTGTCTCCTCTGCCCTTGGTAGCTCCACAGCTTTATCAAGCGCGACCGGTAAACCTCTATGCCTACCCCTTAACATGACTACGCAAAGGATTAATTTGCTGACGGGATGCCAACCACCACTGAAGCTGTATGCTACCGTTGGCAGACCGGTACTGAGACCCACGCAGCCATAACCACTTACAATCTCGAAGGCAATATTGAAGACAGAGTAGGTGACAGGATCGCTATCAAAATTTCCCGTCTCGGCAATAGAGATGAGCCAGATGGCGGCGCCGAGCAGCCAGAGGTCGTGGAAGAGCTGGCCTCGAATTTGTTGGCGGATAAAAAGCGTACCGGATCGAGACCAGAAGCTCTTGCGTTCTTCGCTGTAGCCTGGCGTGTTTTTGTCGTCAGCATAGATGCCGAGGCTTCGCTCTTCGTAAACATTTGAGTGTCGCATAGCAATGGTAACAGGATAAACGTTTATGTACCTAAAGGACTGAGAGTAAGCAAGTGCATTTTCCAGAATACAAAAGAGCCGAATGAGGAGGTTATGCCACAAGGAGTAGGTCCAAAGCTTCACTTACATCATAACCATATACAGCACCTGTAAGGATATCCGCAGACTTGTGATGGAGATGATATAGAAACCGCCATGACGGACGGCGAGTGCTTGGAACAGACCATCGAGGACTCGGTAGCGGTGTGGGATAGCGTTCGTGGCCGGGTTATTGATATTCAAAATCTCGAATGCGGCCCAGTCAAATGAGTTGAGGAATAGAACGGTTAAAAAAAGCCACCATGTCGGTGTGGATGGAAACAAATTTGTATAAACTCGGCGTGGGTATAGAAGAATGAAATGGATGGTGCCTTTCAATTCCGAGTATACATCTTCCGAGGGAAAACACTTCGTGAGGCCTTGCAGCAGAGACCAGAAAAAGAGTCGGAGGAAGAGTGGGTATGCAGTATTGCCAGCAAGAATCATGATTCCAACGGTGAGAAGTGTGTATGGCGACGTTCCAAAAGGTACCTAATAGAATTAGTTGAGTTTATCTTGCGGAATTCATAATTATACCATATTGGCATCAAGCAATGACATGCCAGAGTTGTTGAAACCGGAAGCTCCGTTAAAGATACCTAACCACCAGGGATTGATACCATTCTCTCTGCTTACACTAGATTTATTATAGGCTGTGTAAGCAGCTAGGCCAAGACAACCGAGAAGTTGCCATAGGACAAAATAGGCCGGTACAACCCAGCTCAATAGACATATAGCCCTATACTCAACGCCTCCCAAGTGAGCCCTCTCAGCTCGGGTGAGACCGTAGACCTGTCCATTTCGGCCTGTGGTAGCTCGATTAAGATAAGCCGGAAACGTTTCGTTGCTAAGATCGATACCTTCTTCGTCATTGATACTAGACTTCTCACTTCGTCTAATCATTCCACTAGTCTGAGGTAGATTGTAAGAAGCTGAACTTGATTCAGCGCCTACGCCCACAAAGCTAAGGACTCGACGACGGGATTGTGTAGGCGGAGGGCTTGGGGCAAGACGTAGAACTGAGATATCGTCCGGGTCTCTGGCAGCATCTTGAAATGTTGCATTACTCTCGGTAGGGATTTCCCTAGGGTCATCCCATTTCTGACCCAGTGGTGATCGTGAATCGTCAGCGTTAGGATCCGTCGTAGGATCCCTTGGACCAGAGTGTCTTGATTCAAACGTGTGTTTATCACGAGATAGCCGTGACTTTTTCTCATCTTGGAGTCTTCTGATAATTGGAAGTTCGTGTCCAGTGACGGATAAACTATTTCGGCGCGACCGGGATCGAGATCTAGACTCTCTTTGCATGCGGACAATGCCTTTCTAGATCAAGAGTGTTAGCCTGTGATAAATTTCCATTTTATTGTAACCAATTAATTTCACAATAGTGTCCACCTTTCTTCTTCTGACGTGGACACACAACGAAACAGAATTAAATTGGGGACAAAAGGATATCCAATTAAAGTTCTTACCAAATGATTTTCGAAGTACCCTCGGCGAGTCCAGACTGTGAAAATCGATACGAAGATGCTTGAGCCAACGATAATAAGGATGAACAAGAGCAATTGCTGGAAAGTGTTGATTTGGCTCAGATTGACGGTATTAAGGCCAGCCTCAGTGATGCCCGAGACACAGAGGAAGAGACTGTCGGTATAGGTTATGCTCCATTTCGGAGTCGAGGAGCAATAGAAGATGACGGAAGTGGCCAGACAAGTAGACAAAATGTAGAAGTAATGCCAAAATATGAAATTTCGCTCGATCTTTGGGATGAAAGCTAATATACGGCTGCGTTTTAGTTGCTCCAGCTTTTCTGTGAAGAACGACATTGTGGTAGCGTAGGTTTGACAACAAAGCTTGTAGGGTTTACAGCTCGTTTGGTTATAAAGAGATGGGTTGTTCAATCTCAACCAGCACCTCGCTTGTCCTAGAGTATATTTGCTGGTAGTTTATGCTGTTTGCGACCGGTTTGAAGTGAATATCCAAACTTTTGCGTAACGATGTTTAACAAATGCGGTGAGAATATGTGGGCTTACCAGCGGACCGGCCCGACAGAATCCTTGGCACCGAGGGACAAGACGCTTGAATTGGAATAAATGAGTGACGTGTTTTTTGAAAGTCTCCATGATCACGTGCGTCCCCTTGCGGTAACGCTGCAAGCAAGCAAGCAAGCAAGCAGTTTTTTTGCCTTGCAATGTCTCCTTAACCTGAAGCTCCGCATACGTCTTCCACTAAAGACAGCTTGCTGTAGTAATGGTCATCTCATGCGCTGTTCGTTGCTCATTAGTCTTATTTGAAAAAGATGGACATATACTGTAAATTAGGAGAGAACGCCAAGCCAACTTTACCCTATCCTAGGTAGTGAAGAATATCCACGGAATGCCACAGAAAGAGACTAGGCCACATGAGCGGGACAAGCAGAGGTATAATAATCGTAGAATTCTAGAGTGAACAGGATTCTTAGAATGGGACTGGTTGCCTTGACCAAGGTTGCCCTCTAGGTTGCCCTGCTTGGGCAGCTGTCAGTACGCTTGCCACTTTCCACCCCTTTCCAAAAGAATCATTGCGTAAAAAGCTAGTCTCGTAAAGAGCACGGTAAGCAAACACAAAGTTGTTGAGAGTTTTTTTCACGAGGTTGAAATGTGAGGCTCCCGTAATGGCGATTTCCGCAGTGAGGCTTGTCGTGGCTGAATCAAAACCTGACCCCACCCGGGCAGGCGCAGTCCGGATGAAATCCAAGGGAAACTATGTGGGTCAGGCTTCTCCGCAGGTCATCCACTTTACGAAGTCACTTATGGCACGTAGGGTAAAATTTCAGGCAGCCAACATGCTTTCATTTTATTCTCTTTCATGTGCTTCTATAACCTGTATTTCGTGCCTCTGCTTGTCGGTACGTCAGTTGCCGACAACCAAAAATGGATACAATGCTCCTCTCAGAGTCTCGTCAATGCTTCTTCTGTCCTCATATAGTAAATAACAGACCAGCTTAAAAAAGTGGTGCCAAAACGCCTCTGTTGGACCCGCCTCAGGTCAACCATATCCGCCCATCCCTTAATTCAGATAATTATGCCACATATCTCCAGTGCGCCTGATGTAACATGACAAAGTAAATCCCAATGAGTGCCAACCCATAATGCATATAACGTACACGCCCGTAGGCAAAGTTGTTCGGATGTTGTGGTGTGGTTGTGGTATATAAGACGGATTATGAAATTTTGGTGGTAGGTTTCAACATGTGTTGTTACCGATGACTATGTATAACTGCTGTATCAATCGTAATGTTGTACCGGGAGCCGATGGCATATGATCTCAGCGCGACAGATCGCAGAAGCGTTGTCGTGTCGTTCAAGCTCGATGATCATGCGTACACGGCATGCCTTCGATCTGTTGAGATCGGTAATATGAAGAATGCAATTGAAGGGTATCTGAAGCGATCGACTTTCAGTGTCCACGTTGATTAGGATCTCGTGGGGGTTGTTGGCGTCTTCCATTTTCTCCTCTGGCATTGATCCATTCCTGTTGACCACTCTGTCTACCAGCAGGCTGCTCGGCAGGCAGCTTTTGGTCTTCAGATCGCACGGGTTGTGAGTTCATCATAGATGGATCTCCAGGTCGGAGATTCGACACGACGGATTGAGCTATAGATGAGATGACGTAGTTGCGAAGCTCTCTATCTTCCTTCGCATCCTCCTTTTCTAAGCGGAATCGTTCGTCTTTGTTCATATTCGATCGGCGAAGGTTGCGGATCTCGTTTTGGATGTAGAGCATAACTTCCTCCGGGCAACGGTTACGTTCTAGTGCTTGTTCAGTCTCGCGAACATAGCGGCGAGTGACGTCTGTCGCGCCATCCATAGAGAAGGCAATGCAGTACGACATCTTCTTTCCCCAGCCCTCGGCATACAACCGGGGGTTGTCCCAAGCCTCTTCGCAAGCATCGACATGGATCCATCGTTTTTGCATCTCTGAGTAGACCTCAGTCCAGACATGGTCCTCGGCATTCCAGACCCATCTTACACGACCACCGACTGCTCGACAAAGCATGCTGAACACATTCGCCCACTCTCCGCATCGTCCTTGTCTGGTTTGGAGTAGCCGCCAGACATCACCGTACCGTGGGAAGCGTTCATAGGAGCCGCAATCACCAGCAGAGCATCGATATAATTCAGTCCGAAGAGCACCGTAAGCTGTTTCGTCAGGTGTGGGAGGCGTCATACCCTGCGCAATGGTAGGTGACATGCAGACAGAACAGGGTGGATTATTGACCCAAGAGAAGAACGAGCGTTTGAACCACCTACATGATAGTTAGAGACTGTGCCAAGAATGAAAGTCGAGGGATTGGACCTACCTTAGTAGTGCGCGGATGACACAGTCTTGGTAACCCCACTCGGGTTCCCGTCCATCTCCCATACTCTCGGCTTGGGCCTGCAGGACTTGGCTTTCTTCTTCAGCCTCTCCATATATCCTATCCAGCGGTATAACTTGTAATGCTTCGTCTAGTAAACCAGGGTTTTCATATTTTGTGGGCGTTAACGATAATGAGATCAGTAGATTGCGAAACTTTTGTGACAGCGCATCGGTGGGAGGTGTTGGTATTTTGGGTAGGTTTCGAAGCGATGCATATGAAGGAGGAGTGGCACCGGATTGAGGCCCGCTCGATGTTGAAGGTCGATAGTTCGAGGATGGAGGTTGTAGACTTGAGGCAGCCGCGGCTCGAAGATTCGATGAAGATGCGCTTTCTCTGGGCGATGGCGACGAAGTCCGCGAGCGCGATCGGTCAAGGTCATTCAGTCGTTTGTTTCGTAATAACCCTTCGAATTGTACCCGCAAGTCCTTGGCCCAATTCTCGTCGTACTCCCCATTTCGTGATGAGCCGAATCCAGAAGGGTCGGCCATAGCGTCGTACTCGAGGTGGATGTGCAGGGTGGTGAAAGAGTCGTCCGCTCCCCAATGATCGCGCCTCTCCTCTGCTTTCAAGTTTCCAATGTTGGGCTTGTTGTTGTCGTCGTCGATACTCCGAAGAGGAGTGTCTGAGACTGAGAAGGAAGGGCAATGAGCGTGGTTTGGTTCTGGGTGCACAGCCCGCTAAACTGTACACGCAAGCTGCTGGCTCGCCACGCTAAGCGACAGTTTTAGGCTTGAGGCACAATAATAGAATCTGGACAAGGTGGCTGACGCCTCTGATCGAAGAGACACAAAAGTTGCAGCGCGGAATGTTCGAGGGTGAATGCTCCGTCAGCCAGGCTCGACGGTGTCAATGTACAGTGGAGAGCGACGGCGAGGTCTAGAAACGGGTGAAAGTGTCGAGGCTGCTGCTGCTGAAGGCTTCCGGGCAAAGGCAACGCGTGTATCGTCAGTCCTCGTCCTTGAAAAGAGTGGGCCGGTCGGAAGTGGCTTTTCCAGCGCTCTGATAGGCGGGGCGACAGAATTGCGTCGTCAGCGCCAACCTGACGTTCCAGGCACTCGACGAATGCCTGTCCACGGTGAATCCCCCTATTTAGAGTTTGATATCAAGACAACCCCGTTGGTGACCGCCCTTTGTTCGATTACTAAGGCCGCATTCAACGGATGTTGGCGTCGTGATGTTGCTGATCTGCTTCTCTTCTCTCTCCCTCTCTCCCTCTCCCTCTCTCCCTCGCGACCGTGAGTGGCGTTCACAAGAGATGCTTCTTCGAGGCGGAATTGGGGACCGAATGCATCAGGGGTGTGACGCTGTCACCTTATCCGAACTTCAGATGAAGGTGAGATTTATTCTTGCTGGTGTGCCTCGCCACGGAGTTTTCGTCCTGCGCAGCTCACGTGGTTTGGAGAAGGTCTCTTGGGATGGACTACGGAAAGTTGGAACAGAAGGTGTCTGAGGTGCAGAGGAGATCCTCGAAACGAAAGAAACAATATGTTCGGGTAAAGAACAGCCGTAAACAATCATCTTCATGCGTCCAGCGGATACCCTATTGTACTCCTCACGCCTAGACTTTCGCCCCTATAGGCAAGTCGCCAACGCAAGCAGAAAATCATTTTGTCGTACGCATGCCGTGTCTACACACGCAATCTCAAATTCCAGCGACCAACTCGTAGCTTGTTAGATTGATGGCCACACTTCGTCACCAAGACACCTGGCCTTCACATATCTCAGAGCTTCGACGCCTCTGCCCAGACGTGTCAGTGTCGAGAGTCAATCTTCCACTATCGCAAAAATAAATGAAATTGCGAATGCACCCCCTTTTCCGAGTCCCTAGCTTATCCCGACATTTCTTGGCGCGTCGTCAGCTCAGCCATGTAGGTGATCATACACAAACACAAAGCTTGACTTCTTCAACCTGCAGATCATTTTACCTGAGACACCGGCTGTCAATCTTATCGAGCTTAAAGTGTTTCGTCTTGGCATTGGTATTTCGTTGGTGATTGATAGGGTGAATGAGCTACATAGCCGGAAGTATACAAATCTCATTGTACAGCGCTCGGAGATTTCATGCAAGACATATGAATACAGTAGTTGCTGCAGACTGTGAGCTTTTCCCGAGGAATGGTACCATGCAGGCGTGATCTGGTTAGTCTTCCTGAAATTGAACAAATTGTGCCACTTTCATGCGTGGCCTTCCCACACAGTCATCTATCTTTCATCGCATAACATCTAAGTGTTTCTCCACGATAAGCAAATGCACCGCTTCCATGATACGCAGAAACAATTGGTGCAATACGTTGTCTATACTAAGTGACTACCTTGTAACAAGATAAATCCCCGAGCTTCAACATCCGGAATCCGGCAATAGCCAACGTTAATAATCGAAATTGAAGGGCTAGACAGTAGATCTTGCACGTGGCCGGATTGGTGTCGCTCGCCGTCTCGGAAGACACCGTTGAGTGCAACGTTGAGCCTCATTCCTAACTCAGCACACTCGGTCTCTGGAAAAGGAAGCCTCCAGGCAAGTCCCTGGTGACGACGAACGAAAGATTATACTCGGCCACGAGACATGCTCGTACTGTATTACTCATCTTTCGTTTAGCGGTTGTCGATTAACGATAGGTTGCTGATCTGACGCGCGGTTATGGCTCTGATCATCATGGTGCTTTTTTCTTTCGGAACTTCAGCTACCATACTAGGTAACTGCTTGCACAACTCGTCATAATCAGCGTTACCTGCAAATATCAATAGATCAGTTGAACACCTCATTTACAATCTCATTACTCCTTTGATGTGACCTTTTTTTGTTTTCAATCACGTGTCAACTTGACGCGTATGCTGTCACCTATGTCCCCAACTTTAATTATTGAAAGGCCTCATTTATAGACCACTCGCCACCGAAAAACCCGGAGAACAAATCCGGAGGTGGCTTGAGATCTTAGACTCGTAACGGCGAGATGTCAGGCGGATCGATAAGCATTATCGACCGAAAGTATGCGTCTTACTCGCCACTTTGAGATTCGACGAGAAATCGACATATGTAATGGCTTGAAAGCTTAGTCTCGGCCGCTGGAGACTGACTTAATGGAAACCACACTGCTAGATCCAGATGCCTGGCCTGATGCATTGAAAACACAACCTTGACTGACCACTGGCATACCCCACGAACGAAACGTCGTGTAGACGCTTCGACAATCTTCGCCTCTGTTTGAGGAAGGTACTCCGGAAGAACGGACGAACTGTGAATAATCATCGGCCCACTAGGATACCTCGTGATTATGCAGGAGAGAAATAGACTCGCGTCAACGGCGAGAAAATGGCCCGAGTGTGCTCGTAGTTCTGCGGATGCCTCTTCTCGAAAACTTTGATGGTCTTGTGTTTGATTGGAAATTTTAGGCCACGACTCTTACTGCAAAAACAAATCATAAGGAGGAAGTCAGGATCCTATAAGCATCGGTGGAAATTGAGATCTGAAGACGCACTTTTCCCAGCAAACCATGTATAAACGTGGACAAGGTAAGAGAAATCAGTAAACGGAAGGCCGCATTGGGAAAACTAGGATCCAAAGCCCAATACAATTGCCATGTCTTGTCTCTATGCTGAAACAGAAACTATTTGCCGCTGCCCAAACAGCACTTGAACATGCAATGCTTACTCTACTCAAAGCTCGTTTCTTTATCCCTCCACTCCTGTTCCCCATAATATCTTGGCGGCAAATCCACCTCCCATATCGGTCTCTCCACAATAGCAACTTCGGGTCCTGAATCTTGCTGACTCTCGCCAATAACCACAACCCCAAGTATAGGCCTGTACTTGAAAGTATGCCAATCACCTTGCTGTCTTTCCAATTCTCTATTGCTCTGTTGTTCTAACTCGCCATCTTCCTCTAGATTGCGTAAATGTTGCAAAGTGACGGAAGAATCAACCTTGTCATCGTCAAGTTCCATAGGATCAACTTTGTCCCCAAAGATGTACAATTGCTCATCTACTTCATCCCTTTCCTCTTCATTATTGTATATGGTCCTCTTGATTGCCCTACCAATACCCAGCGCCAATTCGTTACGCCTAGCGTGTCCTCCTGCGCCGCTTGGGTGTTCTTTATGACCTCTCTTCCTCTTCTTTCCTGGAGTCATTTCTGCAATCATCTTCTCATCTTCTTTCAACGGAAAGTTTTTTCTGAAGTTGAACATCCACAACCATCCTACACTCCATAGCCAAATACGCTCATAGGAATCAGTGATATCCCAGAAAATCCCTCGAACTGTCTCGAGAGTTTTGCGAAACTCGCCAGGGAATATGCTTGGTGGATTGCGACGCGACCAGTCGGAAAGGGAACCATGGAGAACTAAAAACTCGTAGATCTCGCTTGTAGCTGTCACGATAAGAAGGCGGTCCTCACCGCTCGGTAGTTCGTATGAGACTGGATGAGGTGTATTTCTGGTAGCTGGGGGAGTGATACCATTCGCTAGCTCGGGCGATTTCGATTTCGAAGGCCGGAATGACAGGGCAACACATGTTGTAGGTAGCTTCGGTATTGAGGAAGCGAATGGATTGCGCATCCAATGTTGCCCGAGAACGAGTTTAACTTGCTCTTCTTCCTCGTCACTATCAACTCCCGATATAGACGAAGACGAAGATGACGTGGCATCGGATTCATCATTAGGTAGCAACTCTGTGACATCTTCGTTTCCAGAGAGCACGAATGTGTCGATGTACCCAGCGAGATCACTAGCAGCCAATAAGCGGCTGTCTGACGAGAATGCAAGTTGAGTGACAGTTCTATCATAGGATCCAAGTCCGCCGAGAGTGGTTACTCTAGCAGTATGGCGGTTTAGACGACTGAGCTTTGTCAGACTTGGGTGAAATGTGATGGTTAATGATGACGCGGAGACTGATGCGAGAATGCGAGCGAGAATGATCCGGCTGTTTGGCTGGACAACGCAGAGCCATTTGGTATCGGGAGAGAATCTGATGAGACGTGCACCAAAGTTCAAGGTAGAAGGGAGAGCAACCTTAGAAATCCGGATGTTCCCATCTGCCTTTGGGTGGAGTAGGAAGACCTTTAAATTTGTAATGGTAGAAACTGCAAGAATGTTGCCATTGGTACTCAAAGATGCGGCTGTAATATTTGCTTCTCCTTTGACAAGAATTTTGGCAACTAGCTTCCGGCTTTTGGATCTATCAACATCCTCTTCTAGTGTGCCGGGAGGAATTCGCCATATCCTAATCTCTCTATCCCACCAACTCAGCATTAATCTTGCCTGGGGTGCGCTCAGAATGTTGGGCTCCTGAGGAAGGAAAGGTAGTGATCTTTGATGTTCAAAGCCATATTTTCCAAGAGGTACAACAGTAGGAGAGGCATCTGGACCTCCAGAAACCACAACACTAATTCCAGGAGCCTCAAAACTCGCCATGGATTTTACATCATGGGTGTGAAATCTTCGATGCCCCAATTCAGCCCACCTTCCCTTGCCCTTTGCTATAGGTTTGTATACTACCGTTCGACGGTCCATACCACCACTAAAGATTGCTGTGCCATCGTGGTTGACTGCGAGGCTTAAGATATCCTGTCTATGCGATTGAATACGTTGGCGGAGCGTGTATGTTTTCCCATCCCAAATCTTTAATTCTCCAGTCGAATCTCCAGAAATAATTGTCCCATCGCACAAAACTTTCACTGACCAGATTATAACTTCTTTAGGACCTCCCTTAGGTCCAGCACCTGTCGACATGTTTCGTAACAGCGATCCGCTTCGGATATCGAAAATGCGAACCACACTATCTGTACAACCAGCTACAACAATATTGCGATCCTGAAATGCAACACTGATTATCTTAGCTTTCTTTTTTGACGGTCGAACAAGAACTTTTTGTAGCTGTAGATCTTCGTCATTTGTCGAGTATAGAACGAGAGCTCCATCTGTACACCCAGCAATTAAACTCTGCCCCTGCCATTGTGTCACTGCACTTCCATTGGTGGTATTGCTGGTAAGTGACAGTGCTGGTTGAGCAGCTATACACCATATTTCACCATGATTCCCACTTGCTTGGCGCAAAGGTCGACCTTTTGCCAGGTCCCACTCGGTCACAGTTGTTGTGTATCCAATGCTGAAGAGCCTCAGCTTTCCAAATATTGTTTTCCCTTCTGTTTCTTCGTCCGGATCTTGCGTCCATACGAGCCCATCAATGCTACGATCTTTTCCTCCTCGTATTATAGTTTCTTGTAACCAAGAACCCGTAAGTGGATTCCAAATCTCAATGTCTCCATTTGCTCGTCCAACTGCCAGGCGCGGGGCAACAGTTTTTTGGTCTTTCGAGATATGGGAGTGAGAAAATGCTAAAGCATTTATCGTAGAAGGTGGAAAAGGCACGAATCGACAGCGGTGTATGTCCATAATACTGACGAACTCGACCGAGGACCTGGTTGAATGAAATTCGAGAAAAGTCTCTGCATGTATGTTTTTCACGACAAAATCCAAAGGCGGTGTAAACCCCAGAATTCAGCTAATTATCAACCCCCAGCTTCCTCCACCCACCCAACCTACTTGACGAATTTGAAAGCGGGCTTGAAGTACATTTACTACCTAGTAGCAGTTGGAGCCGATATTATTTTATATCTTCCAACATCAATCCACAGTCAAACTTTCTTCTAATTCTCATAAACTAGTTTCTCCTTATACAGTATCTCCACGTACCACCTTGAGAATCACAAGGAAGACACTCATGACAAGGGGCAGACGATCCTAAGATGTTTTTGTATACCTGTCTTCTTTCACAGTTTGAACTGCTGCGAATGACCACGCCTAAAATATCACGCATGTTTGGATTTTTTATCTTCCTCTCCCAACCTCGCTTCACGAGCTGTTCTTTGCCTATGAACGCCAAAGTAGAGTGGTCAATTCAGATCAAATTGGTATTTTGAGGTGCTCATTATCAACTTTAGCTTCAATATTCTCCCATTAGTTTTCCGCCGCAAATATGTTGCGTGTTGGAATTTCTTGTCTTAGGGCGAATCGTGGAAGATTTTGAGAACCTTTTCTCAAAGCCTCACCGATTCTCAGAACTCCTACTCTAGATCAGCAATTCCTATTAGAAGAAACTACGCCTTCGATTCAGCTCTGCCATAGCATCTTACCGAACAGCCAGCAACTTTCCCAATATTATCAGATACTAATTCCAGCTTCACCTCTAACTTTATTTATTTTACCTCCAATACAAGAATGTCATATTAAGCACCTATCCGCAGGCAGACTCGCTCACAGCCCATCTCTTCTAAGTCATCACCAATTAAAACTGATGGCCCTTCACCGCCGTCTCCTATGCTGTCGCACCTCGTACATTAATATCATGCCACGCGTCATCCTGATAGACCTGATTTATAGTTGTATTGAAGGGTTGATAATTCAGGTGAAGGATTATTCAAGAGAGAGATTCCATTACATGAAATGTTCGAACTCAATTTATCTAACCATCAAAGGGCCTAAGTTATTCCATTACACAATGTTATATCCTGTTCGTGGTTACTTTATTCAATAGCTTGGCGATATACTTTGTCCAAAATCTACAAATACTTCCTAAGCTCACTACTCTAGCCATTCTCGTTGTAAGCTTTAGAGCAGCTACTGAAATTACTGGAACAAGTACACAATTCCAGAATAAATATCGAACTCCAAGTAAGCTAACATCAGTACTTAAAACGATAAACTTCTGCAATTTACAGAAATGTTTCTCTTCGGCGGTAGCGCGCGAATACCTCGAGGCAGTGCCGATCCTACATACTTAGCACGTATTCAATGGCACGGTAATGAACTTCAAAGGCTGGCGGGTGGCCAGCCTCACTGGAGTGATAACTCGATGTCCAACTGGATGCATGGAGTGGAAATGGCTCGAGGTGGGTACAGCCGCAGAAACCAGGGATGGAATAATTGGAATCAGTCTGGAAGGCCATCTGTTCCTGTAGGTTATGGATTCTCTGGTGTCTTCGCCAGGAGTGGTTCAGAGTCTCTTCCTACTTCTGCGTTTTCAGCAAATGTCGGTTTGTATGGGAATTCGGCAATGGCGAGGATGAGAAATTTTCCCAGAAGTTACTAATGAAGGCTGAATATAGAAAGCCAAGTAGGTAGATAAAAATTGGATTATTTGTTTTCGCGACCGTAAATTTGTACCTTTAGCAATATATAATATCACTCAACCAGTCTCTGGACGAGAATTCTGTATTGTGCTATGTTTGGTATGTGTGACTCTGAAGAGAGAAGGAGGGGATGAGCTCGTATCCACATTAAGCGTGGCATGAGAGTCACGAGGCCAGATTTAAATCACGTGAATAAACTCTTTGTACTGGGAAATGGTTGGCACTAAAAGACTATTAGTACTAACGCATAGTTGGTGCCATGAACTAGTTAGTACTAAGAAGCTAATAGTACTATTAAACTACTGGTGCAAGCCACTTGCTAGTACCACAGAAACATTTGTACTAGGGAATAGTTGGTACAAATGCGTAATTCGTACAAAGAAACAATTGGTGCTAAGAGACTAACGTCCATCCCTGCGTGCCGGAAAACCGTTGGAGATTGGAAGAAGAAGTGATAATATTCTAACTATCTACTAGAGCAACTACTTATAGCTAGTAAACTAATTAGGTAGCAGCTCGTGGCTCAATCATGTGACTAGAGTCACATGTCTAAGTAAGTCACGTGGCACGGACCTAACTAGGTGTGGAGTCATAGATTAACAAAAACCCTGCGTGCCGGAAAAAATGATAGCTAAGTTAGAGTTCGAGGCATTTAGAAAATCAAATGTGGTTCTATCATGAATAGCAACACAACCGACCTTCTTCTACTCGGCGTGGACTCTTAGAACCGGCTCAACACAGCAGTACGAAGTCCGATTCGATGATGCTCGCTCGCCCTATCGCTCGCCTAGCTTGTATGATCTAGCGTCGAGTGTCGAATCAGAACCATGATTTCCGAGCTGGAAATGGAGGTGGAGAGGGTAGCAAGGCTGCTGGGAATAATATGGCACGATTCCCAAGCCTTGCACAAAGCATCGCCGATGAGGTTCATTTACAACATATAACCCCTCAAATCTGCCTTCCGTCAATCTCACTTCTCCAAACCTCTTCATACGCACATCTGCACTCTTTACTCTTTATCACTACTGCTAACTACCAAATCTAATCTGCACTCGCATACTATTTCCCTAACGATCACTACACTATCGCTACTTACAAATAAAGACCCCAAAAATGGCGGGAAAGAAAGTCAAATGCTCAGACTGTAAAGGCAAGAAGAAGTTCACACAAACGTGCGGCGACTGCGACGGTAGCAGCAAGGACGACGATGGCAAGAAATGCGACGGCTGTAGTGGGAAGGGCACGTATAAGGAGAACTGTGGCTCTTGCGATGGGAATGGGTATGTCTATGAGTATGATAGTGATGATAGTAATTAGGATTGAGGGGGTGTGGTGGATGAAGTGATGAGGAGGTGGTTTGGAACGCTGGATGATGAGTTAGGTACTTGATATGCTTGGAGACTTGTGTCTTGATGCTTGCTGCGATGATTATCGAGATTCGATTAAGGCTTGTTATTGGAACTACGTAGACGTCTATGAATGGATATTTTACCTGTCGGTGTTTAATTTTGGCTCTTGCCCTAGATCGAGATCTCCTACATAACTATAAGAATTCGATGTATAAGTTTAAAAAATTCAATATTTTGGTTTAAAAACGAATTAACTTCAAAACAGATTATGGCAAACCAATGAGATAGCTTCTATTTCAAAGCTAGGTATCTAACAATAGAGGCAGTCGTATAGATGGTCAACCTAATAGACACACGAGTACTGCACTTTAGCTAGTGAGTCTGTATGAGCACCAAAAATAGCCGAGGTAGTCTGGCTTTCTTTTTTTTTAGGCGAAATGAGACGAAACCGATTTTGCAAGTGACTGCACGCGGATCTTGCCAGAAATTTCCGTTTCCGACATCCTCCGACTAGCAAAAAGTGGCAGCAATCACTTCCGGCTTTTTACTGCCGGCTTGTCACTTCCAGCACTTCTGGCTCTTCACTTCTGGCTTTTCACTTCTGGCTTTTCACTCACTGCTTTGCGCTCTTTGAAACGACGAAAATACGCCTTAGGCGGAGATAAGAGGCGATGAACGGAAACGCAGTGTGACGAGCCCTGGCTGCTAGCCCTTGTAAGTTATCCGTATCAATGGCGAGGCACGATGTAGTAGAAGTAACTGGAGAAGTAGAGGTGGTTCTATTGAAGATCTAAAGCCAAGTAAAGAAGAAGAAGAAGAAGGAGAATAGGTAAAGCTAGGATGTATGTGTTTACAGGTTACATTCCAAGCTTACCTGCTATGTGTACTAACCCGCAATGAATTGTAGCATTCCAAAGGGATCCATAACACGTGATTAGCCCTTTGTGCGCGTGGCTCCTAAATACTACTAGCTAGCGTGGCTGCCTGAGGCATCTCGCAACACAATATATCTCTTCTGTCACCTCCAAGTATCCTAAAGATAAACATTCTACGTAGTGGATATATAAATCAAGCACTTACAAATAGGCCCTTTAGACATATAGACTAACATTAGAGTATCAGGTTACTGCACATTCAAAGAAACTCGAAACCTGGTTCCCATGGTGGAAACACGGATACTTTCTACATAGCTCAACTACCACAGACTAGGTATGTAACAAAAACCCGGCTTTAATGAAGAATTTGGAAATCTTGGTCCAATTGTTTTATCTTTATGCTTAAGAAATGTTTTATCCTTGAATTATTTACTATTTTCCTTTAGCAGCCCGGTTGTGCTGTGATTAAAACTTCGAGCCCCGTTGTGCCTCGGCATGCTTGCTGAAAGTGGAGGTGCATATCTCAACTTCAGCTCCTTTCATCATATCCAACTACAAGCATTCTCAATACAATATTCATTACCCAAATCATAATGTCAATCTTAACAATAAATCTGAAACCGCACTTAGCACTTGTGACTGGAGCAAGTGGTGGAATAGGGCGGGCAACCTGTTTATCGCTGGCGAGTTTAGGTTGCTCTATTGCCGTGCATTATCATTCCTCGACCACTACTGCTGAAGAATTGGTGAAGGAACTACAACAGAAAGGAGTCCGGGCAGAGGCTTTTAAAGCTGATTTGACAGAGTATGACGAGGTACATCTCCTCCCTATGCCTCTTGGTTGACTCATTACTACTACACCTCACTTGATATTCTATCCGAACTCTGTGCTATACCTCAGCAAATCTTTTCATTGAAATAAAGCAACTAACAAGAATTGAGGTGCGTTCTCTTCATGCAGCGGTTTTGCAGTCCCTCGGGAACCCCACGATTCTTTTTAATAATGCCGGAATCTTGCTCAAGAGTGGTATCAAGTCTATCACTGATATCAGCATTGACGAGTTCGAGCTTACATGGAAAGCTAATTGTGGCTCTGCATTTCTCTTGACTCAGCTCTGTCTACCCGAGATGGAGAAAGCTGGCTGGGGACGGGTTATCTTCTGTTCGAGTGTTGCAGGATTTACTGGCGGGGTTGTTGGGCCTCATTACGCGTTAGTATCTATTGATATCATTAAAAGCATTAATTTAACTAAATAAACAGGAGCTCGAAGTCAGCGCTCCACGGATTGGTGCACTGGCTTGCTGGTGCTTATGCGAAGACTGGAATCACAGTCAATGGAGTTGCTCCCGCATTGATTCAAAACACAGCTATGTTGCCAGGTAACAAAGAAGACCTTGCAAAAAGTCTGTTATCAGAAGCTTTGAATAGGCTCACTAGTAATATAAATCTAATTTACTACAGAAATACCAATTGGCCGTCTTGGATATCCGGAAGAGATTGCCGAAACAGTTATCTGGATGGTGAAGACTGGATACGTTACAAATAAAGTTGTTGGCGTTGACGGTGGCTACTTTGTTCAATGAAATTCTTTATTTTGACTTTCAAACTTTACTTTGTTCTCTTCGGGTTCGCAGATCCCTTCAAAATGGATTTCACTGCATAATCCAAGGCCATTCAAGATGGTCTTTAAGATTGATTGTTTCTGTAGAATATCAACAACACTGCTGCCTCATTAATCCACTTCCCAGTATATTTCCTTGGACTGAAACATGACCTTTTCGTAGCGCGATCTGTTGAAAGAAAGGCTCGGGAGACTTCGTAAGCTCTTGGATGAACCGAACAGTTGAACATAACGTAATGGGAAAGAAAGCTATTACTTGAAGATCATACTTTCTTTGAGTAGAACAATGCACTTCAGGTTTCTTGAGAATCAACAGGAACACCAACTGTGATTGGCTTGAGAAGAATCCTGCTCCTTTGTACTACTGGTAAAATTTTAGCATATTTCCATTGTTCTTAGTCAAGATTCACTTCAAAATCCCAGAATAATCTTCATTTATGATTAGAAAAGAGTATCAACCAACTAGAACAATAACTTCTACTATCTTTAAGTTTAGGAGAGGCCGGGACATCCGTCTCGTCACAACCTGCACAGACAACAAGTCCGCAAATACTTTATTACTGCCAATCCAACCTCACAGACCGACTTCACACATTTAACATTGTCTTATCTACTCAAGCTCATCAATCAGCATGAGGTTCTACTTGGTTCTCCTCCACACGACCCTATTCATGTTGGTCTCTGGTGTCGCTCTCAAACGCGATAATAGGTCATACCAGCTATCCTGCTCGGGTATGCCAGCGCAAGTCTGCAACGATCTCTTCGGTACAAAGTGTGATCCCAACGGTAACATCATTAACGTGATGAATCCCGGTAAACCTGATACGGACTGTAGTCCATTTGCTTGCAACTGTACTCTGGCGGACGCGATTCCATGCGCAAATGATGGCATCTGCGGCTTTGGTGGAGCAGTTCCTAATCACACTGATCCTGGCTTCACGCTTGCTACAGCTGTCAATACATTTGGACAGCCGAACGGTTTCAACACTCTGCCAACCGGATCTAAAACCACTGTGCAATCTTCTCTCATCTTCACGACTTCTACCAAGGAGACAACTACAAGGTCAGTTCATATTGATACCGCAACAACAACAGATCTTACAATCCTGACCAGAACTCTGACACTGACTGAATTGCCAATTGGTACAGATGTCCCACTCCGTCCATCCGCTACTTCCAAGGTAGATTCGACAGAGGATCCTGATTATTTAGGCATGGTCACTAGAATGAGTAATGTGTCGCCATCTGGAGTTGCTGAGAGAGTAAGAGATATGAACTCTTCATTACCAATGAGCAATGTGACTACCAGCTCCGATAATCACCTCACAAAGTTTCACTCAACAAGATTAAATCATACGAGGCATCACCCTCCGGGATTCAACCATTCGGGACATCACCACGTGGTTTGAACGATATATCTTGGCTTGCGCAAGTACGGTTTCTGTAGGATATTTCTAGAGGTTAGATACAGCTGTCTACTTTGCTTTGTAATGCAATGTTCTTTTTTAAGCCCCAAAAACCCCCCCTCCCTTTTTTTTTTAAAGTGTGACCAGGTCAGCTCTATAATTATGTCCTCTACTCATGATGGTTCAATTCCAACCTACTAAGCCAGATGCCAATACAATCCAAGACTGTCCACTTTCACCCACTCACGCCATATATTATATTATCACAATGGGAAATGTTATCTCAGAGCTTGATCAGCTAGATCTGGACCTTCTAGAGAGGACAAAAACAACTCTCCAAGCTGCAACTGGCTATTAAAAGGAGATTGCAAAGCTCCACGAGGTCTGCGCTAATTTTTTCAACATCGCAAGAATATATTGAATCGGAGTAAAACATCCAAGACCGCGAGCCGATCTTCTGTTATTATCACGAACGATTCTAGCACTAGCGATATGACAGAGTTTCAGTAAAATTTTGATGGACCTCTGTTTATGACAGAATGGGGATGCGGTTATCGATGATGGAATATAGTAACTTAGATGATTTTGAGTCCCCACTTCTTGAAGATTGATATAACTAAGTTATGTGTAAAACTTGCTCTGACTCGTGATGCTAGATTTCATCATAGACTACCTACACTGTAACACATGTCTCATCACCAAAGTTTTCTTTCCAACCTGTTGGCTTGTAGTTCAGCCATTGGCTACCTAGGTATAGAAGCAGATGTTTTCAAGACACTCAAGATACTCAAGATCCTCAGAATACTCATCACCAGCACAAAACAAGAATTCAAGCGTTCGAATCCATACTCCCATTCCCTTCTAACCCCACCACTGTTGTCTCAGCATGACTGAAAGTTCTCAACCCCGTCCTCATAATCTTCAATTGGGAAGAACAATTCGGATCCGGACAAGCAATCAATGCATCTGTCGTCATCCAATCATTCTTTTCTGTCTTTCTCTGCTTGGCTGCTAGCAATGGGAGGACCGACGCTTGACTGCATAAGCTCAAAGTTGGACTGGGGTGATGAAGCTGTGAAGTGGTAGAGGAAGCTTACAGAGACTGTAAATACTAATGCCTTGACCAGGAGGTAAATACAGCATCTCTCCATGGAGCAGAAAATGGTCACCTTCTTTGGCGCCGCAGAGGATTTTCTTTCCTGAAGGGCAGATGGCTTCGATGCGGAGATCGTAGAGTTGGAAGGAGTCGTCAGAAGCCATTGTCAATGGTAATTCGGTATTCGTTCCTCTTCAATTTCTAGGAGGAGTAGTCAAGCTGCTCTACAGGTTCCTGTAACTAATGCATTGGTTCCTTCTGTTAAAGTTGTAAATGCCAGAGAGACTACTTCAGAGCTCTGGATCAGGCGGAGATCACTGAAATGTGCAACCCCCATTCTTGCTTGGACGTTGACCCCAACTTTTCCAGAGTCTTGTTACAGAGTTTCTTAACACTACAAGTTCAGAGTAAATGAAAACAAGTCATCTAATAAAATAAGTAATTTCCAAGCTTATTTCTCACCAGACCAGTGCCCCCTTCCTATTACCTATACTCAGAACCGCAATCTCCCATCACTTCAAAAACATCCTTCGCCCTCGACTTTCTCAACACCGTATCTATCTCCAACCTATCCTCGCCGCTCAACACAAACGACAAAACCTTCAGATTCTCCTCCACGTGTTCACTTATACCCATCCTAGCACCAATTATGACCGCCGCAACATACTCATGATCTAACACCCATCTCACGGCCACACCAGAGACCGAGACCTTGTACTTCTCTCCTATCTCCTTTAAGACATTTAGCAACTCTTGAAATAGTCCCCAACCACCCCAGATCGCTATTATCTCAAAATACTTGCGGTGGCTCGGCGTCATGTTCTTATCGAAGAGATTCGGTGCTGGTTTTCCGATCCATTTATCTGCGAGGAAACCACCACACAGAGATCCGTATGTAAGGAGCTTAACGTTGTGCTTCGTGCAGCTGAGGCCCATGGCGAATGTCGGCCGTGAATCGATGAGGGAGAATTGAACTTGATTTGAGACAATCGGGACTCGGCTTTCCACAATCTCTTCCATGCGCTTTGTGTCGAAGTTGCATAAACCTAAGCTCTGGATACTGGGGTGGTTTGCGATGAGTCTACATGCTTCGATATATTGAAAATCGTTGTACTTGATACATTTATTAATTATCGTAATTTTAGCTTCAAATTGAACTCACATCTTGCCAGTGGAATTGAAGAAGTTCAATCTTGTCCGTAGTCAGGACAGTCAAACGCTCCATTATATTTGTATCGACCACTTCCGGTGATACGTCGATGGATTCGAACACTGCCCATTTTGTAGCACAATACATCGTGTCTGCAATTGACAGAGAGTTTCGGAATTGACCCTCCCATTAATCAGCCGTGTTCTACTCAAACTTTGTAATGAACTTACAAAAATAACTTCGGCGTCTCCATAATGATCTGCCATATCATAAGCAATCAAACCAGCATCAACGTGCTTTCGAAAGTGCAAGTCGATTTTGGATTTTGAAGCTGTCCCCCAGGCTGGACTCGAGAACTGCCACAAACCCATGAATAGTCTTGGGACCTTAGTAGCACCTAGTTTGGTCGATTCTAGATAATTTTTGGAACCAATAGAACCATTTGAGGTGAGAGAATTGTTACTCCGCAGGACCATTTGATTTTGTCTTCCGACCAACTTGTCCAAGCGATTTAATCCGCGTTCAAATGGATACGATTGACTCTTACTGACAGACCTCTCTCTGTTGATATCAAGTGCTTTCTGTAACCGCGTGACCTTCCCCAAGTTTGTTGAGCTTATTTTTCCCAGCCCAGAAATGGCGAGAAGCTCTTTCTGAACTGCAGTCACACTTTGCACAATATCGCCATCTACTAAAGCGAGCACATCTAGAAAATCTTCCCCGTCAGGGATACCATCGTTCCGGTCGAGTACTTCTACCTGCTCAATAACTTCACTTAGAGCATCCATGCTTTCAAACCCGTGTCCACATCCCATCAAGCACCGATATTTGCTTTGGAGCTCTTGAAAAGCAGGTGTAGCGGCGGGCACCCCATTAACTGAGGTAAACAATACTTCACCGGCCTTCGGTGCAGTGTTCGAGACAAACTTTGAAGCCAGGGAATGAAATTTGGAGGTCATAATTGCATCTCCACTTAGCATTCCTCTCAAAACTTGCCGGAGACCACTGGATGAAAGGTTGGCGATAACGGTATCTGTCATCATATTGATGTGAGCTGCTTTCGCAAGTGGCATTGTAACTTCTGAAGCTTCCGTCTCAATTGAATTTGACATTTTCGATAGATTCGAAGGAGAAACAGGTTTTTGGGTTTCTGAGTTGCGAGAGTAGAACAAATGTAACCTAAAAGATGAATGAAGGACTGATTTATGACAGGCTCCAAGAGAAGTTGCTTTATGGATAATCTCAGAATACAGAAATGGACTGAATATTACCGATCGTCAGTGGCGCAAGTGTTGAATCAGTGAAATCATGGCGCATATCTTGCCCAAAAAATGAGCTTCAGTGCGGGGTGTGTTTAGGACTTATCCCCTGTGATTAAGCTTATCTTTAATACCCGCAGCCACTCCGACTGTCTCATCAGCCCACCCGAAAAGCCAGATTTGATAAATATCAGCAACAATACTAACACGGAGATAACATAGAAAATATTAACTATAGATTATCTTAGACTTTGGAAATTTTCAAGAGGAAAATATATACCTTCGTGATCAGGGACTTCAAATATCAAACCAAAGGCCATTGCCCAATGGGTCCAAATATTGAAGCATGAAGACGAGATAAGATCTGAGAAGCCGCTAGTGGAGTGAAATGGCCTCTTGAGCAGCGGTCAATCCACAAAATTTAAATGTGATATTCCACTTGGAAAGAAGCGCTTCGGCGGTAAAACAAGCTTAATAATGAGATTTGAACTGGTTTACCACTTGGGGTTAGCTATGGTAATAACTATAAAAGAGCTGCCGTTTTTCAATACGTTCATTTGTAACATATGGACATCAGGGTGTATTTGTCCATCATATCTCAGATCTGCCCAATCATACTACGGCCACCTCACTCAAAATTCCTTTATAATTCATTGTGCTCCTGTCCATCACCATCAGTATCCGCAATTATTACCTTAGCAACCTTGGCGGCATCGGCGATCTTGCTTTTGATTCCTGCCTTCACGCCTTCGGTAGCTTTGCTCTCAATGCTGCTTACAATTGGAGTCTTCTCGACAACTGGTTCGGGAGCTTCAACACCCTTAATGCCCATCAATTCAGTCTCAAAGACTGCCTTCGATTAGCAGAGATTCAATTAGTTTCTGTATAGTGTAACATACTCAGCGTGCTGGACGCAGGAATTGGGCCCATTCCACGGTCACCATATCCAAACTCAGGTGGAATGGTAAGGGTCCTCTTATCGCCAATACACATACCATCCAGGTTATCATCCCATCTGCGAATATATCAGTAACTATCAAATGACTCTTGATATGCAGCTGACCCTTTAATGACTCGGCCTTGGCCCAAGACGAAGCTCAATGGCTGTCCTCGATCATAGGAAGCATCGAATTGCTTGCCGCCATCTGCTAAAGTTCCACGGTAGTGTACGGAAATCTCGTCACCCTTCTGACTTTTACGCTCGCATTCAACCTCGCGAGTGATTTTGATCTCAACTTCGGCAGCGAGGACGCTGGTCGCTGCAGCTGCTAGTAGGCCGAATGTGATGGTTAGGAAACGCATGGTGGGGAATCTAGTATGGAGGTCTGCAATTGAACAATAGAAGTAAGTGAGCTGGGAAAAAAAAAATTGCGGGAGAAGAATTGAATTGACCTGAAGTTTAGGACACGTTGATGCAGATATTGTGTGTAGCTGGACCTGGGCGTTGGGTGAACTGCGACCAGGATTGAGATTAGATTTGGGTGTTGTGCGGAGGCAAGAAGCCAATCGAGGTTTAGGTAGAGTGACGTCCAAGTTACTGTAATCCGACAGGTTTACAGGTATAATTATTTAAATACTTAAAATATGCCTATTCGTGCATTAAAATGAAGGTAAATAAGGCTCTCGGAAAAAGGACCTCTCAAGAACGACAGAATGCACACGGCACATCTTCAAACGTCGCATTTCATCGAACTTCTATACAATGAGACGGCAAATATCTTCCTTCGATACGGAGCATCTACAGTGAATTCTTCATCAACCTCCTGCTCGATGTTATGAAGTTATCCTAACCTGATATTCCAGGCAAGGAGCTGGTCGCCCCCAAACATCAGGCAGGCGCTTAGCAGGGCAGCTGAATTGCAAGTTGGATGACTCTTTTCAGAAGCTACCGTCATGCCTCTACCACTTTGATGGGCACCTTCGAACGACTTAGCTGTCTGTCACTTCTGTTACTAAGACCTGGGTGCTTAGCGATTGTTTGCTTCAGCCCTTGAGCTCATCACCACCTGATGAATGGCCGTCCCAAGCTGGGGGAGCCTTCCAAGGTTGAGCAGCCTGAAGTCAGTCTGTTTGCGCTGCCTCATACACAGCCCGGGCAGTGCTCTCCCCCAACAGATTCCACTCGTTTCAGGCATTGATTCAAGCGTCTCTTCTTCGTTGTCGCAGTGCGGCGAATGACTTTAAGCACACTCGTTTCCCCAACCCTCATGCTTCTCCTTTTTTCGTTTTGCCTCTCAACAACACCACATGCTCTCACCGTGGATAGCGGGCCCAAGCTTAAGCTCACCGAGCATTTCTATATTGCTATAGGTGAGTGATTAGAGCCTGAAAGCTGGCGCAGCTTTATTTTCATTCATGGCTCTCCACCTGGCGGTGCAAAATATCATGGATCTCCAGTTCGCCACAAGACTGCCCTACCATAGGCTGCAAACCAGGTAGGATATTTCTCCATTCATTTGAGTATAAGTAGTCTCCCTGTTTCAGTTACTACATTTGGATACCATTGATAGCAGCTTCGCTGGAGGAAATCTTCGTTACGCGCCCTTCTGTCCACCCTATAAAATAGCAATCATTCTAGACTTTTTTGATCATTTGGCCATCAATCGTTACTCTTGTCTCAAGATACATAAACTCCAACCGCAAGCATGTCATACCAGGCCACCTCCAAGTCTCAACGGTCCTACATTAAGCCTATCCTAATCACTAAGGGCTCGTCCACATCCCGAGACTCCTCACGCGACTCACATCATTCCCGGTCTTCCACAGATTCCCATTACACTTCTTCAAGCAACGGCACCATGGGATCGTCCAACAGAGAATCAGAGAACGGCGGGCGAGTGTCCTACTTGCGAGTACCAGATAACGGTATGTACTCCATCTCAACCGCTCATATCCTTGACCAATCCACTCACAATAACTAATGTTTGCTTTTCCATAGAACGTCACTATATCACGACTACGCGATCTACATCGGGCAAGATTGAAGTTCACGACCAGGGAATGGCCCGATATGATAGTGACGAGCCAAGAGCATCCAATGCCACCTCTCAAGACTACAAGCGTGATGAAAAAAAAGTGTGGAAGAAAGGAGAAGCTGCTCGCCGCTCTGGTGGGCAATGAGGTGGAAGTCGAGGTGGAAGTCAAAGCAGTGGTTGTTCAAGCGCGAGGCGGCTATCAAAGAATTCGCTAAACCACCTTGCTTGCGCGATTTTTGTTCAACGGTTCATGCTTGTGGGAGGCTGCATTGCTTTGTTAGCTCGGAGATGTCGAGTATGGCGGAGGTTCTTGTGATGGTGGATTGATTAGTCTTTGGCGTTTGCATTAAATAGATACCTCGGGGTGGGGTCTCGCGACATTTCCTGCCTCACTTGGAAGAATAATTGCTTGAAGCTGTACAAGTAGCATCAACAGAGCTGAAACAACTAAATCGGCTTATTATATTACCTCTCGTCATTACCATTGAAAACAATTTCGTACTTTTATTCCTCGATTGCCATTCCTTCTCCTTCAGGCTCAACAAGCCTGGAGGGTAAGGCTCAGCCCCATTGAATCCCTTCCTTCAACGGGCTGTATAAGACAGTAATCGCAAGTCTGAAAGTTAAATCCCGATAATCCAGGACTGACTTTAATCTTATTTCAACTTGATTGCATTTTGATGACTCAATCTTGAACGTTAAAGGCAACGCAAAATGTCACCTTCCAAACGATACTGTCGTAATTCATATTAATGAATGTTATTACATACGCTGCTCCGTAACATAAAAACAGATATCAGTGAGACTAAGCCGCCTAAACAATCTATCTTAGAAGCTCTAGAGAATCTCGGTTGAGGATTGTAGAATCGCGGTGATTGTAGGAAATGTCACAAGATCCAAAACTGTTCGACCAACTCAAAAAGAAATGAGATGATGGTTTTGTTCAAGAAATAAATAAAATAGACAAGGCATCTTTTTGAAATGGCTTCTTTGTTCGAGGACAGTTTAGCACTTGGGTGAAGCTCTAGAAATCATTTGAACCACACATTTTCAGCTCAGATAATATATGAATCTGATAAGGTCGACAAGCTGTAACCATGGAGCATGTTTCGGCTATTACTTTGGTCTGAGGTGCTTGACCAACACCCCAAAGCTCTCTCGAGTAGCCCAGTTGAGTTCACGAGTTACCCACAATCTTCTCACTCCCACACTCTATACCTACTCGACAGTGCAAGCAATATCTTCTCGTGATCTTCCCCAGTAAAGTGTCACGAGTCCACTTGTCGCTTTAGCTTTCGTATCTAGTCGCGATTATGATCGTCTTGTATGGTATCATTCTCTCATAACTCATCGAACAGCTTCAGCCACCTGTATTACTGGCGTCTCCAGCGCCCCAATCTCCTTCAGCTGCTTGAGGAGGGGCTTGCGGAGCAGTAGCCGGGTCCCATTCGAATTCTAGACCTTCGTCAGCACGAAACGATAGCGTAAAACAGCTAGAACCTACTTTGTCTACACATCGGGCATTGTCCTTTCGAAGAGTCTTGCTTGATCCACTCCAGAATACAATGCTAATCCCGTTAGCCTGGATTCATTATTCATAGCATCTCACTAACCATGTGGAAGTTGTGACCGCATTTTCCGGAGACTATGTAGTTGGATTAGAACCTGCTCAACAAGCAGATGAGTTCAAAGGCGTACGTAGACTACAATCATCTCCTGGATATTTACAGGTCGGGCATGTGCCATCGAAAGCTACTTGGCAAATACCACATACATCATCGTCGGGGATGTTCCACCTCCAAGTCGCCACTGCGTTCCATTTAAGGATCTTGACTTTCATGCTAGAAATTAGTGTATATTATTGACGGTGAGAGAGTGGTTCAAGCAATAGGTCTTGTGCAGTCCAGTAGCGATTCGGTGATGTTGTTTTTGTTGACATGAAGTCGCGTGAAAGCTGTGGGGAAGCTGGAGATGACTCGTCTTCACGTGCCCGAAATTCTCGCCTTATCACCACCAACCGCCTTTGTTCAACTCTCGCCCTTCTCAATTGACCCACAACCCCCTCCTGGGGCTCTTTTATTCTCCTTTGTCAATCAATCTCTCGCATCCCCAGCTTCTCCTTCTCCCCGAGTCGATCGCCAATCTCACAACTCGTCATCCATGCTCCTCGATAGCAGCCTTCCATAAGCACGCCATGGCGATAGCTATAGCTCAACGAGGAGCTTTCAGCCTCCGCTTCTCACCACTCCTCAATTCACAGCGGCCGCTATCTAGAAAGATTTTCTCCCGCTCATTCTCCTCCTACCTCGTTACACCTGCTGAGCTTGCCTCGGCTCTCAAGAAAAACTCGCCGTCCAAAATCTCGACAGCACCAAAGACAGTCCCAGTTTGCGCGACATGGTTCCTCCCCAATGACGGTCGCAATGGGCTGCAAACGTTCCGCGAGAAGCGTATCCCCTGTTCCCGCTTCTTTGATCTAGATAAAGTCATCGACAAGCGCTCGCCATACCCCCACATGCTGCCCTCTGCATCAGACTTTGCCAAATCAATGTCAGCCCTAGGCATTCGGAGGGACGATACGGTTGTCGTGTACGACTCTCATGAGTTAGGGATCTTTAGCGCCCCCAGAGTAGGCTGGACATTGAAGGCTTTTGGACATAATTCTGTTCATGTACTCAATAATTTCAAGTTGTGGGTTGAGGAGGGATACCCCACTGAGAGTGGGGAATTCTGGGATGTGGATACCTACGTTTACCCTATACCTGAGTTCGATAATAGTAAGCTTGTGGAGTTTGAGGAAATAGCTGAATTAGCAAAAAGGAGCAATAAGGAGAATACAGAGGAAGTACAGATATTGGATGCGAGGTCGAAGGGCAGGTGGAGTGGAAAGGATCCTGAGCCAAGACCAGGACTCAGCTCAGGACATATTCCAGGCAGTATTTCAATGCCAATGACTGACCTTTTGGATCCCATCAAGAAGACGATATTACCCGGGGACAAATTGAGGAAGATATTCGAGAGTAAGGGGATTGACCCTAATCGGCCTATCATCAACAGCTGTGGAACAGGAGTTACGGCTGCAGTCATTGATGCTGCACTAAGCGAAGCCGGGTACGGAGAGAGCAACAGAAGATTATATGATGGTAGTTGGACGTAAGTTCCGCTTTCTTCCTCCAGACTGAACATTCTAATGAAGAAATAGCGAGTGGGCACAGAGGGTGGAACTAACCGAAAATCTCATAATCAAAGAAGAATAAATAAAAATCGACCTCGCCATTTTGCTTGCGAATTGATGCATTTCAGCGTTTGCATTTGATGAATACCCTGCTCTCTGCTCTCTCCTCTCTGTACATGGACATGAAATGGCAAATGCGCAGGCCCAAGACATAATCAGGAATAGAAACAAATTATTCAAAATATAAAACATCGGACTAGCCTCCTAAATATCTTGCTAGAGAGTATCGTGCCTATGCAAGTGCTACTCGTCTAGTACTTAGTTGTTTCGTTGCTGAACCCCCCTGATATCAACCCGTCTTTGTCTTTAGCCAACCTTCACATTGACGCAATCCGTTATCGAAAGATTAGTCGTTATATCCGATTTCGAGAAGGAAAGTGAGAAACAAGACGAGAAAAAAAATACACGAGTTATTACCGGTCTCCAAGCAAACATCTGGTCTTGCAATACTCCCCAGCCTGAAACAAGCAATTGTACCATGACTCTCACAGGGGATACGCAATTGACGCCATTCCCTCAACCTCGTCGAGCAGATTCGCTATCGGTAGCAAGATCATCCCACCTCGGGCATGGGTCTGAGAAGGTTAGTCGCCCTCTCTTCAATCTCAAACCGGATAGAGCCGCGTCTGTGGAAAGTCAAATGTGATCATTCATGGCTACCTGTCAATCGAATCTCATCTTTGGGGGAAGGGTAGAGCTGGTTCACGTTGTAATTCCAAAAGTTGGTCATGTTTCTGGATGAGAGGGAGAGAAAGGATGGGAAGGTTTTCTGAGATTTGGAAGGGAGTATGGCCTGCAGTCCTGTTAAGAATTCCTTTCAAATTGCTATGTCCTTTGAGCTGAGAGTTTCCTAGCACTCGCCTATTTCTGTTTTGCCCAAGTGATTAGTGAAGATTGTTATACGCATGAACAAATTTGTCGGAAAGCTCTTAATTCAATTAGACGTATCTACCGAATCGCTTCATTGATGCATGCCCAACACTCCATTGTGCAAAAGAAACCAGACCATCCTCCGTGATAGGTCCCCTCTAGTAACGCTTGCCAGCGCGCAGAACATCACCAAACTCCTCCAAAGGACTCCGGATGAGTTTGGTCTCCTTCCATAAGTTGGGAGTAAGGTATCCGTATGTGTTGCCAACAGCAACAAAAGTAGCCTTCAGAGTGTTCTCAAGGGTCTTGGTGGACCCGGAAGAGGAGGTGTAGATATCGTCAACACCGGCAAGTTGAAGAAGACGCTTGACGGCTGGGGAGGCAACCAGACCGGTACCACGGGGAGCGGGGATAAGCTGTAAATTATCAGTGTTTGTCGAGGATCTTAGGTTTTGTAGAAATACTCACACGAACAGACACGGAACCGCACTTGCCAGACTCCTTGGTGGGAAGGGAATGAGGAAGACCCAAATTGGTACCCCAGTAACCTCTTCGGATCGGCAGAACGCTCAGCTTGGCAATAATGATAGCAGCACGGATAGCAGTTGCGACTTCCTTCGAGGTCTTAATACCAAGACCAACATGTCCCTCAGAGTCACCAATAACAACGATAGCCTTGAATCGAGTACGTTGACCGGCACGAGTCTGCTTCTGAACGGGTTTGATCTGTAATAGAAATCTGCATCAGCAAACCATCTCGATTTCCACGACCAAGGCGTATGTTCTAACCTTCATAACCTCATCCTTCAACTTTGGCAAGAAGAAATCCACAATCTGGTACTCCTTGATGGGCAACGAGTGCAGGTAGATCTCCTCCATCGACTTGATCTTTCCATCCTTGACGAGACGGCCAAGTTTGGTCACCGGCTGCCACTCCTTCTCCTCGTTCTTGTTCGCACCCCGACGAGGACCACGTCTTCCTCGTCCACGGGCACGATCGCCTCCACGTTCTCCTCCACGGTCGCCGCGAGAGCCAAATCCACCTCCACGAGCCGCAGCCCCGCCTCTTGGTGCATCAGCCATGTTGATTCGAATTGATCGGGTGTAGAATGCTCAATTCGTGCTGGGCGGGTGTAGGCGACTTTTGCTTGTGGAATTTATTTGGGTCAAATATTTCGTGTGTGGGTAGCTTCAATTCTTTAGCGAGTCGGGACCTCACATTTCAGGCATGAGAAGAGGAGCATCTCATCACGTGACTGATTAATATATCCTCCCCCAGCATCTGCTCCCATTTGACCAGAAACGCCACAATTAATATCCAAATTACCAACATGTTGTTTCCCAAGGGCGCTCGCACTTTAAGTTTATCATGTGAATTTCGGGATATCTACGGAGGTATGGGGGAAGAAAAGACCCGGGAGCCAATAGAGATTTCATTTCATCTTCCTGGCCTACGCCCGTAAGTGGCACGCCGCATGCTATTTTACAACTCGAACTCCGTTACCAACCGACTAGCCGTCCAGTAGTCATACAGTTGACTCCTCTTGAATCCGGGTATATTGCTTCGTAACCACCTAACCAAACGCTTGTCCTGTACCAATCTTTCCCATCTTCCGTGGAGCTAGGTAGCAGCAAAAGAAATGCTGATGGCATATGATATTCTGCAAACCGGTCTCAGCCGGAATGTATCATGGGCAGGCGATGCAAAGAAATGCACAACGTAGCCACACGATGAACATGTTCATACCTGGGTAGCATAGGTAATATACTCTGTTCTCAGAAGTAATGAGAATTGTATACCGACGCTCTGTTAGCTCGGTATCCAACGATAACCATGCACTCCTGCCTCCGATATCCGAGATGCATCTCATGAGCCCTGAAAGAAGCACGCCTCCCGAGAACTGCCTAGCCCATGCACACCTCCCGAGCTGAAATGGAAGCTGGTGGTGCAAAAACTCCTTGCGATGCGTGTGATGAATTACCAAGAAAACGTCGTCTCTCTGTAAGTATGATCTCCGGCGTCATTCGTCGTTGCCGACGTGAGTTGCACCGCCAACCAACGTTCCTCGGATGAGAGATGCATATAGCTAATCATGTACCGGCTTCTTTCCGGTATTGGTTCCGAATCTTCTTGTATGCCTTCTCCTTCAATCGATGTGAGCCAGGCACAAAGCCTGGCTACGGTGATGGTGTCATAGCACAACCCTTCTCTTCTAGCTTTTGACCACAATAAAGCGATTGCTTGCCGTCGTATTCGTCTATCACGGCATTTCGTTGCTGTGACCATCAACGGAAGAATCGTGCCCATATCAAGGGTAAAACGCGAGGAGTTGCTAGGATCCTCAGTAGATTGGATCAGCTGCTGCGCCTTGGTGACAATTTCCGAGAAGAGTGCGTTGTATTCATCGTAAAGCATTTCGGAGTGTTCAAGACTGGATGCTAAGAGGACTGTAGCAACATTGAAATAGATGCTTAACATATCCGACGAGTCAGCCATGACCTCTCCGGACCTCACTTCTTTTGCAAAGATATCCTGGAACGAGGTTCGCCATTGATCCAGCTGTGTTGAATAGTGTTTATGTTGATGTAGCCAGAATGGTGATGTGAGTCGTTCCGGATGCTGTTGTGAGTGTGCAACCGATTTTCGATAAAACTGTCCAATCCCCTGCATCAAAAAGTCCCACGATTCGCGTGCTTCTTGTACACTGTCAAACCTATCCGCAACTTCGACATCTTCCCAGTCGGATTCTGGCATTGGAAATGGTGGCGGAACGAACAATCCTTGGACATCCAGCCGAGCGAACATTCGTCCCAAATCGTCGATCAAACCATCCTGAATTTCCGACAATGAATCTTGTGATAACCTTGAGCTCTGGCCTCTTCTCGCAGTTCTCCAATCAGCTAGTAATCTAGATCCGCCTCGTAGATGAGTCAAAGCCCCGTCGTAACAGCCTTGAAGGGCTTCGAATGTCATGAAAAGAACGCAAGCTGTAAGTGATGTTCTTAGATGCCGCCGGCCGTCTGCTAATATTGCTCTGAGAGAAGCAATGGCTATACTGTATTGCCTCAAAGCATAACGATGGTGTTCATCCAAGTGGTGATGGTCAATCTGAGGGAATCCAGACAAGGACAACCGAGTTGGAAACGACGTGACTTCAAGAGACTTCGCCAGAGCTCCTAGAGCTATCGTAGCATATCTAATGGGTGCATCTTGATGGCATAGCTGGAGGACTTTCTCGGTCCAGAAGGAGGGATCGAAAGCACCGCAAATCTCGTTGGCAGTCTTGTCACAGAATCTCTGAAAGTAACGGCGTTCGTCCTGTGTCCCAGGAATAGCAACTGATGGAGCATAGGACATGACAGACATGGGCCGAGGATGAATGGCAACTGGAGCGATATTCTTCGATGAATCGTCAAGCGCCTCGGGAGCATATCCGCCACATTCCCGGCCGAGATTTTGACCTATGAATAGTTAGTATATTCTTGATGACCTTGAGTTGCATCAAGGAAACAAACATCTTATGCAGCCCGGTTTCGTTTCATCACACTTCACCCGCCGTTGTCTATAAACGTGTCAGTGAAATGGAGCTTCAGGAGTTGCGTACCACAACGGTCGGCCGTGGATGCATCTACGGATCTCACCCCACGACCTGGACCAAGAGTTATAGCAAAAACTGAGACTCACTTGCAGGTCTGGCATCCGGTCTTGCTTCTCGGACCGCTCTTTCGCAGACCTTGACTCCGGGACGATTGTTCTGGAGAGGCCTGATCCGGGGCGGCAAACTGGTTGAAGAACTTATAGACGTTAGGGTACGGATGCCTCAGAGCCATCGTTGAGGTTGATGTAATATAATTTCCACATCAAGAGTCGAAGTTATCCAGAGGTGGATGGATGCACTGAGGATTCGTCGGGTTGGGTGTCCGACAACTGGGCAAGAGCTGGATGGATTTCGGTTGCTCCTGACGGCCGCAGTGGCATGTTTTTGACCGGACCGGTTTCTTACCACACAACAGCTCAAAACCCTTTTTTTCTTCTTTCTTTCCCTTTCGCCGCTGAAAGGCTTTCTTCTTTAGGTATTGCCCATGACGAGGTAATGTTCAAACTTGGAAAAGGAGCAGACAGAAGCCCATGAACTGCGCTTCGACGCTTTATGGGTAATGTGTACGGTGTGATAGTGCGCATGGGGGCCAATTTGGCTAAATGAAGCACCCTCGTCCATTCTGGATCTAGGTGGGTTACCAACAAATCGACTTCTCGTACAGGATGCAACGCTTTCCGGGGCCGACCTAGGTGCTTGAGTGGGACATTCCCCTCACAGCCAGCCTTCATTGTGGGTGACCAGCGCCAGGATGGAAATTGACGTCTGGCCAGTCAACGCGGCCGACCGAGATGGGCGCAGCAGGGATCGTCACGTGAATCGTGCTCGTTCTGAGGCGGTCCGGCCTGCCTTCGGACACACTGACAGCGTCGCCAGAAACTCGACCAGTCTCGCCGGCGCACCAGTTGCACAGTCATGCCGTCTGCTGCACGTAAACTCGCTTCGAGCGACGTCATCTAACTGATTGGATGCCACACGACGACCGCTCCTCTTATGCATGCTTAGTGCTTAACGGACTTCACCCTCCTCGGAGGCTCCTACCGAAGTCCCGCTGAATCAAAGCAGCGTGTGCCCGAAGAGTTGTTGCAGAGCGAATGTGGCTTGACCGCGCGACCATGTGTAGGAAAGGCTGGAGCATGGCCGAATCACTATCAACTCCGTGGCGATGTGGCTCGTTTTCACGGCGCGCCGCGACCTCCGCCCAGCATCAACAACAACAACAGCACGGGAGGCGGGTGAAAGGATGTTGCGGGCCTTCTCGTTGCGGCACACCTCCACGCTCGTTCTGCTGCTGCGTGCGAATTGGCGGGGAACCTGGAGCGGGTGGGTCGTCCGGTAGTTTTTCCTTTGGAGGGAAGGTTGTGCTGTACGTCGTGTCCATCGCCATAGGCAGTCGTCCATTTCTCGCGGTTCCTGCGTGCGTCGTGAGAATGGCAGCTCAGAATGCTTCCCCACGTCAGCCTTACCCGCCGTCTTTTGCTGCTCCAGATCCACCGCAATAAGGTTCATCGCGTGCTCTGGATCCCCTTCGTGAGAGCCCACGATTCCTCGAGGCGGCGTGGGTGAGCCAGCTGGCTTGATCAATGCAGGATCGAGCTGCGCATCCACGCGTCGCTATATCTGCACTCCAGACCCTTCGCCGGGGCCGCCAGATGAATGATACTGTATATCGGATGATCGACTCCAGCCGCAGCTGCACGTGCGGGGAGAGGGGGTGGAGATGGAGAGGAAAGGAGCTGGAGCTCCCGCCATGTCAACGACGCTGTTCGTGCACGCTATCCCGGCTGCTTGCGAAGAGTCGCATGAAGATGCCGCTTTCAGGTAGATTGTCGACATGAACAGCCACGTGGAAGTGTCCCAGGGCGCCCGAATGTCTCGCACAAATTGAAGAGGTCATGGGAATCTCTCTAATGTCCCAGCAATGTTTGGTGGACCTCGATGGCAAACCGTGGAGATCCCTACTTTCGCACCGGTTTCACACTGGTAGAGATGCGTACCAAGGGAACACGAGCCTATCCGAAGCGGTGAGGATGAAAAGATTTTGATCTGTCTCTGCTCAATGCATTCATTCTAGCTGACCCGATTGGGGCTCCAGCCGGCCGGCCTACCAGGCCTTTATTGGCTCAATCGTACCTCTTCATGCGATTCGGTTTCTTCTCCGATGCTTCTCAACGACACCCTCTATCTCTCTCGGTCCCCATATCCTTGCTCGGCTGGATCCGAGCACATCTGAACATCTCGCCCTGCCAAGCCAAAGTCATAAAATGACAAACATCTCCTCCGACCAGAGTGATGTTGCTGACGCAGATGTCGAACGGCCAGGTTTCCCTTGCCGTCTCTTTTGCTTTCCCGTCTCTTTCTCAAGGTCCATGTTGCCGTGGAAGCATCCTGGCGACGCCTCCTTAGTAATGATTACACGTCCTCATCCGATCGTACTCGTATCCTATCTGCATCACAATCTTGAAGTGAGGCGGCGGTGCTTCGATGATGGCAAGTGCGTCCTATGGGATCTGAAGGATTTTTCGCATGGGAGGGAAAACCAATCCCCATTTCATCATCACTACACCCCTTCAAGTTGTTGCTTGGATTGCCCATTGGCATACTTTTATCAGCTATTGACCTCGTCTTTGCAGTTTCCAAATCATTTGGCCTCCAGCTCATCCTGCATATCTTTTTGTTTTTGGAGGCATCAGACCTCATTGTCCATATCTGTCAGTACGAGGTCCACAGTTCAAGTGAACAGTCCTATGTCCTCCTTGGATTCGGAGGCGGAGAAATGGGGCTTCTTCCGTCTTCTTCAATATGTCGCTTATTCTTTCCTGCCGTCATCGCATATTGTTCTCAAAAAAAGATGTGGTGTGGCAGCTCGAATCATCCGTCTTGATTGGCTGAGAGCCTTTGGTCACCTGACAAGGCCGAAATGTCGCTTTCAAGCTTTTTCTAGGTTGAAGTCTTCCCTTTCATTAGCGGTATGAATTCGGTATGCAAATATCGCCAGGTGTCTCACCTAGGCTTGGAGGCTGGTCACAAGGAACACAATCATTTCAATAACGTCCGGGTCTTTATCGACTTCAGAATCGTATTTGAGTAGAATGTCTCTCTTCTTTAACAAACAATTTACAAGAATTCTTCACTGTTTGTTATTCTTCCAGCACTGCCTTTCATTAAGTCTTGCCACCGAGACGGATCAACTCTCCTAGCCTCTCCGCTTCATTGCAGCACGCCCACCAAAGATCAATATCAGAGCCAATCCACTCGGCTAGCCTTTGGACGTCCACATTTCTCCGACGTCTTTGAACCCACATTCGAAGTTACCATGGATACATTGTAGGTTTAGACGGAGATGTGGCGACTTGGACTTGGTAAATGTGCTCTGATCAAGTACGTATCCTTTAGAAACGCTATCTAATCGCCCAAAATAAAGATAACCCCCAACTGATGGGCGTCGTCCGCTAGCATCAAGCTCCAGACGGCGCTTCTATCCAAGCCTAGCGCCTAAGATACCAAGGAACAAACCATTGTTGTTACTTCTTCCTTGGTATCTGGTGGTCAACGATTATTAGAATTAGGATCGAATTCCTCCACACCCGACACGATTTGATATGTTCCACTCTTGTCTCTGCGGCCATGAAAAAAGAGGGGGCACTCATTTGTGTTTGTCACAGCACATAGCTGCCTACAACAATACTACTCCATTTATGTGCCAGCCCAATACGATACATTGCGCTAATGCAACCAAACGATTGTTTCACAAAATTTCGCAGAATATTGAATGCGTTTTACTCCAAGCTGATGAAGACTTTTCGGCCTTGTGTCGATTTCACCGCATACACCCAACCTCAAAGCAATCTTGAAGCGGGGTATCAAAAGTCTCATTTCTGCGCTCCACATTCCCATCCAGATATTCTTGACAGAGTTAAGGCAATTTTCTTTTCCTATCGCATTTTCGTCAGAATCAATAGTTCGATTTCTGAACGGTACGGCTCTTCCCTCGTTTTGCACATGGCCGCTTGGTGGCATAAGGGATCAGCAGCGATGGAGCTTGCTCTGGGAGGTCTTTCCCGATTTTCTACTGGCTTCCCGAGTCCAAGATTAGATATTTTGCTGGCCGAGTGGACTGTGAAACCTTGCCAGCCGAGATACAGAAGGATTTTGGGAACTCCGGTATTCCGTCCACCTAACATATATTTGCATATTGTCTCTACCAAAACAACCCGGACTCTGGCGGGAAATCGAGGAATGCTTGATAATGGAGCGGCAGTATCATATGCCGCAAGAAGAGACATGAACCCGAAGCACTGGCAAGCCACCCTTCCGCGCACCAAGTGTTCGGGCTCGATATTGATCTGAGAGCTCGCTTCGATTACTCTTTAACGGCGGCGGAAGCCTCTGCTTATTCTCCTCCCGTCGCTTGCAGACTGAGAGGTCTTTGAGCCACAAAATTGTTTTGAGTAGTGCAATGGAGCGGCCCGTTTGAAGGACAACGCCACAGCCCTTTAAACACATAGACCGTCTTTAGCAAAGCAGAATTATCAGTCTCACATTAAAAACTCTGGTACAGCTTCCCAGCTTAAACATACATATCCACTAAAGCAGAACTACATTTTGAGGGAAACGGTCCTTAAAGTTCGATTATACCTGCTCCCAACTCTTGTGCTGCACGTCACCCCTCCTCTGTGGTGGCGACGCCTCAAGTGGACGATGGTAGACGGGAAGGTGGAACGAAGCACTGCTGTGGCGGGAAGCTAAAGATATCGAAGATTTACATCACTACCACGTTTTTAACCGAATTAAGTTGGCATCCCAAAACAATCATAAAGTGGAATCAAATCCAAAAGAAACCAATAGGATTGCTAAGAGCACTGCTAGTCTACAGCTCGTCTCCCAGCACCATGAGTCTTTTAGTTCCGGCACCGGTGAACTGTTCCGGTCGCCTTCTGGCCTCCCCAGACCCTTGGACCGTGTGATCTTCTACACCTCCGAAGAACAGTTGACCGCCAGGCGATATGCAATATTTGGTATCAATGGTCAGTTGCGGAATTATGTGGACGGGGTAGGTATAAAGAGTCTGCAGATCCTGCTGTTTCCAAACATCTTCAACCATCTCTAGCATCTTCAACTGAACAAACATTAAGATGTTGACTCTTTCCTCAATCCTCTCGGTCACTCTCTGTGCCATCTCAACTCTAGCTGCTCCAGCTTCTCAACCAGAGGAAAGGAGTTCACTTCCTCTATTAACTCTTCCGTACGGAACATATCGAGCATCGAGTTATGACAGCACCAACGATGTAAGCTCTTCCAATACCACTGACCTGACGTGTTGCTGACTTTCAATCACAGATCTATCTGTTCAAGAATATAAGATATGCTGCTTCCCCGTTGGAAGCCTCCGTTGGGCTCCTCCAGCTCCTCTGGTGAAAACACTACTATCCAAGACGGAAGCTATGGGAATATCTGTACTCAGGGTTCCCCGCCTGGTTTGGCATTGTAAGTAACCATTCTCAGAAAACTGTAGGTCGATTCAATGCTAATTCAGAGTCTAGTGGTGTGTAGAAATCTTGGCCTATGTCTCAAAAGTGTTTCTCACATTCTCTCATCAGATCTCGGTGGAGCTGAAGACTGCTTGTTCCTTGAGTATGGGTGCCTCCTCTTGCTTGGCTAGTAGATATACTAACTAGCCTCAGCGTCTGGGTGCTAGGTATTGCGCTTATCCTACCAATTCCGTTGCCAGTTTTTCCAGTCACCGTTTACACTCATGGAGGGTGCGTTCGGCCCTCTCTTCTGGTTTCATTTAAGCTGATACTGATTTTGAAAGTGCCTATCTATTTGGCGCGAAAGAAGAGGGTGTTGGTACTGGACCAATCGTGGCTGCTAATAACCTCATGATTTTTGTTTCAATGAACTATCGAGTGAGTCCCGCTACTTTCCGTCATATCCAACATTCGAGCTGACAGGATTATAGCTCGGCTCTTTCGGTTTCCTTGCTGGCTCAACAATGGAAAAGCAAGGCTTGCCCAATGCTGGTTTCTATGACCAAAGAGCTGCATACCAATGGGTAAGTATCAAAGTTTAACACTGCATAACTCCTAGCTAAACCACCACAGGTTCAAGATAACATCCATTTGGTTGGCGGAAATCCGTTAGCGGTCACAGCATGGGGAGAATCTGCTGGGGCTGGATCGATCTTGCACCACATCACACAATTTGGTGGAACAAGAGATCCCCTTTTCTCCAGGGCAGCTTTGTTAAGCGTTGCCTCTGAGGTGTTTGTCGACCGCCGAGGGGAAGTCGAGTCTTTCTATCAGGAATTCCTCAACTTGACTGATTGCCTCGGGCAGTCAATCTGATGCATTCGCGTAGCTCCTTTTGCCACCTTGAAAGCCGCCAATCAAGCTCTTATCTTGGATGTTCCTCCATCTGCCTTCAAACCAGGTCCCGCTGCTGACGGCGCCTGGGTCCGTCAAATGCCAGCACTCGAGCTCGCTTCAGGAAACTACTGGAAAGCCTTGACTGGCCTCATCGTCTCACATGTCGCTAACGAAGGCTTCGTTTTCGTTGATGGCGAGATTCAGACCGATGCACAATTTGATAACCTGGTTAACTTCATTATTCCTTCCTACGCTCCCACTGTTCGACAAGCTGTGTATAATTACTACCCAACTCCCGGCATCCCAGGGCAGCCATACACGGATGAAAATGGCCGCACCATTCAATTTCTAGATGACACAAACTTCCTCTGCAATTACCGCTATTTGAACAAGGCCTTCGCAGGTAGAGTCTGGTTCACTCAATACAGCGTCGGCAACGCCTTCCATTCTGATGATCTCGCTGCTCTCTTCTATCCTCTCACAGGTGCTGCTTCTGCTACCTTGGATCAGATCTACCGCGATTATTAATCCTACTACTCATCCTTCTCCACTACTGGTACTCCTGACATCTTCCGCCGATACAATGGTAGCCCCGCAACTATTGCATGGCCATTGACCTCCGGACAGGAGAGCGAAGACCTGACCAACGTTCTAAATGTTGGTAACAGCAACTTCACCCTGATCTCAGACACCGAGGCCCTGAACGACCGCTGCACTTTCTTCTTGAATGTCCAGGCTGCTATCACGCTTGCTGGAGGCTATGTCCCACCCGGAGGAGCGGTCGCCAATAACTTGGGCGTCACCAACGCTCACCCAAGTGCAAACTATACCACCCCCAGCTAGACGGTAGGACATGGGAACAAAATAATAAACCAAAAATACTGCAAGAGTAATGTTTATAATTGAAGGGCGTAGACGACTAGGATGGATTCGGTACCGCAATACAGAACTAGTAATGTCAAATCATACATCGTGCCTCTCTTGTCATGCAACTTGAACTCTTCAAATATTCATCAAGAATCTCTCAAACATCATCCACCCCCCGCATTACCTGAACCAGCCTTCTTCGAAGATACTGATATCCTGTCTTGCTATCCAGACGGAGTCTACAGTGAAAACTCACCACACATCCAAGACTTCCTCCACCAGAGCCGACACCCAACACAACCGCGAGCCAAGTCCAAAAGCACTCAGCAAACCATACCGCAGATGACAGCTCCAGCCTAGAGAGCACGAAATAAAGTATGCAAAGTCGTTTTGGACGTCAAGACTTGTTGGATATCCGCATGTTGCATTGTGACTGGCGGAGGGGAGCTGGAGGTTTGTTTGACTTGGCTCACTCCTCCTGCTGGAGGTAAAATTCAATGGTGATTGGAAGAATGTTGTGCTGGGATTAAACAGGAGATAATCAGGACGCGAGTTCGGGTTCATTTGAGCAGTCTGAGAGTATCGCCGGATATCTCTTTACATATTTCACGGGTTCCGGGTTCTCTTGAAGCGGCCATTGGACTGCGTGTCAGGAGATACCATAGTGAAGAAGATGATGGTTTTTATGTACACAACGACATTAAAGAACAAAGTGTTACCTCGAGCAGAGACTTAGAAGCGAGATATATCCCTACCAAACACCCAATTAATTGACCTAAATCGTTAGTCTTATTTTTTAAGTATAGTTAAAATTGCTCACCAGTAGATAGGAATCAGAAGCTTGTTTCTCCAGCTCACGGTTTGCGTCAAATATGCTCCTCTCCATATCAACCACGCTACTCTCCTTTTCACTGTTAGCATCATCTTGCTCTATACCTCAAGTAAAAGTCTCACCCCTTGATGCCCTTCCCAGAATCAGCCTGCATGATTGCTTCCTGGTTCCCGAGATAAGTCATAACGCCCAAATTCTTAAATTCAAAGCCATTTTCCTCCAAGCTGCCTCTACTCAATTGCTTTCCTAGCCACTTCGCCTCCTGATTAGCCACTTGAGCAGTTGCAGGGAGCTGAGCCTTTTCCATCACAGCAACGTCACCGATCGCAAATACGTCTTTCATGGTGGCTTCTGTAGTCTCAGTCGACCCTTTTCGAGGAATCAGCTTGACATGGAAGCGATCATCAACCATGAGACCACCTGTCTTTGGGTGTCGCTTCAAGGACCACTTTTGGTCAGATGGGGAAGTATGGAGAACTGCTGAGAGGGATGCTGAAGCAATTGGGTAGGTATGGACGTCGTCTAGAGCCTTTTGTATGAATGGATTCATCATCAATCCGGTTGACCACACGCACATCCCCACCCCGATTTCTCCATCCTGTTTTGTTTTCAAAGTGAAGCCACCGCCATCAGCGTCCGGATCTGATGATCCTGGAAGTCCAGGCCTAAGTGCAAGAATGTGATGTTCCGTTTTGACTTGGATTCCATCCCTCTTAAAGAGTTTGAGGGCGTAGTCTGCCAAACTGCTATCGAACATTGGCAAAATTTTCTTTGCCACGTCATAGATAGAAATTTTGATGTGAGGGATGAGACTTGGGTAGAGCTTGCGAAGATCTTCGTGGCAAAGATCAAATAACTCTGCTGCAAACTCGACGCCAGTCGCTAACTACTGTTAGATGGTACGCTTGTAGAGCGTTGAGGAGACTCACGGCCACCGCCAACAACGGCAAAATTAAGCAATTGGTCTCTCATTTTCTCAGTTGTTGTGGGCAGTGAAGCAGTTTCGAAGCCTGGGCATGGTTAATAATTAATTCCAAAGAATCACAAGTACCTACATTCTAATATTCTTCGTCTAATTTTTCTAGCATCTCCAACATCTTTGAGAAAGAAGGCATTTTCTCTGACACCAGGAGTACCAAAGGTTTGACTGTAACATCCGACCGCAATCACCAACTTGTCGTAGTTCAGATCGAATAGCTGCCCTTTCTTTTTCAAGCGATGAGACTGATCGGCTTCGGAGAGACTTGCAGCCATATAACTCTTGCCCGAAGAGTGTAATGGTCTCCTTACAGTGGCTTCCTCCACCCGGATTCTCTTCTCATTAAAGTTAATATCATCTGCCCAACCCTGGAAGAACTCAACTCTGAAGGATATCAGTACAAGCTCTTGACAGATAATTTGGTAGCAGGAGAGCTGAACTATCGAGACATATACCAAGATCCTTGGCTCATATGATTATGAGGTCAAGTGCAGGGACATATTGAACATACCCTTTTCCCCGTGCCCTCACAGACTCGAGAGTGGTACGAAACTCAAGAGTTCCAACTGCGGTAGAAGCTAGAAGAGGCGTGAAGACAAAATATGATCTAGGAGAAACCACAACCGTCTGGAACTTCTTCTTGTCCAACTCTCGGGATAGCACAAAGCCTGACCAACTGGGGAATCTCAGTTAAAAAAAATTCTCTTTGGTATATGACTGACTGACCCTGATCCCAAGATAACTACACGCTCACGATCTGAGAATGATTAGTGTGCGATCAATGAGAGTGCATATAAGACTCGCCTCCTCTTGTTGCATCAAGCTCTTTTGTTGACAAACTTCGCCGGAGAACCTCTTTCAGCGCTGTGATGCTCGGCTGAGCCCGGCTACGCAATGCCGAGTTTACTAGGAAAGAAGTCATAGTTCGTATCAAAAAACGCAAAGAAGGAGTCAAATTCTTTCATTACAGAACTGAGTTTAAGTCTTAGTTCAAACGCGGAGCACATGAAGGCTGATGCCCGACTTTCTCCGAGGCGGCCAAACGAGAATGAGGTCACTGGGCGCCTCTACTAATCAGACTGTAGTTGTGCAACAATATCTCTTCTCCTTGGAAAGAATCTCAAAGCATGTGATAAGAAATGGAGAAGTAATTTGCATGTGTTGTAGAGTAAGTTAGCTTGTGAAAGTTCAAGAGGACAAAATCATCGGAGCAGTAAGTTGTATCAGAAGTTATCAAGCTTGCATAACTTGAACGTGTAACAACATCGGCAGCGAATCTGTCCAGAAGAATTTAATGTCTCCAATATGATGGAAAAAAAACCTACACTGGTGATGTTTGCAGGGGCGAGGTAAGCAGCTCGCCAAGACAAGGCTGCAACTCTTCGTCAGCCGCAACACTTTCCCTCGCCAACACTCTCTTTTGTGACTCCCTCATGCTTCTACGTAATGGCGCCAATTCGTAGATACTTGCGAATCACAAAATACTCTGTTCTCGAATGTCGCATCTATCTCGACAATCCCGCCCTTGCTGAGAGCTGGCTACTGAATTCTCGAAACCCTGTCCTACCTCGCGTCATTGAGAGTGTTCGACCTTTGGTGCTCCCGAAACTGCGCGAAGAGAACGAACGAAGTAAAGGCAAAGGTGGCAAAAAGAGGGGTGTGAAGGATGTCGTCGTTGAAGGTATTATCACCGTCACAGATTGTACATCGGAACTAATGATAGCAGAGGATTTCGACGTTTCAATCTTCTTGACTGAGACGAGCACACGACATACTCTGCTTACGAAGCAGAAGCATTTCAAGGAGACTGGGAAAGTGTCTTTGGTTTCGAATTCTCAAAAGCTCACAGGCGGCGATACAAACGACACAGCAATTGAAGTTGATGAAATACCAGCCATTCTTAGGGAAGAGAACGGGGAAGACGCCTTGAACTTACTGGATCTGCCGGATGTTGAAGCAGACGTCTCAGACGCAGACTCCCTATTCGTATCCGAGCACGGTGGTCCTCGCAGATCCAAACGAGCAAGAAACACGACGAATACTGAATCTTCTCCGTCCTCCTCCCAAGGCTCTGAGCCTCAGTCCAAGCGCAGGAAGGACATGAATCCTCAACCCGCCGAGGAGTCTGACGACAAGAAGAAAATGGCTATGTCTACAACCTATGACGGCTTTTCTATCTATGGCCGCGTGCTCTGTTTGGTGGTCAAACGCAAGGACAAAAAGGGGAAAGGACTAGCAGTCTTGGAAGGCGGCCAAGCAAGAATGGAGAACTGGATCACTTCAACACAAATGCTAGTGGAGGGTGATCGAGTTGACGACGGATGATCGGCATCTCCTTGGCCTTCAGCTCACATTAATCAGCCCACACAACTCGAATGACGTTTCACGGGCACTTGGATACATCCCAAGAGTTGAGATCCACTAGAACACGGGAAGAAACGCGTGTACCTCCGTATCGATTCTGCTCATTAACCCAACATAGCAGTACTATTGGAAACTCTAGCCGTGAGCTCTCACCGCCTATTTGGCATCTACTTGGTTAAACCCTGAAGATCATTCTATACTTCGAGAAGTGGAACGATTATCAGGGCACATGCTGGGTGTTCCATCATGACTCTTTTTGCCACCAAATTGTTTCAGCCTTAGTCAAACAATCGATCCCCTCTTTTCAACAAAGTTTTGCCAAAGTACGAGGTACATACGAAGTTGGATAGAGTAAAGATTCTCATTTGCGCACCATGAAAGACCAAAGCGGGGTGGTGGGGTAAGAGTAGACAATCAAAGACCTGCACGGCTATGTTTTGATTGGGATCAAGGCTGGGTTCCGAATGATAATCGAATGGTTTTTCTCCTGAACATCTTATGACTTCTAATGAAATAGGATCACCAATGAACTTGAAGGCTTTCTATTTAAACGCTTAATACCTGCACGGCTACCAATCATGACGAGTTACAGGGTTATTGGATGCCAAAGAGCGGTGTCGAAGGACGCATAGGTTCCCAAAGATATTCCAAGGACGAATGATCTGAGAAAATTTTCCACCGATTCCGAGAACGAGGGGTAAGTCATGTTGCCCTTTTGATATTCGTCGGATTGAACATCATGTGGATGCACGGCTACGATAATACCATCGCAGCCTAGCAAACCTGGTTCGGTGACCATAGCTGACTGGTTGTCAAGCTTCCTGGAGGTTAATAAATGGAAGCAATGAAGCTTGCTCCCCCAAATTATAACTCGCCTTCTACCTTTCACTTCTGTTCCCCGCTTTTGGTTACCAGAATAACCAGTATGGCAAGCTTCTGAGATAATGATTCGGAATCGGCATGATCTCATGACCTGTTACCAATTCTCCCACTTAATTGTTTCTCTGTTGTTGCTATTTGCTTTCTATATTCGAAACAAGCCACTTGGTAGAGTTCCACCCCGTGAGCAGATTTCCACGACTCCAAACACAATCCTCGGTTCATCCAACATTGGATACCCCCACGCAACATAATTCGGAGATGAGGACCAGAAGACTTAACCTCTTACCGCCTTCAGCACCCTCAAGCATCAGCATCCATTCTCAAGGTCGCATTCACGTCCCAGCGTGCGTGAGAGCCTCGCCAGCGCGTCACGAAACATCCCCATATCAGGCTAAAGTTAAAGAGAGATCTCATCAGCCCTAAAAATACAGTAATGGGCTCAGCCTTGCACATTCTGCATGTTCAGGGCTGTCGCTGTCCATGTACAGTGACATGCAGACCGGCGCACCTCGGCTGCGGACTTTGTAGGCGATGAGGTATTTTGCCGCATCGTGACTGTGCGATTTGAAATCTTCTCTGGAAGTCGTGTTCCATCTCACTCAGCGTACATGATCAAGCTTTATGCCGTCGGTGATAGATGCTTATGCCTTGGAAAGGGTCCAAACTTTCATCAGCAACTCTCGCACCGGCTGTCCTTGCTAGCTTGGCTCGATGATCTGTTGACAAGTGCCAAATACGTACAATAGTAGTACTTTCAATCCTACTTGGGGTTGATCTCGGGTGGTGGCACAATGCTGCTCGAGAAGATAAACCTTTTTTCCCCCAAAAAATTTCTTAACCTCACCTGAGGAAAGTTTTTTTATACTCCGAGACCCGCGAGGCAAAATGGGATTTTCATGACGATGGTAGTACTCGGCATTGAAGCTCGCTTCGAAGAATTGCTGGATGTGGCAAGGTGGATTTTACCTACCTACCCTATCTGGATGAAACCTGCGATTCTCGAAGCAGGACGGCAGTGGGAAAATCCTGCTTCAACCTCCTTTCTGCGCTCTCCCACCGGCTAGAATTAGCTCCTCTAAGAATATCGATATGCGCAATCCCATTTCAAGGAAGATGAGGCTCATTATGGGCTCTATGCCGAAACTCAAGGAAAGTGGTCTCGGGAATTTTGTGTGTACGCGACATTGGATGCTCCTGGCACCAAAGATATTTTCAGAATAGAAAATCTGCGACTGTCATGCCGCTCTGTGCGCTGCTAAAAATTACATCATCTCGGGGTTCCCCTGGCCATATTGTCGAGCCCTAGACCTGGGAAGGCGGTGACAAGGGAGACGAACCCTTCATTGCCACGTGGAAATATCGATGGGTACTAGAGTGGGTCTTTTCGCGAAGAGCTGCACTGGACCGGTACCAAGGTTTCTGATCAGGCGGTGATGATTTGAGGAGGCCCGCGACTCCGTGTCGTTTTTGTTGTAACGGGAGGCGGTGAGGAGGCACCTGAAAAATGATAGTTCGGTAGTTGCGGTCGTGTCATCTCGAGACGAGGTTTGAAGCCGAGACATGAATGGCAGAAGAGGGTTTCGTTCGACATCAGGTGGACATCGCGTGAGAGGGTTCGAGCTTGATCTTCGCTTGGTGAAGAATAGCTGTGACATTCTCCCTGGAGACCTCTGGGAGTAGGGGAGATTCTGGTTAGCTGCAGCGGTGGAGTCGTTAATAGTTGCTCTAAGTTCTGTTTATCATAAGCCGTCAAAGAGCCTCGTGACTGTCAAGTGAGTAGTTCTCCTGTGTCAAAGTGCGATTGAGTAGTCGGTAGTATGCCTCAGCCAAGTATTACCTCGTCTCCGAAGACCTACACATACCCCTTCGCCTTGAAGTTCTTTCCAACATGCAACCAACGTTCGGTACAGATGTCACAAAAAAAGAAGTAAGACTAATGTCTGGGTTTGCATAAAGGTCCTCCTCTATTATCAAGAGAATGTTCTGTGTACGAGACTGGTGCAGTGGCTCAATGATTTGGATGAAGAAACTCCGGAGAGGGTCCTAAGCGAGACCCCCGGTCATCCAAATCCCAATGAAGAGATTGCATGCAAGACATAATATTTCTTTGGGCGTGTACACTTACCTCTGCACGGATAGTATGTTCGAAAATTGTTGAGTGAATGGTTTCGAGTAGAAATTAGTTTTGGGCAGTGCCTTCTTCCGACTCGTCGGTACCGAAACTAGAGAAGCATAATCTGGACTGCATGTGAATTTTTTACTATCGTGATGAGACACTAAGATGAAGCGCCATCTCGTCTCTTCTAGATCTTGAGATAGAGTTAAGATTGGTGATGCGGTGTACTCTTCCAGAGTCTAGACTTCACTGAAGAATTGAGGCTCACTGCAATTTTCCACGGTAGTTTTCGTCCACCACCGTGCAGCCGGGTGATTTGAGCCACACCAGGCGGTTGCCGCGGTGGAAATTCAGGAGAGACGCCTCGACGGCTACTAACGGAGTGTCCACAGCCCAAGCAAGAGGCGCACGGATTCTCCAGACAATGCGAGACAAGTTTCGGATTTTTTCATCTGATGTTTAGTGACAACCCATGTGGCGAAGACAGATTGCATTTGATTTCTCTTTTCACCGCTCCGAGGGATGGCGAGTCGATGGCGTGGTGCAGTTTGAAGTAGATTGACATTGAATTGGATTGACGTGGACTTTCAATTTCCCAGCGAAAAACTGGTTCGCATCGGAGGGTTCCTGCATTAGTGAGATGGACCGGTCGTGGGTGGCTGAAGAGGTCTTCTAGAAGCAATGTCGAAGCGGTTATGGAAGCCAGGGTCATTCCGGGGTTCAAGGCTCAGATGATCAGGGGTGCTAGCTCAGCTTTGATCAGGGGAAGGAGAGAGAGTTTCGAGCGCTGAGTCGTTTTGTTCATTCGTTTCTATTCAGAGACACGAGATGGATCGTGCGTGCTGTTTGTTTGCGTCGCACCGCAGATGAGCTGTCAAACCGAAATTCTCCGGGGCGGTGAAGGTGGAATGAAGGGTGAGTGAGGATTGTGATCGATGGCCATGCCCGGGCGCTTAGATGGGTTTGAGCATCTCAGCGTCGCTGCTGTGTGCGCTTTGTGCTGTGATGCAGCGTGTAAACGCGCGCAAGTTGTCAGAGGATGAGTGATACCGAAGCTTTGCAGACAGCCGTCAAAACTCCGGGCCTGCGTAGTTGGTGGTCTACGCGCGATGGTACTCTTAACCGGCCTCGAAGCGCCAGCCAGAGCCGTGATCACCAAGTCGTAGCCTGGAGACGTCCTCCATCTGTTGTGTATTGGCGGCGGGCGGCGGTCGAATATTGAATATTGAGTTCGGGGTGGTTTTATCGCTACCACTTTGAGAAGCGGTTTGGAAGGACGCCAAGTTTCGGATGCCACTCTGTTGGAGGCTTTGAGGGCCTTGACAGGTAGCCACACTGCCACAGTGCTTTCTGGAACGAGGAATCATGATACCGTCAAGAATGGTGAGCAGGTGATTTCCCGTCCCATTTCCTCTGCCCCCTCCCCTGCGCAAGCGGCAGCCCGCCAGCCCGCCAGCCAGCCAGCCAGCCAGCCAGCGGCGACACCGTCTCCGGTGGACTGGTTAAAGTGGATGGCAACAGAGACGTCGATGCTCCATCTGGTCACCGCTTTCCTTCACCCAAAAAGCATCCGTTGGAGCGAGGCGTGATGTCTCAATCCATCGTCAATTTCGGCGGTGAGTACCTCTGTACCTTGGTAGCCTTGTAGGCAGGCACTACCTAAGGGCTGTAGAGAACTCATGTACCCATTCTTCACCGCCCGTGGTGCTAGGTGGATAACGGGCAATCACCGTAATACCGTAATAGTCATGATCATGATAATAATGGCACTAGTGATAATAGCGAGAATAGCCAACATAGGATAGGGACAGCGACTACCGCATGCCCTGGTACCTACCTGGTAGCCTGGTTCCGTATGTTTGATCATGTGAAGAACAGCAGAGCCCGTTCAAAAGAAATTCTGTTCCTCATCTCGGCATCATGACGCGGTGATTGTTTTTTTGCTGAAAGGGGCGGGGGCCAATTCGCAGCCAAGGCCACCACCACCATAATTCTCTTTCTCGAAGACGGAAGAGAAATCTCCAAGAGAATTGGTATTGGCATGGTCAGGATCATCTTCCGAGATGCGATGAATCATCCAAGTTGCAACACAGAGCGATAGCATGGGTACGTCCAGTCCGCCGCTCCTCATCTGAACGACGCAGGGGCCCGCCGTGCATCATGGTGTGGATAGCTTCATCGGCCTGCCTCAGCCTTGTATCACATCTCGTCAGTTGATCGATGAAGAGAGAGGCCATCCGAGACCACCTCTTACGGAATAGGGAAATGAAGCATGCAGCCTTGCCAAAAAAAAAAAAAAAGGAAGAAAAAAAAAAGACCATCGGCTGAGGTGGGGAAGGGCGCTCGAACGATCGGGAAAAAATGCTTTTTCCAAGACGATGAGGGAAACGATGTGCTGCACGACGGCTCAAAGAGGAAGCCAGCTGGATTATTGTCAATGGAAAGGATGCAGCGTCGCAAGATGGATCTGAGTTACAGAAAAGGGGAGATCGGACGACCACGTTGTCGCTCTCATACGAATTGGCATTAGAGTTGCGCCGAGCATCAGGCCTTGTGGCGCCAGACATGCATGTGTACGAATCTATTCTTTTCTCCTGGAGCGCTGTGTCTGCCACTGTTCGTTCGCAACCTTTTCTGCGGAATCTTCGGCTTTCTTGGCCGGGAGCAGCTCTTGCTCGCCAGGAACACGAGGCCTCACTCACTCAGCCTTTATCAGAAACCCCCACCACCACCATGATGATGATGATGATGATGAGGTGATGGAGAGGGACAGCGTACTCGGCTTGCGGTCATCATCCGGATTCTGCCAGTAAGTGCTGCCAGGAACGCCCGCGAGCCACGGCGACGACGGCGACGACGACGGATGAGGGCCACACCAATAGCAATTACCGTTCCCAACGCAGGGCTGCAGATGGGGAGGGACATCTCCTGACGTGACCGGCGCATGGAAGAGTGGGCAGAAACAATCTACTAATTACCAAGTGCTCCGTACAGTCGTGTCGAACAAACACAGCAGCCGGTGTAGAGAATTAATTTCCTTCAGCCTGCACCGATTCTGCCAGGCGGGCTAGCCTGAAGCAGCGAGCACGACGGGGCCTGGGAGTTCCCTGGCTTTGCGCAGCTGACATCCTGGATGCCCAGTGTGCTGGGATGGGCATCGCTGACTCCACTGTATTTTTAGTGGCCCCTTTTTGCTTCCTTGCTTGTTTCCATGCAGCTTCGCCTGCTCCCCCTCCCCTTTTCGCTCTTCTCGCGTCCTCCTGGGCGCTCCCCCCGACAAGGAGTCTCAGAGACCCCAAGCTGGCTGGCATGTGTGTGTGCGCCCTGGTTCATGCCCCATGCCCATGCCATGCCATGCCATGTTGCCCCATGGGCCGCGCTATCGTGTTTCGGACACCATGGTGAAAGTGACGGTGATCACAACTGGGTTCAAGGAGGGAGGGGCGTGTGAGGAATGGAGCACTCAAATCTCCCCTAGTGAGCAAGCAACCCGTCCTACTTAAAGATCCAAACACCCTCGGGATAAGGAAATGTTAAAAGACCAGTATCTCAGCCATCATCACCAGCAAGCACGCCTCGGACACACGCACAATCCAATTAGCTCAACCACCTCTCGACCACTATATCGTTGTCCTACCTCAAGCTCATCCCAAGCCCCAACCGACGCCGAAGCTTCATCACACCGTGAAGCCCCAGACATCGTCATCATCAGCATCGTATCTCCCAAGATAGCACCACACAAAACCATCACAATGCCTGCCCATCGCCCTTCACAACTACCTCCCTGCCCCGGCCCACCACCAAGCCGTCCTCTGCCTCCTCTGCCCAAGTAGGCGGCTCCATCCAACCCTCACTACACCAAATCATCTTCTTTCGAAGCATCTTTCACTCCAGTATACACAATATCTTGCGAATGGGACCTCGGGCAAGCACCTCGGGCCTGGCAATGGCAGCACAACATCATTTCTCCATCAGCCCGGGCGAAGAGTCATATGCCTCACCGACTACGATACGAGAGCCTTATTCACGCTTTGCCTACTATGTCCGAAGCCTCGCCTCGTGCAAACATGATGTATCCGCAGCAGCCTTGTGCTGACATGCATTCACGACGACACCCAATCCGCCGGCTAAGCACCCACTCCACACCACCTCACTCCCACGTGGGATTTCCCGCCCTATGATCTGCTTTCAGGATTTCCGTGTTCCTTTTTCCTTGAGGGGCAGCATGCTGTCTCCTCGACTTTTCCACTTCAAGAGCTTTGTAATCTGGCAGCACGGTCGAGCGGGCTCGGCGACGGGGCAATAGTGTCTTAATACCCATCCGACCTTTTCATCTTCTGCACATAATTTCATGCGATTGCGTTTGCCCATTCTTGCAACAACCTCGGGACGGAATTTCCCCATGCGCTTCCTTTTGTACAACATCTTGGCGTTATCTATCGGGAAGTTGGACTAGGATCATGTCCAGCAAGATTTCAGATCTGAGGCATTGGGATAGATAGGATACAGGGTCCAGATCGTGGACTCGGGATTTATGGCATTGGGGGATATCCACTTGAGGGACTCTGGGTTTGTCTCTCGAGACGAGAAACGGGCAGGATAATAGAAATCACAATATATTGCCAATCCGTACAGACATCTTAACTTGACATCTATACTACCATGTGAGGCGGGGTTCATTGTCCTCGGTTGCAAGATCTTTTTATAAACTCGATATGATGAATTCTATCTCGAACAACCCCTCACACCTGCCACTTCCGGACAGCTCTTCCGTCTTCCGTAAGCGCCATGTTTCCTCAGTCAAACGCAATCCTCGAAGCGCTCAGCTGACCATAGTGAGCATGTTAAGGCAACCATCTTTGTGATGGTCCGGGGGCTTTTTTTCTTTCTCGATAACATCATCATCGTACGAGGGATGTGGTTATCGAAAAGCCATATAGCCGTCTGAGAGCGGCACCCATTTCGCTGGGTATTGCGCTTACGATGGAATTTCCACCACTCCATGTCCGGGCCGGCGAGATACGCAGCGACTGCTCCAGCTTCAAGATACTTACTTTCCTCACCGCCATGAAGCGCGGGAAGCACCGCCTCGGCCAAAGTGTCGCGCCAGCGATGGAGATGTTGCACTCGCACAAATTACTGTGAGATGGACTTGGATCGAGACCGCAAGCACACTCCTGGATTCGAGCCCAACGCAGCTGAGGAACCCGCACCACTCGAACGGGAAGACCGCAAAAAGCAAGCAACGCAACCATCTGATCTCACTATTTGTGAACCCTGAGACAGAGCGGAGAGACACTGGACAGCGCTCAGACCGACATCACGACGTTTGACCGCTGGACGATCACGGCTTGGAAAAAGGAGGGGGGATGGGAGGGCTGTCTGATGGCTTCTTCGATGGGCTCTTGTCAAGACCAAAACATCCAGTGCGGGAGGGGATGGTGATCGCCCAGGGGGGGGGGGGCCAGGTACAGGTAGCCCGATGCGAGAAAACTTGGAAATGTAAATGGAGATGAGAATGTGGCCGCGAATGACGAGACTTTTTAAGTTCAACGAGGCCAAGTGCGACGACTCAAGCATGTCTCGGAGAAAGCAGACGTGCGCGCATACTTGAAGGGCGCCGGGTGGTCCCAGAGGGTGGTGTATCGAGAGCCTAGATGCCCCAAAAGAGCGATGCGTAAACCCGAGGGTGTGGGCGATGCAGCGGACGGGATGATGGTGGTGGCTCTCAGGGGCCATGGAGTTCTGGAGGGGCAGCAGGTGGCTCTCGCTGACACCACCACCAACCATCACATTGTCTGAAACATCATTTGGAGTAGGCTGGATCGAGTCTCCCTGGCCGACTCAAACCTTTACGACGACTACGATCCTTAGATACGTCCTTACTGTAGCTACGTCCGTATTACCTGGGCTAATATCCCTTACGCACTTACCTCCCGAGCTTGGGCGTTTCGTTTCGCTTTGTTTGGTTTCTCCTTCAGGTACCACCTCATCTCCCTGCCGAGGTAGGTACGTCCGTACTGTAGGTACTCCGTACCCGTACTGTAGACCACCACTCGCGCCTGCCGTGGCTGAACCACCACCATCACGTGATCCCACCCGAGCTCAAGATCAACCGAAAATTCCTACGATGGGAGAATTCAACAACGGGAAATGGTGCTGCAACCTGTCACTTGTGTCACCCGGTGAAACGCGATCGGCCTCTCTAATGTCACTTCAGTGACTTCATCCCCGCAGTCACCTCCCAAGATATTGCAACGCCGCTTCTGATGCTGGAACTACACGTTTGGGGTCCGGCCTATGGCTTACCATCCCTTGATGCCCATTGCCTAGCTGCCATTGCCTACCTGCAGCAGGCTGTTCCGTCGGGGAGATGGTGCCTGATAGCGAGCAGCAATCCTGGCTTAAGCCCTACCAGTCCGTACATTTCCCTCCCCTCTCTACCGACCCGCGTTCCTGACTGATGCGAGCTGGCAGATGAGCTTCCCGCCTTGAGAAACGGAGAGATATGGATCGGAGGTTTCAGAAACATCTTCCACTACATGGCCCAGTACTCTGCTGGAGACTGGGTTCTTGACGCTGGACTGCCAGAGCAGGAAAGTGCTGACTGTATTGCGTATGCCACACGTCCGCCGCTTGCGTCAGAGTATTGGAGAGTGACTGATGGGAAAGCAGTTTCTCCTCCTTTCTCGACTCCCACGCCCAACCCCTCCTCGATCTCTCGCTCTATGTCTCCTCTCAGAATTACGTCCATACCACCCGGCCCCTCTACAATACCATCCAGCCGTTTCCCTTACCATATCTTACTCCTCCCTCCTTGAGGACGGCGGCAAAAGCCCGAACGGCACACCTGGGCTTGGCAAATCTTGACATTGACTCGGATGACCCCTCCCAATCATCAGCAGAGAGCTCAATCATTCCAGAGAGCCTGAGGAGACCAAAGAATACGGTGAGCAGTATACTAGCAGCGACCCCTGAGACAAACGCCCAGATCAGGTTGACCGCTTTGGCTATGGATGTGCTTGAACCTCTGTCCAAGTTGAGAGGAAAGAAACAATATCTGGTCTCTGAGAATCAGATCACCAGCCTCGACTGTCTCGCGCTAGGCTATCTATCCCTTATGCTTTTCCCAGAACTGCCACAACCTTGGCTATCAAAGACTTTCAGAAGTAGATTCCCTAAGCTATGTAAATGGACGGAAGAGCTGCGGGAAACGATATTCGGTGGTGAAGTCACTCTAGCTGATGCCTTCCTTGCTAGTCGTGACGATATAGATGAGCAGACAACAGAATCCAACAAGAAACAAAAGCTTCCCTGGAGGAAAAGTGGATCCAATGGCGCTCTAGGGGCCGGGACCGTGTTTGTAAGCACCCTTGCGGACTCGATACCGGGTCTTGGAATGTTAAGGAGAAAAGAACGAATGAGGAAACATGGTGGAAAAACCCACGATGATGAGATTCAGAGCAGAAGTTGGCAATATGCCGCTCTAGTAGGTGGAACACTTGCAAGTGTTGTTGCCGTAGCAGGCTGGCTATGGCATCAGAGTTTATCTGGCCGGGGAGAAGAGACAGTTCCAGCAAGTACTAGACAAGGCGGCCTTGGAGCCTTTGGGGATGCAGGCGAGATGCTAGGTCTGTATGCAAGTCAGATGGATGTTGAAGTTGCGAAACAGCGGCAGGCAGAACGGAATTTCAGCCATGGTGAAGAAGTGGTGGAAATAGACGTGGAGGTTCAGAATATTGCTTAGGAAACGAATATACCCGAAACCTCTACCGCAGCTCCCTTAAAGGATTGTTATCAGCAAATTTCTGAGACCCGAGGACCGGATTCACTCTTCAAAAGAGTTTCCAGTCAAACCTCGTTTACACTACAACCGCTACCATTCTGCGCTGAATAACGTAGAATAGCAAAGCTTTTTAGTCACGCTTTCACACTTGAAAGACGGATACACTGCTCTATTAACTTGATTCTCTGATAGATTGTCTAGGGCGAAGTGACAGGATCATTCTTTCTAGCACATCACTTCTCGATACTCTTGTCGTTAAGCTTCTGTCAATTTCAATGTTCCTTCATACATTTGGTTTCCTTATCTCTTGCCTTGTTTGTTTCAGCAACTTATAATGAGTCTTTCATCTAAAGACGTCATTTTTCCTTTTGTATTTTTGCGTCCTTGCTGCAGTTGCTCCTTGTGATTAACGTTTCAAATCGTGCAAACAAGGAGCAAAATGCTGTCAGTGAGGCTAGCCACTTTCTTACTTTGTCTCTGAACAAATAGTTGGAGGTTAAGTCTTTGTGACGCTGTCTGATTCAAAGTGTAGGTTGAATACACCAAAGAGCTCAGCGAGCAAGCACGGCCGCTGATTCAAGATTCTAAAAGGTTGGAGGTGCAATCAAGCTCTTGTCAAAATGGTATATAGCTTCCATCCTCAGCCTGCTTTTGGATCTGATCCAAGCTTCCCCAAATCCAAGGCGGGATACAATGGACGAAGAGAAAAATCGGAACAATGTTAACGTTGCCAGTCAAGACTCACATGAAATGGGAGGCCAGTCCAGTACCTCGTCACCCCAGGTTCTACAATTGGAGTTCAAGGTTGAAGGACTGAGTCTGGATTCCAGTCCAAGCAGCGGTCCGCAAATTACTAGTAACACAGAGGGTGAACTTCAATACACACTCTCTTGGAAAGATGATGAGTCGAATGTCCAACAAGGCGTCCCACAATACAATTGCACCGGCAGCTCTGACTTGGCTGAAAACCCCGGTACTAGAACTTCAAGTGCATCCTCCGTGGCCTACACTCGAAATGCTCGAAAGCCCATCCATCTCTTCTTCAGCCATCCTTCAGGCGACGCAGTCAACAAATCAACCGAATCTATCGCCGGCGCGGTTCAGATCCGAGTCAGCTCAAACGAGAGTTCCTCCAGCAATCCCAAAAGTGACTCCCCTCTGTCCTCAACGTCCAACCCCTCCGCCCACGAAATCACCCCCGATGGCAGCCCCAAGCTTGCTCAGACTCAAACCGGCGATCCACACTCAGATACCGCCAAGCTCGCAACTCGGATCATCACCGACCCGGCCCTCCGAAAAGCGGTCGAGCTGTTCCTCAATCACCAGTACATGCACGGCGCCAACGGCTACATCACCATCACCGTGACATTCAATCCACCGCAGCGCCTCGCTAGCGCAGGAGAACCTGCTACCTCGGTCAATGATCCACAGTGTCCGCGGTGCGAGCGATTAGGCAAGGGATGTCGTGGCGGTAGACCTTGTGTTGAGTGCAAGCAGGAGGGAAAGACGGATCTGGTGGCCAAACAGTGTGTTAGGAGTGATTGGAAGGAGGGAGACGATGGCTACGGAGGTGAGGGAGAGCGCGAGGTAGAGGGCGATGGGGAGGGGGAGGAGTTGTAGAGTGGATGCCGAGACTGCGTTTGAGGGTATGGAGCTCCTATGAGCATTCAGATGTGTGGGAGCCAATCGGGGCTAGTTCTGGAAGCGCTTGGGACCAGCCGGATGTTGACTCGTGGAAATGGTAGGAGGATTCGATTGTGGGAGGGTGTTGATCGATGAGTGAGAGGGGAGGACTCTGAGGGACTTTGCATTGGGATTGGATTTGGGAGGATCAGTTGCTTTTGAGGTCTGAATGGCCAAGTCTTTCGATTGAATGCATTGGAAAACCCAACCCTATCTTGATTCTGCATGTGATAGGTACTATTGGATCCTGCGGTATACCTCGTTCACGAGCGACATTGAATTGTAAGCAATCATGTTTCGAGGAGGTGGTATATGACGGAGCTAAAGATACTGAACACTATATTACTCTCCGTAGGGTAGGTACGTCGAATCATAATCTTGATGATGATCTCTAACCTCGAGTCAGATTATCCAAACTCAGAAGTTTCTCCAAGAAAATCTGATGGCAGACGGCAATAAGATATGGGATACTGTGAGCTTAATCCTCCTTACCTATTCCACCTTGGCCATCGGGTGACAAATGGCACTACCACTGACTGCTCTTCTCATATCACCCACCCCTCCAAAGCGCCTCCCCTATCTCAATCACACTGGGATTCGCCTATTCATGCAGCGCTTTCCGCTCCATGTATTCTACTAAACATTCACATAGGTCAAGCCCTCCACTGCCTCGAGAGGTCTCGCACCAATCGCGACGATTCAATAGAAACAGCCTCGGCAGTCCGTCATCTTGCTTTCAGGAAGGCGTGTCACCAGCATGTACACCGATGACGAGTCCTCCTGATGGTATTGTAGTGCGGTGAATAAGAGACGTGCTCTCGTTTACATGCGAAACGACGACGATACGGATCGGTTTGGCTGGTGGGGACGAGCCTTGTCTCAACACGGGCGGCGTCTTTCTCTACTAGAAAGTCGTCTCGGTCCGGTCAGAGTAGTATCTTGTGAGCGGTGTCATCTACACGGCGTGATGAGCCGCAATTGCGAACGCTGGATTTTTTGGCATCGGCCAGAATAAAGACATTTTCTAACTTTCGTGGAATTTACAGTCTTGTCTTCTTTCCTTCTCCATGTTCTTCTTTCGTGCTGTCTAATGGCGTATTTGATTTGAAAAAATTTAACCGCCAGCGGAGCCTCTGATAAAGTAGTTTGAAACCGTGCTACCACCACGGGTAGCCGATGCTAAAGTGGTAGTCACCTGAGCTCGCCTTCTTTTGCTCACCGTCATTCTCCTAACTCGTTACTCCTCGGTCAATATCTCGACCTTCGGGACATTGGCTCATGCAATCTCTTCGACTGCGCTATGCATCGAGTGCTTGATTCCTGTACCGGACTCGGTAAAAGCAGTGTTAACTAGGTTACGCGCCTCTCAACGCACACTTCTCTGTCCAAGAATCAAACGGCGCAGGCAAGTGTCTCTCGTGAAACGGCGTGCGTGAAGAATTTTGCGTCTTGGACTATCGAGATGGAGTTCACCAGGTTACCAGGTCATTTCTCCGAGACGACTCTTATTCTTCGGCTGGAAACTCGCGTTGAAATTATCTTATGAGCAGGCACCGTTCTGTTGAAGTATACAACGGCGCCGGAGAATAGCACTACCTGCACCAATAGGGACTCGTTTCATATGCAAAGCGCATCGTAAAGTGTGAATCTTAGTAATAGTGTGTAAATACGAATGGTTTTCATGCTGGTATGTAGCCAGTGGATCATTACAAGCAGGTCACAATGTGTATCTACTTGAAAGATATTCATTTTCTTTCGTCATCCAAGATATCTAGTCGGCTGTTCCCAGGCTTCCTCAATGGAGAGAAATATATAAATGGTACGTCTGCCCAACCCATGACCACCTTTCCAGTGGGATCGCCAAAGTGCACACCCATTCATTAAAATGCCTTTTCTCATCTCCAAGACATTGCTTCTCGGAGCTGCTGCGCTTGCAGCTGCTCAGTCTCAATGTTCGTTTGGACTTGAAGCATCCGGCGGATAAACCGGAACTCTTGGTCAGCTTGTTGATGGACAGATTAGAATTGGAGATTACCTAGCTCCATCCATCTTCACCATCGTTAACGGATTCATCCTTGACCCTAATGGTTTTGGCTGTCTCTTAACACGTGAATCGTTTCTTGAACGGATCTGGTGTTTGCTGACCGAAGAACAGCGGATGTTCAACAATTCCAATGTGATCATGACAGACCTCCAATATCTGGATTTTCCATTGCCAAGGACGGAAGTCTCAAGTACAACGGCAACCCCGCCTTCTACGTGTGTCCATCGACCACCTATGACTGGAATATTTATACCGTAGCTGTTCCTGGCCAATTTTTCTGTAGCCAAGTCACTTTGACTGCTAACAAATGTTACTGGCTCGTGTACTGCCGTCATTGTCGGGAACTGTGCATCAGTAACATCGTCGACTACTACTTCCACTTTCCTGTCAGCCAGCTCTTCTACCATTTCCTGAACCCGCCCTACTATCATTTCATCGACTGCTTCTTCAACCATCTCGTCAAGCTCTTCATCGATGCTCGTAGTCACAACATCATCGACCGGCTCATACAGCGTTTCACCGATCTCGACCTCGTCTCTTCGACACGCTCAACTATAACTTCATCGACTAGCTCTTCTACCTCTCCATCGAGCGCTTCTAGCGTTTCGTCAACCTCTTGTTCGTCGACACGCTCAAGAACTCCCAGCACTGCGACAACCACCACAACTCTACAAACACTTACAAGCCCAACCACCCGAACAGCTACTTCGACAACTTCTTCTGCTACATCTTGTGCAACCGGTCTGACTGGGAATATGGTCTTATGGAAATTCCAATATCCCCATCTCTTGGTCCCCATCACCTCATCTAACCTGACCCCTACATCCTCGCAGGATCATCTCTCTGTGGCACCGTCTCCTCCATCACCTCTAATATCTTCAACTTCGATATGCCGTTGACATATATGGGAAATGTTTGTTCTTTGATCTTCCTCCTCCCAGCTACAGCTGACCTTGCACCCGGAGCATCGTAAAACTTTACTGGTACTGCTCAGGTTCTTTTCAGACAACTATCCCCATTTGCCACCGTTTCGACCACCGACAGCAACGCCCCTCCAGCCTCGACTAACTTGGGAACTGTTACTCTTGTGGTTGGACAATCCACCGTGGTCTCAACTTTTTCTTGCCAGGCCGGTCAGACGGTGGCAGATGAGATGAGTGGCGCGGGCAACACTTATCTTAACTTCCATCAAGATTACAAACCTAGCGCTTTGGGTCTGTACATCACTCAATGCTAAGTGCAAGAAGTTTAGAGTCCCGAGGCAAGATGGGGGGAAGCAGGGGAGACTAATCAGACTTTGCTTACTGCTGCAAAACAGCCAATGTTGGCCTTGAGAGTGATATACATGTTTTGGTCTGGAGTTGTTTGGTGATTCTTGATAAACTTCGTATCAACGCTTGTTTTGGGAAGCCTTCTTCTGAGTTATGAGGGTTAGACAAATCGGAGCCGGAGTGAATCAATAAAAACGCAAGTCGAAGTTTGGATCAGGAAAGATCAGCCACAACTTGAGAAGTGGTGAATCTTAGGCTGAACCAAATTCAACACATATCTCGGACGTGATCCATTGCAGAGCAATACCGACACCCCACTGCTGACAATATCATGTGGCTTCTTTTAGTACCCGAGTCTTTTTAATCATTACACTGCCCTTCTTTAATACAACCTCCGTAACATTTGGGACAAAGGAATTCCCGCGTGGATCGCCACTAGCTGGTCTGTGTACGTAAAATCTCACTCTTGCGTCTTATTAAGGACGACAAGTACGTTCCTCCACACCTGCGCTTGCAAGTTGCAGAGCAGACCGAGCCGGCTCCGCGTGTTTCGAAGAAGACATCTCCTAGGGAACGAAGAGACATCTGAAGGAGCGAGAATCCGATCTGGCCGCGCTCTGAGAAGCAAATATTGATGACAGCAGCATTTAGGAGTTGAGATCCGAGTAACGGCACGGTCAACGCACAGTAAATCGAGATGCTTGCTGCACGGATGAATTTGTCGATAGGAGAAAAAGCAAACATGATAGAAAACTCGAGCACTCTTGACAACAACGGCCAGAATTCTCTCGCCCCTTGAGATTAAGATTGAAACTAGTCGTGCCATTAATATTGAAATACTCGAACACTTGCTCAGGTCAGGTCCTCACATACCATAAGAGAAGTGTTTTGCAAAGTTCATCTGCTGCACTTTCACCGCCCTTTCTAGTTAGCACCAGATGCCACATCGGAAAGAGTGCCGTAGCACCTCTGTAGTCAGCAAAATGTTATATATAGAGACAGGTGGTGTTCACGTCATGCATGGAGATTTTGCTTCTTCCGACCCCCTTCCTCTGCATGTGGCCGCCAAAAACAAAAAACTTTGAATTTTTTTTTTTTTTTTAAAAAAATAAGAAACTGTTCGTGTTGATCCAACGGTTGGAAGTAAGGATATGCCGTCTTGAATTCTCCGCATCTATCGAGGGGGCTCGTCTGGAGAGGAGCCGGATCTTCTTTTGGGGGCACTAGGAAAACAAAGAGGCAAGAAAGGAAGAAGAAAAAGAGCCGATGGTGCAAGATCAGATGGGGAATCTTCAATGATCAGTGCAAGGATGCTCGAGCGGTACCCGGGGAGCGGGACGACGGGAGCTGCCTGGGGGATGACTTTGCAGCGCACATGAGACCACTGATAATGCCTAGGGAGGAGACGGGAGCACCTGCTTGAGAACCAAAATCCGCTTCCTGAATATCGGCGGCATGCGCGGGAAAAGGCAGAAATCAAAAGGCTGGAAGTGGCGCAAAGCCACTGTGCGACCACCAAGATTTTGATTCAATCCCGCTTGTGTGAGCAGCAGCATGCAGGTGGGTTGAAGAGCTGGACGCGGCTACGATCGATCTGCGGGACTTTCCGCCAGCCAGCCGGTGGGCTGGTTCGGAGACGATCAGCCCTAGCATCATGATCCAACCGGAGAAGCGGAGTGTCGTGAACAAGGCATGAGCCAAACTGACCGACTCCAGAACGGAGGAATGATGAGAATGGCAATACGAACAGCACGAGTTCAGTGCACGTATCAGTGACTTTGCGGAGCTTTAGGGTAGAGCAGACAACAGCTTTACATTAACGCAGCGTATGTATATATGATATCTCAAGCACATGACCGGAACGCCGCGCTGATAGTAAACACAAAGTCTCCTGCCTGGTATCCTGTTCTTCAAATCAAACACATCCTCCAACCATAACTCCAGAGCCAGAACCGGAACCGACATCCAAACCCAAATTCCCTTGTGAAAAGAAAGAAATTAGATATATTAAAAACGTGTGTTTAGACTTCATCAAAGCGACATACATCCTTGAAATCGGGATACATGTCCGCAAAAGGTCTCTTCATGCTTATATTTCGAATATCGCTTAGATGTCCATCTAACAGTGGACTGATCATGATCTGACCCTTCTCAAAGATCAAGGCTTTCATAGGATCGTACGGAAAATTGACACTAAGATTTGAAGCGTAAAGACTCTGAAAGTCGACGTTATCGTACTTGTCCTGATTCCGAATAATTCTATCTCGGAACTTTCCCCACGGAACCAGATCCATCCACGCTGGATGTGGAATGTCGAGTTGGCTTTGCTCTGGTGTCTGCCATTCATGTAACATTTGATAGGTTTGGTAACTTGGTGAAATCTGCCACTGTATAAACCTGTACATGCACATGAAACTAGCAAGCTTCTCGGGAATCAGTGCAAAGCCTCGGCTGGAGAGCACCGCGGAGTAGCGTTCCATAACCTCGGTGAGGTTTGAAGGTTTCTTGATTAACGGCCCTGGTTGATTGAAAAGGATGTGGACTGAGGGGAACGTCGGTCCTAGGATCTCTTCTCCTGTTAGGTCTGATGTTATAGAGAGGTGTCGTTGGGAGTTAATTACTTGAAGCATTAGATAATCAACATAAGTTATAGGAGCCTTGAGCTTGGTGGAGATCTGCCACGCATAGACAGAGGGTTGGTTTTGCCAGCAGGTGGTACTTGTGTAGGAAGGCGTATTTTTGATATCATTGAATCTGGACTCTTGAAGATCCGAGAATCTAGAGGGCTGGCTAAAGACAGGGTGAAAAGGAACCCAAGGTGTGGCTTGTCCAGCCTTGGTGATTGATTGTGACGTTTGAGGCCCAAAAACGACCGAGTCTTCCCAGACAGGGGTGATGGCTGGAGCATTTGTATACAGCGTCTGAGAAGTTTCATCCTCGAATCCAACTGAGCTTGACGCAGGAGCAAAGACTGGTGTATCAGAAAATGTCGGATTGGGCGCTTGCAATTGAGAACTAGCTGGCAACGTAGGTAGGGTCGTTTCCCACGTTGTACACGAGGAAGACTCCGGCATCCAATCCAACGTGACCTTTTGCGGAATCAAGAGCTCTTCTGGAATTTCAGGAGGGACCTGCACCGGAGGGGCCTGTATCGATGCGACTTGTGCTCTAAGTGTCTCGAGTTCGGCTTCTAGTTCTTGGTTCCTCTTCAGCACTCTTTCCATGCTGCTCGATCGGCCGCCTTGTGATTCCAGCTCCTTCACCCTATTTTCAAGATGTTCAATGTGCTCCTTAGTCCGTTGACGTATGTTCCGCTGGGCCTCTCTGTCGTTTGCTCGTTTCCGTGCTAATTGCGCCTTGCTCAAGTGTGTGACGGATCTTTTCCCACCTCGGGAACCTGTTGAATTAATACTCGCACAGAGAGTTTTCGTGTGGATACCAACCTTTCTTCCTGGGTTCTTCAGAAGCGTCCATTCCCACAGGACTGTTGGAGCTTGTGCTCGACATAGCGTAGAGATTTGTGTTGGTGATAAGCACAAGGTATCCAACCGAGAATCCAGACGACGAGCAAGAGGATCAGTCTGGACTTATGGATGCCTCCGGTCCGTGATGGGGATTTTCCGGTCGAATGGACCTGCAAACCGATGTTCGGAAAGGATGGGGCGGGCGTGCGAATAGTTGCGCCGACGAGTGAAGATGCGGGGAGCTCCTCAGCTGAAGAGAGAAGAGGCTGAGTAAAGGAGAGTCGGGGACCTTGTTCGAGCGTGTCGTGGCTCACAATGGGGTTCGGGCATGCTTGATATAAATCATAAAAGCACAATCGTGGTGCAGCATGGAATTTGGCGTTTCAATGGTGTGGTGGAGAGAGAGAGAGAGAAGAGAAACGGAAAGGCCTTGAGGAGTTAGGGACAAGCTCGGAAACACAACCGATGCTGGACTGAAATTAGTGGTTTGCGCGCCGTGGACCCTGGTTCGGCCCCACCGCTTCTGCCCTCTGCTCTCCTGCACCTCCCAGGACTGACTGACTGACTTGCTGCGCCCAAGGGATCACGGTTTTTACAATAACTACTTGCAGTACTTCAGTGTTTTCAATGCAGCTGAAAAACCTGCAACCTCTACCCAACACACCACCACAAGGCCTCCTCCATATCCACCCAACCGCACGCTGGATGGTTCACGATAGCGAGCAGCCCTTCAACCTCCCTAACGCTTAGCCTCGATCGAGACAATGGCAACCCAGAGCAGCTCGTCGGGCCAATGGGTATGATTGGACCGTGGATGACATCCGCAGGGAAAAGGGACTTGAAAACGAATTGATGCCTCGCCGTGGCCAGTCTGAACTAAGGCGAGCCAGAGCAAGCCGCCTTCATCCGATCAGCTTGGGCTCAAACCAGCCTCAACCGATGCATCTCGATGGAATTATCTTAAGCCAATGGCTGGAGCAAGGCTGAGGCTAGAGAGCGTTGAAAGATGAAGAGCTCTCCCAAGAGACACCCTAGAAGGATCATCATTGTGCTTTTCAACCGCCGAAAAGCGGTCGGAGTCTGCCAGCCTGGCACGCCACGTCTTGTGTGCACGAATAAGTATACCCCATCCGCCTCATCTCAATGGTTTTGCAGTCCCGTTGTTGGTGCCTTGGATGTAAAACATTCGCACATGTTTTGCTGCAAGTGTTTCCGGTTTAGGAGTTGAGCTAGCATTACCCTAGGTCTCTTGTTTTGATTCATTCAAAGCCTGTGTTGTTTTCCCTTCTGATCGACTCAGATCTCAACCAAACCATTGCAGCGAACGACCTTGGAGGAAGGGGATCACATGTGGCGCAACACCCGTTGAGGAAATGTGGTGATACTACGCGACCTTCAACCCTCCCTGTGAGGGTTGATGTGCTTCAAACCCTTGAAACGGATTTCAAGTGGATATGCAATTCTCGACCCTGGCCGCCATGCGATTTCGTGTAACACACCCAGTCGTCAAGCGATTTCCAAATGCGCTGCGCACTGATCAAGCTCACTCCCCTACTCCTATCAAATTCGCCGATGCAAACGATACGGAGTACTTCCGCCACTAACCAAGATCCGAAGCGCGTGGATGTCCGGAAAGACTCGCTGTGGGTTGCATTTTGCCAAAAGCAGGAGACGCAGGGTGCTCTCAGACCTTTTACAGCCCTGGGCACATCTCAACTGCTGAAGACAGTGTCCCAACCAAACATCACTAGCTGGTGAAGTTCAGCTCACATCAACAGCAACCTTTACTTTGGGCACCAAGACTTGAAATCTTGAGCACGAGGATCTGATCTAGAGAGCTAAATTGAGGAGCATGAGGAAAGGCAGACACCGCTTCAAAATCTCCTCCAGTCACTCCTTGAAATCTTTCGGGACTTAAATTCTTTAGTGAGCATCCTTGTTCTACTAGAAAATACTTAAGATGATGATTTGCAGATGCATCTAGGGTTCGGCTCGCGGGATCGAGGTCCGTATGTCGTTTCTTCTCCATTTACGGAGATTTATACTCAGCTCAGATGGCTGTCATGATCTCCGACCTCCAACTCATCACCATGCCATGAGTTAGAGGCGTCAGATCTTATCCTCCATCTGCTTTCAGATATTTAGATTGTCCTACATTCCTCGATATCGAAATTTCTCGCGCATATCTGCACACTGAGAGGCACGATATACAAGGATCACATCCCTTGGCACATGATGTGTTGAATCATCGCTGCAGCTAATAATTTAATATTGAATGCAATATCGTGGACACTGTATCCCCGCAATCTTCATTTTCGCCTTGCAAAGAAATGCAGCCATGGTTTCCACTCAGTGACTCATTATTCTTCCTCCTACCATACCTCCTGCAAGTATGAGCTGCATGAAATCATGGGCTCCAGACTCCCTTAAAGCGGCTGGGAATGGCACCAAAGAGATATTGACTTTGGCTCTTTGTCCCCCAGTCTAGACTCAGCCATCCACCCCACCACCCTGCTCAAGTAAAAATCATGATATCTACTCTCACTGTGAATACCAAATAGACACCCAATGAAGCCTTCTCTCCAGTCTGTGTCCCGATCAGGTACGAAATTCAAAAGAGTGGAACTCGGTGCAAAGAAGTTCTAGCCGTTGGTTCCTACATGACTGCCACGTCAGCTTCCATTTCTCTACTTTCCTTTCTCTACAGCAGTGCCTCTCTAGAATGAGAAGAGATCGCGACAGTGTATTTTCTCCCCAGTAAACGCCAGCCCAAGACCCGAATCACCTCCTTGACTTTCTACTAATGTGCTAAACATGTTTCAATGAAGTGCTAATTAAAGGTCAAAAGGTAAGCGCCTGTAAGCAAGGATAGATGTCTTATCACGTGTCTCCCTCTATGAACAAACCGGAAAACCTTGCCATACTACGTCATAGCTACCCCGTATTTTAAATATCGCACACTTGTTGCAATGCCCTTAATCCAACCGTTAAACTTTGCACAATCGAAAGTACCTATCCATTTACAAGAGCAGATAAACCATAAACATGGCGGCCTCATCAAATGTATGTTTACTCGCATGTCCTAGAATCTCCAAAGGGCTTCCCTGATGACTTCTACCAGTCCGATGTTCTCCTCTACCTTCTTGCGATCATACTTCCATTCGTCTCCGTATTCCTCAAGACAGGCTGCGGAGCTGATTTCTTGATAAACATCTGCTTGTGTATACTGGGCTGGATTCCGGGCGTCATCCGTGAGTTTCTTAATAGATTCAGAGAATGTGGTCTGACTCTGCTTTAGACGCTTGGTGGGTTGTTTCGAAAGGCGATCCGGCGAAGTATTAGTAGCTGGGTTTGCGAATATTATCCCTAGGAGGCATAGTCAACATTATGCTTTAGTATGATGGGATTGATGGAAAGGAGTTGGGAATACCCGTACTGTTTTGGGGGAGATTTGTAAAACTACCTACTAATATTTGATATCAAGACACTATACTCAAAGCCCTAATCACTGAACCTCATTTTGTGCCTCTATTAAACCAGTTCCCGATCTACATCCTAGAATATACGCTTTCAAATAGACGATGCTGTTTCTTCACTTGTTGATTATTGTTTTGTGTATCGAGCTCCTGTTACAAACTCTCCAAAATTTACAGAACAATCCAGAGCAGGCTGTTCAAGGAAACAATGAATGCCTCATTACGAAATTGAATGGAATCATGAATAATAGTTGCCTATCAAGCACTGAAATAAAATGTTAGCCACGCCCTGCAGTTAACTTCATCCTAACCAGTCGTGCAATTGGCGCAGAAAGCTATGTTTCGCTGACTAGATCGTTCCAAGTAACAATTTTTCGAGAGCAGATTTGAAAAATTTCTCAATATTGAGGGAGTCTTGTGGTAGGAAAAGAAAGTGTAAATTTCGACGTTGTTCCCTGCCTCAGTTATCTTCTGCCCCGATCTTCCGCGCCTCTCTTCCATGCCTCTACACTTCCCCCAATATCCAATTCTGCCCACACATTCCATATCTCCAATGTCGAAATGCAGCATCCCAGCCGCTTGACAAAGGTATTAAATCCGCAGGTATAACTTCTAGGTCATCTTTGCATACTGTCCTGCTTACTAATTCTCAAGATACTTGGAAATATTGAATTTGGCTGCTGAACACTCTTTGGGTGCTGTTTGGCCACGAATGAATTATGGAAGACGGTGGGCAATATCTGTAAGCGAATCTTCCTGTGGAGAATTGAAGAAATTTTGAGAAATTTTGCTTTCTTTTAGGTCTGGTGGAATGGTTTAAAGGCTGAGGCTTAGGCTTCACACATCATTGATCATGGAATGAACCTTCTGGTCAGCTCTACGTGGAATTCTCATAGAGTAGGACTACGAATATGCTAAATTGTGTTCATTTCATCAAGTAGGTCTGTGTAATTATCAGCTACAGGTTGTTATTGAAGCGGCTGCTGTTAATGGAAAGCAGATATATATCCACAAGCCAAAAGAGGGTTTACTTGTTATTAATTGAATATCATCAGAAGGTAGCCCAAAGATTGTCAACCGTCTCAATCACTCAGCTCGTTAAAGACACAAAGAAACTTAACTAGTATATTCGCTCCTCAAGTTGGTTCCTAAGTACCTTACTGTGAAACTCTCCTTCAGACTTATTTGAAGAAATTATCAGCCCTAATGCTAGCTTGTAAATATAGAAGATAACCAAACCATGCCAAATCTGACAACTACATGTATCAAGAAAGGTCGGCGATATAAAATTTCCCATGGCCAAGATTTAGACAAGATAGCCGTTGCGATTTTTGTACTAGAACAATTTTGAATGGCAAGTTGGAATTTTATTGCCTTGAGGCTTCTTCATCTTCTAGGAGTACGCGAAAGAGAATGGGAAGCGTATCTTTCGATGGTGAGATTAACACGCTGCGAAGTTGGACTACCTCAAGTTTGAAGTACTTTTATGAAAATAGTATAAAAGAGAAAATAGAATCAAGCTCAAATTCATGAAAGTGTTTATGTCACTCAATGACCAGGAGACAGCAACATCCTACCGGCCATGCTTGATTTCTTATTTCGCATTTCGCGTTAGGACCGTAAATTTGACAATACTATATTCAATTCTTACTCTTCAAACTTATCTGTTGGTGTGCTAAGTTGATTATGATTGTGCATTGACTCTTTAGACAGGCTTTGATAGCATACTGTGTTGGAATTTGTGTTATAATTGTGAGAGCTGAGTTCTTAGTTTACTTCAACCATCTGAGCTTGCTCTACTGTGGGTGCTCTTAGACAGATGTGTACACAGTCTGGCTATAATTCTTGCTAACGAAGAGATTTAACGAGAGAAGAGGAAAGTCCTCAAATCCCCGGATCCGATGAGGCAGCAAAACTTGTTTTGAATTAGGTTCAACTGTTCTGGACCGGTAAAAAGATTGGTTTACGATCACTGTGTTGTCTACTCACCGATATCATATCCTCGCTCTAAGCTAAGCCCAGATTGTGAGCTTCATGCTTTCATGAACGATGCTCATAAAGTATGATAGGATCAGTTGACGAAGAACATGATAAGATAAGAGTTAATGTCCTATTTCAAAAACTCCAACAAGGCATCTTGTCCTACGTAGGTTAGCAAAAGTCACATGGAAGAGCACTTGCATCCTTCCACCAACAAGAATCTTATACAATCACTCCCTCCAACAGTGATTATTTGTACCGCCAATCCTTATGACTAGGTATTGGAATACTGTTGGGCCAATATTCAAGAGAATCGACTTTGAATACCTCCGCTGAGTTCTATTGTATTTAAGACAGCTTCCAAATGTCCAGCCTTATTTATCCAAACTATCAAGCGACCACCACCTGGGATCAGCAACATAAACAACAGTAAAAGGCGCAATAACCAACTCTCTACTCAACTTTCAAATCCCTCAGTATGCCTGTCTGGGCACGATGTGCGGGAAATTGTGGTAATCAATTTATATTTAGAGGCGGTGCTGGTTCTACATGCAGTTGGTGCGAGGATCGAATGTCGTTGACTAGCCCTGGAGGAAGGGATCATTTTAGTCAGGCTCCTCAGCAGAACCTTCAAGCACGTATCCAAAATTGGCAACTGGGTGTTTACATGGCCCAGGCAAGACCAAGTTTTGGAAGAATGGATCCGGTGTATTTGAGGCAACGGAATATGCAGAGACAGAGCCTGGGGGGTTGGGGTGGATTCGGGAATTGGTAAGAGGGGAAGAATGAACGATTTCTGGGATATACATTTAGATAAGTACAAGGTTTATTGAAGTAAGATAACGGTGTCATAAGAGCCTTCTTCCCAAACTATCTTTCCTAATTGAGACTTTAATTTCAACTACTACGACCTCATGCGGCTTGTAACTCAAACTTAGCTGGTGTTAAGCAGCAAATGATCCAGAAAGCAAACTAGTAAGAGTGTAAGAGGATTCGATGCAGAGACTTACTGTTCATCTCTATAAATAATTAGATATTATCCTGATAACCATATCTTGAAAGTGGTCAAGTCGATAAATTTACGATGGTGACCAAGACTTTTCAATACCTTAAATTTATGGTAAATTATATAATACAAGCGTTAACCAATCTTTAGACTATTCATCAAAACAAATTTAGGTTATCGATTAAAATGGGAAAAGGAGCGAGCAGTTATAAACAAAAATCGATACCGATTGGTAAATCAGAATTGCGAAATGACTTGTAGACATGGCTATGGCTAGATGTCCGTCCTTTATCTTGTGGGACGAGGCTCACTGACCGAACATATACGTGATGGTTGACAGGAGTCGAACGGTAAAATCTCCGAAGAAAGTATAAATCTCTCGCTCCAGAGGATTTGACTATCCTAGAGGGATCGAATGGTGAGTTGCAGCTAGCACGTGCTTTGCTTCAAGCAAGGATGAATGGCATCAGTAATGGAAATCCGGGAGAAGAGTATTAAGAAGAGCCAATGGAATCAGTGGACTTCAGTTAATCCTAGATATAACCACATGATATTGCAGCAAACCTTAGCACTGTTTCGTTCTTCCTCCATAAGCTTGACGTGAAAAAGGGGGAGGGGTTTAAGCGAGGCAGCGGCCGTTGCCCCGCAACAAAGACGCCTCGTTATGAGCGCAACCAGACAACGTCACTTCTTCCAAACCTATCTCGATACAAACAATCACAAGAAAACCCTGCTTATTCTCTGTCTTCTCTAAAGATAACCCAAGTCCACAACGAAACGCAAAATGTCCAACTCTGAACCCCGCGACGCAGTTATTGACGAAACTCCCATCTCCCCTATTCGCCCTAACCATGTCCGTCAAAATTCCCTTGAGAAGCACCTCCAATCTCGGCCTGATCCAAAGGAGCTCAAAGACCGTCACATCCTCCTTGACACTAATGCTGCGCCGTAAGTACTACGCTACTGTCCGCGGATCTATAGCAGTTAGCTGACACAAATTGCGGGGTAAAACAGTGCGCTTCAGGGAGCAGCATATGATCTAGAACGTCAACAGGTCACCGACAGTTTGAAAAAAGGCTTGGAGAAGCGTCCAAATCGTGAAGACTTGGTTGAGCGTATGTTGTTTATACCTATAATTCGTGGAAAGTGGTCCCTAATGTAGCATCTAGGAAATATCCTCCCAGATTCAACCGCCGCGCCAGCAATTGTTGGCCAGCAGCGAGAACTTGAGAAGCATATGCGTGCCGACAGCTTGAACGAGAAGATTCAGAACCGCCCTAAGCCTGCAGATTTAGTTAAGGAAGGAATCTTGACAGAAGACCCTACTAGCCCAGAGGACGCGGATAGACTATATGAAGAGCGGATTGAGGAGGAGTATGCTAAGCGTGAGGGTGGTGCTTGAGTTCTGGAATCAGGGCATTATATGAGCATGAGAAAGGATGGGTGGTACAAATCGGAATAATGATGCCATGACGGTGCTGTACTGAGTTATGATCACGCATGGGAAAGCAAAATGCGAATTCGAATATTCTGGTTTATGTAATCTTATCAACGCCGACCTAGGTGCATATCCTTCTTTCCTATCCTTCACTCCTGTGCATGCAGAACTCTAATCCCATCATTTAAATCATCCAAAGAATAACCGTTGTTGCTTAGGACCGGGACCTTTGCTTTTCTTGCGATCTTTTTCGACTTTGATTTTCTTTGTTACTGGAGTGTGTTCATTAGGACCGGATTCGGATGTTTCCTGGACAGCATCTCTAATAGTTTGCCTCGAGAGGCATAAATCCATGTGTTCGTTGAACTCTTTTTCGTTTGCCGCCTGAGGTCTCGAGCATATTGGACAGTCCCACCATTCTTCTTCGGGCGAATCTTGCCATTTCGGATTAGGGACAATTTCCTTTCCATGACGTCTCCTTTTGTCTATCTCCTGACTTAAAGATTCTAACTCTTCTAATTCATCCTCTCGCTCCTGCCGCTCAGCATCTTCAAAGAGTATTTCATCTGGTAAGACCTCCCACTGATCTGTATCGTCATCAAGTGCATTTGCTTTTCTCTTTGCTATGTCGGGATTATTTTCATACTCTTCGGTTTCTGTCGGGCGCTTTTTGAATCCGAAGAATGCCATGGTATCTGGCTTCTTCATGCTCACTAAGTGTGTACATCTTAGACCCATCAGTCGTAGCTTTATACCTGGAAAGTCTTGTTCAAGCTTTGTTAGCATAGGAACCGAATATTTGTAGAGATCATCCGATAGGTAAGTAGCCTTTGGTAAAACCACTTGTCTTGTAAATACCTCAAATGTATGGAGCTTGACTTTGAGGCAAAGTGTCCGGCCTTTAAATTGAGTTCGAAGCATATCTTTCTCTAATTCTTCTGTTGTCGCGCGCAGTTTATTACGGAGGTCAACTGTATTACCCATTTCTGCAAATGTGCTTTCGGTCCCAACACTCTTCCTTTCATATTCTTCCGCTGGCTGTACTTTGGTTCTACCAAGTCCAAGATAACATTGCATTAAAAAAGCGAAAGCTTTCTCTCCAAATAGTTTCGAAAGGTATTGCCTGTAGGCATAAATGTTGCCACAGGTCTTTACACCAATTGCGTCAAGTTCTCTTTCAAAAACTCGACCAATGCCGTTGACTTTCCGAGTAGGAAGATCACGCATGAATGCCATGATAGCATTTCTATCACTTGGGAGCCTGTATTGTCCGTTTGGTTTGTTTTGGTTTGAACAAATCTTGGCCAATTTAGCGTTGGCAGCAATGCCAGCTGAGACGGTGATCTTCGTCTTCTCATGGACCTCTCTCCGTAGCTGTTCTACAGTTTCTTCCGGGTTAACATCATGTGTCTGACAGTATTCCGTGATATTTAAGTATGCTTCATCTATGCTCGCACTTTCGAAGCGCGGGTCATAGTCGACAAGAATTTCTCTAACCTCTTGTGCTTTCGCCGTATACTTGTCGAAGTTTAACGGGATTTGGATCAGCTGTGGGCATAGTTTCTTTGCCACAAAACCTGATTGTTTCAAGACACTTTAGATCTCGACAGTCCCATCTGCCAGAGTACAACTCACCTGCCATACCGCTTCTGCACCCAAACTTCCTTGCATGGTAGTTGCATGTTGTGAGAACACCCTTGCCAACTGAAAATGGGACATCTTTCAACTCCGGCCGATCTAATTCTTCCACTGCTGCGTAGAATGCGTCGCAGTCAATATGCACCACGACTTGCGATAAGTCTCGCGAAAGCTCGAGCTCGGCGATGTATTCGTCCGCCTTTCTACGGTCAGATGCCAAGTCAAGCCTCTCGAGTTGTTTCTTTTGGGCCAAAATACGCTCAATTTTAACTGTGAGGTTCTTATCGCGAGCTTCCTCGTTATTAAAGAATTTCGAGCCTTTAGACGCGTTATAGATGATCTCGGAAACCTCGAAAGAATGTTAGTTCTTATTCACTCATTTGAAAAACACGATACCTTCTGCTGATCAACATTGCCCTGCCCAGATTTTGTTAAGGATGGTCCAAGAAGAGAATACTTGAGTGTATCATGCTCTTTGGTAGCTTTCTCTTCCGTAGAAAATTCATCTACCATCGTGAAATCATTGAATAGATCGTAGCTGATTCCGCTTGAACTACCTACCGTATATGGAGGGATGAGAACACCAGTTCACGTGCAAATTTGAATTGAGACATTCTTCGCGAATCCCTGCAACATCGGCTGCAGCCGCCAAAAAAAGTCCGGCGATTTCGTGTGGACAATTCTGGCGTGTCTATTCTACCCACACCTTCAGTTCAGTCATTAAGCATGAGGGTGCATAGAGCTGTCCGAGCTGTGACATCAGCAGAAGCATCTTTTGGATCCCTGAAAAGTTATATATCGCGGCCGAGATATATTTACTTAAATGCACCAAGTCCTGCTTCCCGTTCATCTGCACTAACGAGGCAAGGAGAACGATTCTTTTCAGGAACAAGATGTGCGACAGCTGGTGCTGCAGAAGCTGTGTGAGTTGTCATTTGCGCATCTTATCCACCGTTCTTTCTGAGATGAGAGTGGAGTGCAACAGAACGAAAGCTAAATTGAATCTCAGATTGAAACAAGCTGCTGCAAACCCTTTGTCTCTGTCCCAGGAGGCAATCATTGAGAATTTGGATACAGAAGAAAGGGGAAGATTAGCTCGAGTTAGAAATATCGGAATTGCCGTTTGTTTTTAAGATCATTGAAACTCGGATGGTTGGGCTGATCATGGCATAGGCACACATTGACAGTGGTAAGACTACAGCAACAGAACGAGTCCTTTTCTATACGGGGCGGATCAATGCCATTCATGAAGTTCGAGGAAAAGATGCAGTAGGAGCTAAGATGGACTCCATGGATTTGGAGCGAGAGAAAGGAATCACAATTCAATCCGCCGCGACGTTTTGCGACTGGCTGAAGGTTGAAAATGGAAAGGAAGAGAAATATCATATCAATTTAATTGATACACCGGGACATATTGATTTTACCATTGAAGTTGAGAGAGCATTGCGAGTTCTGGATGGAGCAGTTATGATCTTATGCGCTGTGAGCGGAGTACAGAGTCAAACGATCACTGTGGATAGACAGATGCGAAGATACAATGTTCCTCGAGTCAGTTTCATCAACAAAATGGATCGGATGGGCGCGAACCCTTTTAAAGCAGTGGATCAGATCAACCAGAAACTCCGAATGCCTGCTGCAGCAGTGCAGGTTCCAATTGGATCGGAAGACAACTTTCAAGGAGTTGTGGATTTGATTAGAATGAAAGCAATTTACAATGACGGACCGGGAGGCGAGATTATTAGAGAAACTGATGAAATCCCTGACAGCGTCAAGGACTTTGCGGAGGAGAAACGAAAAGTTTTGATTGAGGCAGTAGCGGATGTTGATGATGAGATTGCTGAAATCTTCTTAGACGAAAGAACGCCAACTCCAGAGCAGCTGAAAGCGGCAATTCGACGGGCCACTATTGCTTTGAAGTTCTCCCCTGTTTTGATGGGTAGTGCGTTGGGAAATAAGTCTGTCCAACCTATGTTGGACGCGGTCTGTGACTACCTACCAAATCCATCCGAGGTGGAAAATTTGGCATTAGACCAAAGGAGAGCTGAGGCACCCGTTAAGCTCGTCTCATATAACTCATTGCCCTTCGTTGGTTTGGCTTTCAAACTGGAAGAAAGTAACTTTGGCCAACTAACCTATATCCGAGTCTACCAAGGAACGTTAAAGAAAGGAATGAATGTTTTCAACGCCAGGTCAGACAAGAAGGTCAAAATTCCAAGAATTGTACGCATGCACTCCAACGAGATGGAGGACGTCTTGGAAATTGGTGCAGGAGAAATATGCGCTGTCTTTGGCGTTGAGTGTGCTTCTGGAGACACTTTTACTGATGGAGGATTACCATATTCTATGTCCTCGATGTTTGTTCCAGATCCAGTCATCGCATTATCCATAAAACCAAAGACCACTAAAGACGGAAGCAACTTTAGCAAGGCTATGAATCGTTTCCAGCGCGAAGATCCTACATTCAGAGTCCACGTTGATGCTGAAAGCAACGAGACTATTATATCCGGAATGGGGGAGCTACATCTTGATATCTACGTTGAGCGGATGAAGCGAGAATATAAAGTTGAAGTTGTAACCGGGAAACCACAAGTTGCTTATCGAGAGACCGTCACCGAACCAGTTAAATTTGATCACACTCTCAAGAAGCAGACTGGAGGTGCTGGTGATTTTGCTCGAGTTGCAGGATTTATGGAACCACTCCCACAAGGAACTAATGGCTTCCCGCCTTCTAAATTTAGGCAAGAAGTCACCGGTGGTAGCATTTCTGAGAAATACTTGTACGCTTGTGAGAAGGGTTTCAACCTCGCATGCGAAAAAGGTCCTCTTATTGGGCATCCCGTTCTCGGAACACTTATGGTCATCAATGATGGAACTATCCATATGACTGATTCTTCTGAAATGGCCTTCAAAAACTCAACGCAACAAGCTTTCCGAAAAGCATTCAAGGAGGCCAAACCCCAGATTTTGGAGCCTCTGATGAAAACAACTATCACAGCACCAAATGAGTTCCAAGGCAATATCGTCGGTTTACTTAACAAGCGAAACGCTATCATCAATGACACGGAAATCGGACCCGAGGATTTTACATTGACTGCTGATTGTAGTTTGAATGCCATGTTTGGTTTCAGCTCGCAGTTGAGAGCTGCGACTCAAGGGAAAGGGGAGTTTGGTATGGAGTTCAGCCATTATAGTCCTGCTCCTGGACAATTACAGTATGTATCGAAACTCGAAATACCGTGAACTTTTACTTACAAATTCATTAGGAAGGAATTAATTGCGGCTCACGAAAAAGCTCAAGCAGACAGACATAAGAAGTAGACTGCAGCTTAATTTCAGATGATGTTTAAGTAGATTACTATTCGGTGTAAATTTACAGCATAGACTATAATGACGCAGACTATTGCGGTCAAGGTCCGAATGGGAAAATTATAGGGTACGATTCTGTAGCATACTGTATCATATTATTATCTATATCATGCCCTTCACTCTCCAATTTGCCTCGTTTCCTTCTTGCTCCAATCTACCTACACGCTCTATAAATCCTACCCGTTCGGTATCTAAGCACAAACCACTTCGGGACTTTCATATCTTGAATTCAGTCTTCACCTAGTACGCTATCACTGGAGACAACTCGGTACCACTTGTGCCTGTAGATGACGGAGTGCTATGTGTTAAATGGAACGTGCATATAAATGAACCAACAAATGAGCTTGAAAGGGACTGAGTCTTGAGAAATTGGGGCTCTAACTGGCTCGGGAAATTAAGATAAAGCCACTCGATGACGGCATGGAATTAACTCATTGTAAATTCATGTCATCGTAGTACAGTGTCGTAAGTCATCAAAAAACCCAAAAAGGTCTATTCTGCTATCGACCCTGCTCTTTCGTAAATGCAAAGTTGCATCCAATGATCCCAAGCTCCAAAATCCACACTGCATAGTCATTTTCTGTTAAATGACTCTTCCTTCGCCATCCTCAGTTCCTTCGATGTTCATGCCCATAGCATTCGGTACACCAATCAGAATCCTGCCTTTGGGCACCCTGACGTCCTTGACTCCAAAGTTTCCAAATACCTTGAGGGTTTTGAGTTTCGGACATGATGCGAAAATTCGGCCAACCACGTAGTCATTGACAAACTGACAGAAACTGATATCCATCCACTCCAGAGCGGAATAGGTTTTGTCCGCCGAAAAGACATTTTCGAAGGTTTCGAGAGAGATATGACGGCAGGAATGGACATCGAGATGCTTGATTGTATCGCCGGAATGCGCCATGAGTGCTTGAAAACCAGCAGAGCCAAAGCCGATCCCATCTGGATTCTCGCGAGGCTCAGCTGCGTCGAGATGTCGGCATTTGCTGAGATCGATGAATTCAAGGGGTGGATTAGGCCAATTTGTAAATAGTGCTTCGAAACTCTTATCGCTTAAGACTTTATTGTCCGTAATTCGAAGCTTGGAGAGGTTTTGGCAGTTGTCATGAATTGCTTCAAGGATACTGTCTTTGACCAAAGGCACAGTTTCAACAGAAAAAGTTCGAAGTTCCGATCCGATGTTGTTTAGAATTTTGACGAAGGGACCAGAACTTAGCTCTTTAACGCCTGGTGGTATGTAAACCTCGATACTCAGATGCCGGAGAGTAGACATCTTTGCGATATGCTCAATCCCCATGTCTGTAACCTTCAAGTTATGGGATATCTTAAATCGCTGAAGAGAACATGTCTTGGCAATAAGTTCCACTTGATCGTCTCCGAAGTGGCCGTCGGTGAAATGAACTTTGAGACATCTGAGGGATGGTGAGAATTTATTGATGAAGCTATTCCACCTTTCATCATTGATTAAGTTGGCACCATGAATGTCGAGGGTTTCAAGGTTAATATTTGTACCCAAAACATGGTCCATCACCTTATTCTTAAATTGCACACCGTTGCGAATCTTGAGGTGTCTGATAGTCGAAACAATTTGAAAGATCCGGGTATAATCGTCTGAATTTAACTTGGCTCCATCATACACGGTAATTGTATCTGCGCCGGGTCGTAAGAATAGATCTAGAGTTTGAGAGTTGATCAACCTCTTCTTGGATAAGATCGCCGATAGTCTTTCAATCAACGGTGCGGGCAAGTCACCAAAACTGTCGGCCATACCAACGTTCTTCGCAAGAGTTTCAACGCATAGCGTGACAAGGTCCTTCGCGCCAGGATAAATGCCATCCAAAAGCTGGCTCTGGATCTTTCTTCGTTGCTGTCGTTTTTCTCCATCGGCCACTTTTCTTTTCTTTCGTGCAGCTCCTTCTTCCTTATCCAACTCTTTCGTGCAATCGGAACAGAGCAAACCTCCATCCGGGCCAGCTCGACTGTACCCTGTAACCGAGAATCGTTTCTCGCATATCTCGCAATTCTCCATCTGGCCAGGCAGAGGGGCCATGTTCTCGTCAAAGAAAGCACGGGCAGCTTCATCTTCATCGGTTATCTCATCATCCGATCCGTATTGATTTCGTCGGCGTTGAAATTGTTTCGAAGCTTTGATCTTCGCTATGGCTTTCTGTGAATGGGTGAGCATGAATCATAGGGAACTTGACAAATAGACTAATCTACCTCTTCCTCCTTCTTTCTCTTCGCGGACTGGGCCTTAGTTTCTTTTCTGCGTCTCGGAGCAGTCGCTGGCTCAGATTCAGGTTCAGGTTCAGGTGAAGCAGATGCCTCTCCGCCGCCCTCCGCCTGCTGCCGGGAGGCTAGGGCAGCGGCTCTTCGAGCTTCGGCATCCTGTCGAATTTGATTTGCATTGATATTATGAGACTAGAGACAAGTTAATTGAAGTAGAAGATTAAAATATTCGAGAGCATACAGCCAAGAAATCTGTCAAAGCCGATTGCCTACGAAGATTAAGCATAAGGTACAATGCTAAGAGATAATTTTCTCAGCCATTGAGAGAACTTACGGTCCTCGAATTTGGCGAGCAGGTCTCTGAGTCGGAGCTGCGGGAGCTGTTGCGGGTGGAGGGATGGGAGTATTCGACCTGTGTCTGTTTAGCACATGAGGGGATTGTTCCTTGCAAAGATCTGACATTTTGACTCGGAGCCCACTTATCGAAAGGTTGGGTCGGTGTCGGCGATGAATTGAAGGAAGAAGGTGGACGAGTAAGAGAATTGACAAAATTGTGGCAAAGCCAAAAGAAGTTGGTTCACGGTTGGTTGCCGATGCCTGATTAGATATGCTCTAGGCGCGTCTCGTAAAGTGATTTTTGGAAAAGGCACGGTTCGCGAGTGCATCACGTGAACCGCGACACGGTCGCGCCCGCTTTTTCTGGTGGCGGTTGATTGCTCCCTTTCTTCCCCATTGCCTTCCCTACCCCATCAACAATCTCTGACTGAGGGGTTGAGTTTCTTGACTTGTCACCTACACAAACCGAGACAGCTTCTTCCAAAGAACCTAGAGTTCTCCATCCTTCCTCACCCCTTATTCTATAGTCAATTCGATCCTCTCAGCTCAATCTAATCGCCTATCCGGGCGTATCTGCCTGGGCCCGCCGCCAACCATTGACTGAACTCCCAAATCTGTATTTCAAATTCGATTTGGATCAGCAGAACACATTGTCTCACTTCTAATCGCGTTTCTTGTTGTACTTTCTTCCATCACTATTTTTCGCAGCGAATCAAAGCGAAATGGCACCAACTCCTGTCGCCAGCGCCCGATCCAGAGGGCGCCCAAGAAAGATCAATAGCCTCTCGACAACCCCCACAACCTCACGGCCTCCCTGTAAGTTAATTCTCATCCACTCAAAGACCCCAGTCCAGTCTCTTTGACGAATACCTTCCTGACATTCAATTAGCTACAAGAAGAGGAGCTGCAAAAAGCACACCCTCCAACCTTGCAACCGCGAAAGACGATGGGTCTGATTCCGATTTCCCTCTAGTTTCGCAGCTCCAAGACTTGGCGAATAAGTCTAAGGCAAAAGTCCGCGAATCGCTATCATCTGTCTCAACTTCAATCGATAACGAAAGCAGCGGCTATTCTACTCCTGCGACTTCTGCTGCTGCAACGCCGGCAGATCCTCCAAAGGCAATAGTAGCAAAACGAGGACGCCGTTCCGCGGTTATCGCTACTGCTGAGTCTTCAAAAGCAGCTGTCAATGTTTCTGCAAGAGCAACTGCGCTTCGGAATAGCCAGTTCTCTCTGAACTTTACCAACAAGCGGAAAAGGATTGCTGACTCCGAGGACGAGGAAGATGAGGATGACGACGATGAGGACAACAGTCCCGATGCCCAGCTAGCACGCGCTCTTCAAGAGCAAGAAGATGCTGCCGCTAACTCGATAAATGTTATGGAAGTGGATTCCGATACGATTGTGCCACGCCGGACATCCCGCAAGCAACAAAAAATCCTTCCGAAACTTGATTACGCATCGGGAGACGATACGTTCTCTCGCCATTTCACACTTCCAGATCGTTCTCCGCGGGCCAAACGACCTAAGGTTGAACTTGCTTCTAAAGGCTCCAACACTGTTGACTTTAGCTCGAAGGGCAAGGGGAAGGCTAGGGCGGTCAGTGATTCTGAAGAAGAGTCTGATGACTTTGTGCAGATTGATGATTCAGTTGCGGATTCTGACGAAGATTTTGATGATCCAATTCCTATGTCGAGTACGCGCAAAAAGTTACAGCAGAAATCGCAAATCAAGAGCAGCCCAAGGACAATAACTGCTAGTGGGAGTAGATTTGCCGTTCCACCTAAACCTTCTTCTGGAAGACGAGAAAGATCTTCAACCTCAGCATTTAACGCAAAATCTTCCTCTCGAGGAGGTCCGTCAAAATTGAAGAGGGAAGATACTAAAGCATCAGCCTCGAGTTTAGCACTAAGCTCAGCGGTCACCGACAGCGATTTCAATAGCGATCTAACATCCCTCTCTGATACTTCAAGCGACATATCTGATGCTGATGCACTACCAACTCTACCAGCTGCAACTTCAACAACCCGTCTCTCACGACAAGATCGTCGAATAATTCGTGATATGAAACACCGCATCACTAGCCGTGCTGCGAAAGAGAGAAAGAGACTTGAGATACACCATCCGGAGTTGCATACCATGTGGAAAGACCTGGAGAATCTGCCAAAGATTGGGTCCGTTTCCATAGAGCAGCCTAAAAATATCAACCGCGAGTTAAAACCATTCCAGCTCCAAGGCGTTGCTTGGATGCAGGCGATGGAGAAGACTGACTGGGGTGGTGGTTTACTTGGTGATGAGATGGGTATGGGAAAGACTATTCAAGCAGTCTCTCTTATCATGTCAGACTGGCCAGCTAAGCAGCCATCGCTCGTCTTGATCCCTCCCGTTGCATTGATGCAATGGCAACAAGAGATTGCTGATTATACCGATGGAACACTCAAGACTTTTGTCTACCATGGCACCAATACCCAGACCAAAGGCATGACTGTCAAGGAACTCAAGAAATATGATGTGATTCTCATGTCTTATAACAGTCTTGAGTCGATGTATCGCAAGCAAGAAAAAGGGTTCAAGCGCAAAAACGGGAATTATAAAGAGGCTAGTGTCATTCACCAAATCCAATTTCACAGAGTCATCCTCGATGAGGCGCACAATATCAAGGTATGAGGAGCAAGTTTAGACTCAAGACTATTTGCTAACCTTTTAAGCAACGGACTACTGGTAGTGCGAAGGCTTGTTTCGCCCTAAAAGCAGATCATAAGTGGTGTCTTTCTGGTACTCCTCTACAGAATCGTATTGGCGAATTCTTCTCCTTGGTTCGATTCCTCGATATTCACCCGTTCGCTTGTTATTTCTGCAAGCAGTGCGATTGTTCGCATCTCAACTGGGATATGGATGAAAATAACAGATGTAAGAAATGCAATCACAGTGGCATGCAACACGTTTCGGTCTTCAACCAAGAGCTTCTGAACCCGATTCAAAAGTTTGGCAACAGAGGTCCAGGGGCCGAAGCTTTCAAGAAACTTCGCATCTTGACTGATCGATTTATGCTTCGTCGAGTGAAGCGCGATCACTCTTCTGCTATGGAGCTGCCCGCCAAAGAAATATACGTAAACCGCCAGTTCTTTGGTGAGGAAGAAAATGACTTTGCTGGAAGCATTATGAACAGCGGTACCCGGAAATTCGAAACCTATGTGGCTCAGGGTGTTCTTCTTAACAATTACGCAAACATCTTTGGTCTTATCATGCAGATGCGACAGGTTGCTGACCACCCTGATTTAATTCTAAAGAAGAACGGAGAGGGTGGTCAGAATATCCTCGTATGTTGCATCTGTGATGAGACCGCTGAAGAGGCTATTCGCTCAGCATGTCGTCACGACTTTTGTCGAGAGTGTGCCAAAAACTATTTGCACTCGTCTGGTATGTTGTCATTTGACATGCATGTCTACCCATATTAACAGAGTACAGATTCTCCTGACTGCCCCCAATGTCATATACAATTGGCGATCGATCTTGAGCAGCCTGAGATTGAGCAAGACGAACAATTGGTCAAGAAGTCGTCTATCATCAACAGAATTAAGATGGAAAACTGGACGTCGAGCTCTAAGATCGAAGCACTTGTGCATGACCTTCACAACCTTCGTTCTAAGAAGATGTCGCACAAATCTATAATCTTCAGTCAATTCACAACCATGTTACAACTCGTTGAGTGGCGTTTGCGACGGGCGGGCATCACGACTGTTATGCTTGATGGTTCGATGACACCAGCCCAGAGACAAGCATCAATCAACCACTTTATGACCAACACCAACGTCGAATGCTTCTTGGTATCCTTAAAAGCTGGTGGCGTGGCCCTCAATCTTACTGAAGCCTCAAAAGTCTTCATTGTTGACCCATGGTGGAACCCAGCTGCAGAATGGCAGAGTGCAGACCGTTGCCATCGTATTGGACAGGCCAGACCTTGCTCTGTTACTCGCCTCTGTATCGAGGATTCGGTCGAGAGCCGTATGGTCCTTTTGCAAGAAAAGAAGGCTAACATGATCAATTCTACCATCAATGCTGATGATGCAGCCATGGAGAGTTTGACACCCGAAGACATGCAATTTCTTTTCCGTGGTAACTAATAAAGCTTTTGTCTTGTTCATGCAGCGGAAGCTTCTTTCTGCTTTTTGCTGCGCGTATATTCATTAAAACTGCACAGGTCCCTACTATTCCTGGGTGCTTTTGCTTCGCTTCGGTCCTCTCTGGCGTATCAGGTCTATGGATAGGTACTATCCTGATACACTGGGCTCTTTTCAGTTTTGAGGAACTAGCTGTTTCGTTACTTGTAGACTTAACGACTTAACAGATGAACATGAACAGCGTGCAAATACCTATATTTCGTCTATCGTTGCCTGTCTTAGAAAGTGATAAAATAATAGGAAATTATGTTTTGATGCCAAGTAATGAGCTACGAGCTATACAGTATTAGGGTGACGGTAACCCCTGTACTACACCGCCCGCAATCTCCATTCTTTGATGCCTACCTACCAACAGCTTCCAAACTGGCCAATCCCACTGCTGGATATCCTCTTTATCTGTCAAGTTAAATCTATCGGTCTCTCCGATTAAGAAGGGTACTATAAATCTCCATCGGAATCATGATTTGCGGGCACTTAAAGTTGCTGCCTAACTAACCACGTTACCAGCTGAAGACATTGCGTGGCTAGAAGGGTTCACGGGGCAACACCCCACCCCTAGCAACACCCCAAAAACTAGCTAATTCCATCGACTTTGCTTCTATCATCACGACGATTCGTACCCTTTTATATGTGAAACCCTATATATTCAGCATTTTTAGAGGTCCTTTTTCCACTAACGAATCGATATGGCTGTCGCAGCTTATCACGACTTTAAAGATACGAAATCGATTCGTAAGATAGCTGCAGAATATAGTGTTCGATTTGAGGTAGTTCGAGATCGATTGAATCGAGGTAGAGTGTCGAAACAGGAGGCTAGTGAACGTATGCAACGTCTGTCACCTATTGAAGAGACTTCATTAGCATCTTAGTGCAAACAACTAGAGGAGTGAGGATAGCCTGCGAGAGTGTGTTAGCTTCGTAAGATAGCTACAGAGCTACTCATAGCTAAGGAGAATACTGTTGAGCTTGGGAAGAACTAGTTAGAGTCTTTCTTGCGCCGAAATCTCTCTCTTCGATCTCGATTTATTTCTTCTCTTGACAAAGAACGAGCTCTTGCTCAAGACTACTAGACACTCTAGCACTAGTTCTTTCTTTTCGCCTCTCAAAAATCAAAATACAACGTATCTGATGATGATATATACAACATAGACGAGAAAGAGTGTATGATAGAAGTGATTAGGAAGTTAAAAGTCATCGTTTCGAGATCTGAGAAGAAGCTATACATGACACAGTGTAGGAATCGAGAGTAGGTGTTTTTAATCGAATGCGTATCGGCCTCTGAAAGAGTTCTAACTCTATAAGTTATCTTTAAAGCAAAAGTACACTAAAAAGCATAGAGAAACAAGCTTAAACTTAGCTGTATTGCGATATCAGAGAATAGTTAGACTGATAATAAGATTAGCCTTGAATAGCTTCAGAAGGTCTTCGATCCTGAGACTAAACAGTTTAGGAAAGAATAGTATCGAATACTTATCTTTGATAGCTATGCCTCTTATATAACATCAGCGGCAATTAGCTTTTGTGTCTCGAAGAAGATTCTTCTTCTTTGCTTTCCTTCTTATTCGACACATATCCTTCAACTTCTTGATATTAGTATCTTCTGCTTGTTATCAATTGCATATTCGAATAGAGTGCAGTCAAAGTGTCGATTTGGAGCAACTTATTTAATTAATAAGGTTGATTTTCTAGAGATATATCAGCAAGCTCGAGAGACAGCAATTACAGAGAAAAACATACTTTCTGCGTGAGTAAAAGTAGAGCTTAGCTCTTTTGATCCTGAGCTGATTTTGAAGCTCTTCGAACTTAAAAAGACATCTTCTCGACCGACAACTGCTGAAAGCTCTTCTCGACCTACAACTGCAAAAAAATCTTTAACTTCAAATGTTCAAACACCTTTGAATATTACTGCAGTTGAAGCTATCTTACGGCAAGTTCAGCTTTGCTCTCTTACAGCGAGATCTAAAGAGAAGATTAGCAAAATAGGTAAGGCTTGTATGTCTTCTATAGCTAATTCGATTACTCTTAAAGCTACGAACACCGATTTAATCGAAGCTTCGAAAGGTAAAGAGAGAAGAAAGAACCGAGGGAAGAGAAATAATAAGAGAGGAAGAGTGCTAGGTTCTAAGGAGATACAACGTCGAATTTGGAACGGAGTTATAAAGAAATGAAGTTACCTAGGCCCTGATATCTTCAATTCTCTGGTTAAAAAATCTCGAAAACCTACTTTAGCAGCTCAAAATCGTGCTTTTCAAGCTGCAGTTCGACCTTATCTTCGACTTAGCCCTTCGATTTTTGACGATATAGCTTCGAAACCTGCTCCTAAGTCTCCTTACTTATCGACTCCAAGACTAACTATAAAGGCCAAGAAATTGATACTACGGAAGGAGGGGTTACAAAAGAAGAAGTTGCAGAAGGTAGGGGTCTAAATCAGACAATTTGCACTACAACTACTCCACAAAGAAGCTCTCGGGGGAGGTTAATCCGGAAGAAGGTGTTAGACTAGGGCTAAGGCTATTATATATTTCGATTTTAGTAGTTTTGACTTCATTTTGGAATTATAATCAATTTTTGAGTATATATGGTGGTTTTTTGGTTGGGGTGTTGCTAGGGGTGGGGTGTTGCCCCGTGAACCCTTCTACCCTCGGCTCACCCTTGGGCATTTCTTTATTTCTTCAGAAAGCACTTCCCATACCATCTCCAACGCACCTGCCATCTCCAACACGCAAACACGCTACACGCCGTCCAAATCTTCACCATGTCGTCTTTTTCTGCTCACTACAACTCCGGCGATGCCTTACCCTCCAACTCTTCCTCATATTCCAA